>CM060831.1:34110000-34577500 GCA_030762175.1 Metallyticus violacea | reverse complement strand
TCTTTCGGAGTGTGCGGAAAATGTTTCGCTTGAGATACTATGGGAGCTGAAAATAGCATGGGCGATGGGGCACTATATCCAAAGAGGGGCCAAACTCTGCAATCAAGGGCTCCTTGGGTTACGTTAAAGTAACAGACGGAGAAAGCACCAGAACCTGTTCTATATGTGAGGAAAAAGAATCGTGGCAACATATTCTGGCGTACTGCAAGGGGACGAAAGGATGGAAAAAGAAATATCTACCGACCACGTTTGCTAACTAGGAGTGCAGGTCAGTAGCAGTACTGAGCTTTGCTGGCAGATAGGAAGAAGAAGGGGGGCATAGGTAAATTTTTAAATAAAGTGTGACACCTCAGATCGGAAGAGGCAGGTAACCGTGAAGGGGATATGCGAACATGTGTCCCAATATTTTGAAATTATATGTACATATATGAATGGAATTAAGTTATTTACTGTGGTACTGTTTTCCTTTCTTTTAATTTTATTTATGTATTTTAAAAATCCTATTATACATTTTTATTTTCTTATTTTCTTATTTATTTATTTCATTATAGATTAACGAGTTAGATTTGTAACAAATAATATTTTTAAATAAATACAGTGCTAATGCTACTAACCTGAGTCAGCAGACATGCTGCACGGAACAAGGAGGGAGATGGAGAATGGCCACACCACAAGAGAACATTGCTCAAGCCTTTGAGAGTCACAGAGATACAGTTCGAACTGAAAAGTGGTGGAAGTCGTGCAACCACAGGCAAGGACATCTTTCTGTCGGTGTATTCTGCCGTTGAAATGTGATTGTGGACTTAGTCCCATGGGATTCCAGTACACAAGATACCGCTCCACTGTTTTTACAAAACATCCTCGGAGGTCAACGAATCAAACAGTATTCATTGAAAGCAAACTTTGTATAAATTTCCAATGTTTCTTTGTTTTGCTGTGCTAAGTGTACCAAGAGCAAGTCAATATTCAAAAAGTGTTGATTTTTAAAACCCTGGATAAGTTTTTAATTAACCAAGCAACTGGTGTATAGGAAGGAAATGTCATGAGAATTAATACACTGTGGAAAGAAAGTGTAATTTATTTTATCAACATTTTTGCTTAATCTTACAATTGCTTCTGACATATTACAGTATTGGTTTACAAACAGGAAATATATATACATGACTTTAAGACAGCAAAAAAAAAAAAAAAAAAACCTTACTCGGAAAAGCATACCCGCTGTTTAACCTTAAACATTATTTGTCTTGTTTATAATATACCAGTCTTGCTTCAGCTAATAACAATTGTCTCTAAGTCTCATATTTAACAATTGTGAAACCATGATACATCAAGTCTGGGCTTTCTTGTGGAGTTTTAAAGCACTCAAGATGTGCGCCATGTTCTTATAAATATTGCTAGCTTTTAATTCTTCCTGCAAATATCAGGTTTAAGAGAATATTGTAGACGTTGAAGAGTTTTAGTGTATATTGAGTATGTCGCTGTAATGGAGACGGAAATACTATCAGGTCGTTTTTTCACACAGTAACATTTTGTGCTCTAGGTTTGCATTATTAGATTCAATTTTCACGAGCTCAACAGATTTCTTATCCTTCTGATAGTGTCGTTTCAGGGAAAAATTCAGTGAGGATTCTGAATAGGAACTAGAAAGATCATAAGTAATGCTTTCAAACTTTTGCTGTTCAAATTATTTTGAAACGTAAGGGAAATTTGTCATACTACATTACTCAACTGTAACTGCTTGTTTAGTAAACAGTGATAGTACATACTGTTTTTGAACAGAATGATACAAAGAATTATGCAATGCAGAAGTAGATACCTGTTCGAATACATAAGATCGTGGAAGACAGCAATGAACTACAGCGCTGTTCCCTGTTGGGTCGAAGCTAGAAGTTCTCCATTGGCTAATATAAAACTGTCGGCCGCATGTCCACTGCATTGGTTCTAGGAACATTGATGTCCGCAGCTACCATGAACAAATGAAGGTGAGGCGTTTTATCGAATACTATGATGGACGATTAAGATGTGAGCTCATTTCTTTGAAACCGAAATGGACAGAATCAACGGAACGGCATTGCTCAGAAACTGTCAAAATTTACCATTCCAAAAAGTTGGAAAGACGAGAGCTATAATTTTCCCTGGGGTGATGGTCGCTTGAACATTTTCTTTCTCGGCGGTACTGGACGTTGCCGTTCCGTTGACCCTCTACCATGAGATCTCACTGTTTCTGGACTCAATGCAGTGGGCAGGCTTCTACAGCTATGGACAATTATCAGGAACAAATTCATGCCTGTGCAACGAATATCGATGATTTCAGTTTCATGTTATGCATTGGGGAGGGCTACGAGATGCCGGTTATTGAACTGAGTTATTCAAGGAAGTATGTCAACTTTGTACATCCAAACTCAAATGACAATTGACCTTAACTCAGCGTGCACATATCATAAGATTCAGCTAAACAGGAGACGACGATGTGTTTTATCGAAACTGCTTCTAATGATAAGTGTCTAAATGATCACTTAGGGTTATAGATGAGGAAAAGTTTGGCTAACGAAATAGTCAGTGCAATCTGCCCACAATATTCTTAAATCTGGTGTCCGTTCGAGATGTCCCAAGAGCGGAAATCAACGTCGGCTCTAATAATCAAAAAGTGCAACTGACATATTGTCGAAAGTGGCATTAGTCACACGTTAATAAAATCACAAAGTCACATAATTGCAGCTGAAACGAGGCAAAGAACCATAGAAATTAGCGATGTAATTTTGTTTGTTTGAACATAATTGTTCATCAGGCTTAGCCAATTGGCAGCTAGTGAGGAGAGCGTGCAAAGAAAGTTCACGCCGCTGTGGTGTGGATACCAATTGATGTTTTACGTGCGCTCTCAGCACATGGAAAGAGTTGGAATAAAAAATATCCATCTACAAATATGTATAATGCTTGCCTTATATGATATGGCGATGGGTTTTTAGGTTCCATGCATTTTACATAGTTTACCAACCAAAATTTGAAGGCACTCCGTAATTTTTCCTGGAACCTATAAACTGTGTAAGGAAGTAAACCGGTTAACTTGAAAGAAATCAGAAATGTAAAACATATAATAATCTGTTTTTATTCCAGGAGAGTTTGTTTAAAACGCTAATTCCGATAGAAGTACTGGCTTTATTCTGTAGACTTTGTGTAGAAAGTAGGAAAGCCGCGAGTTTGCGTTGTTTTCAGGCAGTTTGATATAAAGAAAGCACTCATTCTTTACCTTATTTTTTTTCAGTAAAATTTAGCATTTACATCTTAATGTTAATTGTTGATATTTTTATTTGCAAAACATTTTGAGTTATTTCTCACAATATGGTGTGTTGACGATTCCAAAATGAAGAGCCGAAAGGAACACATTTGGGACTTAGGAAATCTAAATGCCCATACTTGACACATGCAAGACTCCAGTGTTTCGATCTGAGACCCCCAAAACTTTCTCAAATGGTTGTATATCCGCACATCGCTTTTGGCAGCCTCTCATTTCTTTCCCCACTGCTACAGCGTCTCGAGAAGATTCTGCATGAGCAGAGGCGGTGGTTCCACTTTGATGTCCCTGCCTACCCTTCTGGCACTACCACCACCCCTCCGCCCACCACGTCCTCTGCCGCAGCCCCGGGTTGTTTGACGAGACTTGTTAGAGTCCTGTTCACGTTGATCCATCATACTAGGCACCCTCGGCTGTTCCTCACGGGATCTGGACTCGACTATTCCGGCCGAGAATGCCAGCCCATCAATATAGTCTTTTCCAGGATTTATGATGATGCCGCCAACCAGGTGATTGATGTTTCTGTTCCTCAACGAGTACACCCTGAAACAAAACATTCATTTAGGGTCAAGTGGAGGTTTATACCTGTGCATTATGTTCGAAAGTAACATTTGCTGTTATAGCCGCTTCATAGCTTTCTCGTCATCGATATGTCTGTGGTTTCAAGATGTTCGTCCTTTCATTGTTTACGCGTATAAACATCGATACATAAGAAAGAGTTCCATTTGAAAATTTTGAGGATAGTAAACCTGTGCTGTGTTGACAGCCATGCGCCAAAGTTGAACATAAGAATTCAATGTACAAGTACAGGGTTATTCAAAATGATGTGATCAATTTACAAATCGTATTGTTTTGTAAGTACTATGAAATGAATAGTGGTGATTAAGTTTGGGTTATAGGTTACTTCTGCACAGTCAGATGGCAGCTGAAACGTAATGTTTAGTCGTGATGTGCAATTCACTGTGAGTGTAAAATGAAGATGCAACCTGTAGAGAAGTCTTTCTGTGCGCTCCGTTATTACGAAACACCGTCAGCTACCGCAGTCTCATTCCGAACGCGATATCACAAGACGCCAGCTCGTTTATGCATTATGTAGTACAAACAGTTTGTAGATAGTGAAAACACTGGGCGTCGGAGTACAAGTGGGGACAATGTGGAGCATGTGCGAAAGGCGTAAGCAAGGAGTCCAGGTAATTCAACAGAGCCAGAGAGAGCTTGCTTTACCCCAGACAACAGTGTGGAGAGTGATATGTAAAAGAAATCTGGGTTTGCGTCCATATAAAATTCAGTTGTTACAGAAACTGAAGCCTATTGATCGTGAAAAGAGATTACAGTTTTGTATTGGCATCCCTAGCTATGCTCGACAATGACAACAACCTGTCGAAAAAATGGACTTCTCAGATGAAGTCATTTATCACATATCATCTCTCCGGGAAGGTTAATGGACACAATCTGCAGATTTGGGGTTTTGAGAAACTACGTGTGATAACTGAGCATGCAAGAGACAGCTCGAAGGTGAACGTTTTCTGCGCAGTGACTGCTCGAAATGTATACTGGTCATTCTTTTTGGAGAAGCCACAGTACGTGTGTATATATATATATATATATATATATATATATATATATCTATATATATATATATATATATCATGATATGTGGAAGAATGATTGCTACCACAGTTATCACAACATAGAAAAAGAGTTCATTTTGCAGCAGGATGGCGCGTCACTACATTTCCATTTTGAGGTACAGGGGTGTTAAAACAAATGTCTCAAGCGTCTCAAGGTCGTGCGACAGAAGAAAACGCGCCGCTGATGAAATGGCCCCCAAGTTGCCCAGTTCTTACTCCATTGGATTTCTTCTTATGGGGTTATGTGAAAGATGCAATTTATGTGCCCGCAATGCCAGTGTCACTACAAAAATTGAAGCAACGCATAGTTAACTCTGTCATGAAAATTAATGTGAACAAACTACAAAACATGTTGGCATGAGATTGAATATCAGTTCGATTTATGGAGGGCTACTGGAGGTGTACATACAGAACTTGACTATAGTGTAATTATGCGTAATAAATTCAAGAGAACAGAGTTAATTTGATGTTAGCTGATATACAAGAATAATAAAAAGTATGTTAATTTGGGGTTTTCAGTGATACATTGATGAACTATAAACCTAATCGAACAGAGAAGATTCGAGAATTATGCAATCAAATTATTGCCTATAAAATTTGCTGCACAGTTTAATAGGACACGTGATTAATTGAAACCCGTCCTATCCACATTGCTCCGCCAAGTGCGCGAACCAATTAGCGGTGGTAGTGGGTGGGTAAAGAGGCTGTTTTCAAAATGTGTGCAGATTTTATGTGAAACTATAGATTGGTTCTAAACAATAATATAATGCAGGGGAAGATGGGTATCCAATGCGTGATTATTGTTATGTGAAGTGAACATCACGTAATCCGGAAGATAGGCAGGCACCTTTCGCAAAAGTTATGCAAGGCAATTGATCACCTGATTGCTTATGCCATGAAGGCCTTTAATTAAATGAGCGATTTCCGAGCAAAATATCTTAAACTAAACACTAAAGTTTTATCAAAATTAAAAAAAATTTGAAACTATTAAATGGCTATAATTTTATATATAATTGCAGATAATAATAATCCTTATATTTTTTTGGAAGCATTTACATGAGATTGGGTGTATGTTTGTTACTGAGGATGACATGTACAGATGAACAATTTGGAAAACAGGCTGCACAGACCTTCGTAGAGGCTGGTAACTATGTCTTAGATCCTCTTACCCCTACTTTGCGTGCAACTGCAATGTGACAGAGTGCAAATAAAATTTTGTAGTATGTTTTGTTTTCATTTATCCCTATGTGTGTAAGAAAAAGTAACAGAACAGCTGCATGGTGCATGTCCATGTAAAAACCATGGGAATTCATGATCTGAGAGTCGGTCCTGTTGGTGTAGTGGTTACCATACTTGCCTCCTATACCTAAAACGCGGGTTCGAACCTGGCCAGGACCGGTCGGCCGTTTCACGCCCTGAGTTGAATGGGACGCTGATGACCTGAGCTGTTAAAGAGAGTCCTTAAATAAATCAATCAAAAAAAAAATGATCTGAGAAAAATATGTTCTTTTCTACATATTTCGTAGTTGAACATATTAACTGCTTTTTGCACCGCATGCATTCCTGTCATCAACAGAGATAAACGACGTATGTATTATGAGAAACATTTAATAACGCTTGACATTACGAAATAACAGGAAGTGAAAGGATTAGAAAGGACCTAAGCTAGAATATAAAGCTTGTTAACTTTGAAACATCCTCATAACCATGTTCGCCATTTGGCGCGGTGTTCTAACCCTCGCACACAACACCGTGTGTAAAGAAATATTGCTACATGAGTTTAGTCAACACTCTCGCCACCATCATATTATTAATAATTTTAATCTTTATTACCTAAAAAATCTTTTCCGTGTCATTTTTGTGAAAGTGGGTTGATAATGAAAGAAGCTAGTGTTAACATTTTGCTTCTAAACTTTTTATTAATTTTGAATCTTGCTGAAAGTGCAGAGGAAGGCTTCGAAAGAATCCGTCTAGTGCTAAAAATGAACTAGATAATGATGAAATATGTCGCCTTTTTGTTTTCAATCATAAAGGATGAATTTCGGGCAGCTAAAATTAGCTTTGGAGATTGTGTGGGTGGGGGAGAATCGGCCGGAAGCACCAGGGGGCCACTGAGAGGTCCATCCGTTTTGATATCGAGTAGGATAAAGCGATTGGTACTGGTAATAGGTAGGACGGTCCGTCGGGACTGTCCTATCTGACGCCAGGCTGCTGGTTAATAACTCAGTAATACAGCGGCAGAACTCCACTATCAGTGGCACCGTTATTGACGATTACCCACCACATCCGCCATGTTGGGTAAAAAAAAGCAGAGGGGGGGGGAGATAACTTCGATTCTCGTTAAATCGCCTGCAGGAAAGGTATACAAAAAGCGATTGCCATGCAATTGGTGAACTGGAGAACTTTATAACCTGTTTTTCATAGCCCAGATGAGTTTTGGTTGGTGTACAGCTTCCATTACCGAGACGCGAAACAGAATGTGTTCCCAGAATTACAGCGGAAGGCAAATAGAAAATGAGGTGCTAAAGTGTAAAGCCGGAGATTGCACCATCGTGCATGTCGTGTATCAAATAAAGTAGTCCGTTAACTTTGATATATCAAAAATATATACGACGCACAGTTTTTGAAACTATTTCGTTGGAGAGAGAATGTCTTGAAAAAAAATCAATGTGTTTGTTTTACATTTCTGAGATCAAATATAACCTACCATTGTATTACACTGCGTAGTCTTATTGAGTTCGCTAATGCTGTAGAATTAAAGATCTTCAACGTGTGTTCAATAAAATACCTGCCTATTATCTTTGGATCTGAAATTGTGAGTCGTAGGAAATTAAATTGAAATAATTTCTGGCTCTGTTCTTTGACACCCGACAATTCCAGCTGGAACTACAGAAAAGTACAGAAGTAATGATTTGTTCATGTACCAAAAGTAATGCATAATGCATAGAGTATCCACGAATTAAATAGAAATAGCATTACGACAGATAGTTTGCATTTGTGATAAATTAATGACACTTAAGAAAATTGTTCAAAATGACGATTAATGGAATTAAGTGATATGGCAGATGTGCAGTAACTTTATTTAAGCGAACAGGTTACAGGAGAGACCCTTTATACATATCTTTGTTTTAAAAACCATCTTAAATTCGTATATGGTTACAAACCATGAATACCGCCTGTGGTGCCTCAGTAGTAAAAACGGGCGTTAAACACTACTCAAAAAAAAAAAAAAACAAACCATGAAAAAAATTGAGATTTCACGTCGGTAACAAAGTGTTTTGATCTATTTAACGTTACTTAATGTTCAAATATCTTCAAATGTTATACAACTTTTATTAAGAAGTCCTTTGTAGGTAGAGAGCTTGACAGAATAAATTAGAGATATCTCTACGCAAATGCCTATCAAGACAGGAAAGGGAGAGCAGGATCAGTCAATGAGAAAATCTTTCAAAATCCTATAAAAATCCGGCTCATTTAATTATCATGTCCCTCCCTCCTGTTTTCCTCGGCATAATACAACACAAATGTTTAAAGCTGTTTACAAAGACTATTTCACTTATGTGACGTTATCTTAAAAACCAATGAAACGAAACAAAATTTTGAATTTTAACCAACCATAGCCGCATATCGCAGAGAAATTATCGAAAAAAATTTTCAAATCCTTTTTATCACGCTACTTGTTTTATGATCAGTGTAGCCAACTCTATATCCCTACTATGTAATTCCTGAGCACGCATCACTGACCACTTTTCTATGTTTTCAGTAATTGTAAATGTAACTTAATGTGTATTTACTCAAGCAACTTTTTGCGTATTCAGCTAAATAGTCTGAAATCATTTTTTAAATTATGTAACAATATCTGCCTAAGCAACCATAAACCTTAATAAACACGTTGTTCGGAATGGTAAAATGTTTTCTCTGTTTTGTTTTTCTCAGTTGGTGTTAGTAAATCGAAAGATAGCGAATGTAATAGTCGACTTTCGTCCATTTCATTCTCACGGTTTCTGAATAGGTAAGTATTCATAAGTAAGCATAGCATTTCATACAAATGTTAACATTCTGTGCGCGAATATAAAATATATGTATATATTTAAATTTTTATTTTATTTGTGAAATAGTCCTAATAATAATCACTCGAGAATTCAATCCCAGTTTCGGAATATCTTAAAAGTTAACTTGGTATCTATTGCATATTTTAGTCACAAATTTAATTACTTGAATCGGATATTCATAAAAGAATAGAAGTAGCCTCCAAAACGAATAAAATTTTAAGAAAAATTACAAACACAAAACCCTTTATCCCTCAATAAAATATAAGAGAGGCATGCACTAATATAACTACTTTTCACCATTTAAAGTATTACTTACGGAAATATTAATATTTATGCATGTTATTCATGCATG
Source organism: Metallyticus violacea (assembly GCA_030762175.1). NCBI lineage: Eukaryota > Metazoa > Arthropoda > Insecta > Mantodea > Metallyticidae > Metallyticus > Metallyticus violacea. The sequence continues at coordinate 34,568,173 of CM060831.1, read as the reverse complement.
CAAGACCATTTGAAGGATAATATTTATCTCTTCGATATTTTGCAGTTGTAAAAAAACATATTTCATCAATTTAACATTTATAACATAAAGAAATTTAGTACTGTTGATGGAATCCGCTAATATTTATTTTAATGCTAATAATTAATGTTGATCATAATATTTCAAAGACTTTAAAATGTGTTAGCGTTTGTATGTTTCAATGCACCAATTAAAACAGCAACAACAAACAGCTATAATGAATAATATTTTAAGTTGGTGTTATAATTAGCTTGAAAAAAACGCCAACATTTATATTAGACAGCAAATATATAATACTTGAGCATTATGTAAAAAATAACTGAATAAAACACCATGATACCTGGATATTAATTGATGGATCCTGGGGTATTGACCTTTAGCTCGCAGAACTCTTGCTGTACCAATGATCGCCTCTGTGTGAGATGCAGTCACACCGAGTGCTTTCTGATAGTAATACAAGGCTTCCCAGTGGTTCCCTGAAACAGTCAGTTTGTAAAGAATTATGTTTGATCAGTTAGGTTAATGCATAAGTGTACAGCGTTTTTTGTTCGTAATCACAATATTGCGTTGCTGGGATATTGTTTACCGTCTGTCATCTGTCATTCTATATTTTTAGAACTTGTGCTTGTAAATCAGCCTTGAATTTTGAAGATTTGAATAAATTTCGCGTTTTTTTTTTTTGTTTTTTTTTTTTTGTGAGGGGGAAAAAGACGAATACATCGGGCATATTCTATTTTTGAGTTCAATATAGGGGCAAAGGTAGCAAAAATCCTTTCCCAATATTTCATTTCATATATCACCAGTGTTCATCGCCTGTGGTGCCTCAGTAGTAAAAACGGCGTTAAACACCATTAAAAAAAAAGTAGCAAAAACGGCGGGGAGGAATGCGATTGTAGAAAGCACAAGAAAATGTTTTTGTCGTTTGTCATTTCAAAGAGGGTCCCTTTTTCGTCAGCGATTCGCCACCTGCAGAAAGACCACCAAACTTTAATGAACCTATTCTAAGCTTTTTAATCACGATTATTCACATCAGCGAACCCGAGAATGAGTAAATGTGATGAACCGTCACCAGTGTAAACATTTGCATTCCATGGACAAAGCAGGTTACTGTTGCGAGTCATAGATAACGGAGGAGAATGTGTTACTGCTGTTCATCTCAAATAAAAACGTTCATCACGGCAGAAAAATAAATAAATAACCCAGTTGTACATCAACTTGATAATCCTCCGGTTCAGCTATATTGCAACTATGTTACTTTGGCAAACTATGTATGTTTGTAATATCTAATAGTTATTAGAATAATAATAACAAATATAGAGTGATCATGGAAGTGTATTATTTGTTCCATTCGGTAGGTTTATTTTTTAGCAAACTCTGGTAATTATCTTATTATTTGACACTACAGCCCGGGGGGTGAACCTTGGCCTTAGCGGCGACCTGTATATTCTCTACCTCCGTTTTACTACTTCATTAATAGAGGGCAGTAATGCATAGAGCATATTTTTGAATAGACAGTTACCACGGATGTATGCCTGTAAATATTCAATGCGTTTGTCAATGAATTAAATGATAAAGAGATGAAGCAACATGCCGGAATTTAAATGACAGAAATTGAAAGATTTTTGAAAACACAGTTATCTCATTAAACGTTTTGTCATTCAAATCTCTAATGACTCCCACCTTCTTTCTTTGAGACCTTCTTGGAAAAAGTATACAAAAATAAACCCCGCTGAATCAAATAACTCAATGAAACCTTACGCTAAAATATTCTGAAATATTCCGGAATTCGTAAATACACACACAAATATGATTGAATGCTGGATAATGCATACAATTGTTCTGCATCGTTAAAGGTATGTTTATCTTAATTTGCAAGTCATTGCTTAGACAACATGCATTTTTAAGGACAGTAGTTTAGGGCTTCTAGTGAGAGAATCACTTTATATTTTTGTGCTCGTTTGACTGTCTTGGTTAACTAGACTGTAATTGCTCTTGGCTTCTCATTTTCTTTTAAGTTTTTAATTTTTGTTCTTCCAACACCGTGGAAGAAGGACTTTTTTTTAACGAATATTAGATTTAAAATGCAATTATAGTAACAATGTGTTCGATATATTATATTGGTTACCATCACACTGACTCTTGAAAATGAAAGTATTAATGAAAACTTTCAGGAAGTACAGAGGGAGCTCATTGTGGGTTCCCTGGATTCCCTAAGTGTGCCCTTCAGACTGCTCTTTTGGCAGCAATGTATTTGGCACCAAACATGCAACCTTTGCCATTATAATTATATATTATATTTATCCAAAATGTGCGCTGTACCTGCATGACCAGAATATCGCCAGTTTCTGAGATATAATAAGACATGAAGAATACCTCTATAAATGAGTAAATTAAGTACAAGCGCGCGCGCGCTATTATGCAAATTTAATTATGGGCCTTCTTAATCTCTTCTTGAAGATGTGTCTTTCGGAAAACACATTGTTTATATGAGATTTCCATTTGTATTGTTTATCAAAAATATCGGAACCAATATTGTTTAATTTAAATTTCGATCTAATAAAACAAATTAGTTGATTTTTTATAATTAATTCTCTATATGTTTAGTGTCATTTTCATTTATAAGTTTTAATGTAGGTTTTCAGTTATTTGAACAATTTAATATGAGTCTTCTAAAAATGTATCCTTATTGTTACAATATTTTTTAATGCCTCAGTATTAAGTTTGGTTGTATCTACAAGTAGCATTCAATTTTTTAAACAGAAGGTACCTACTGCTGAAGATTATGATATACAGATCTTTATTTCTTCATGTATATTATGTTTTTTCATGAAAAGTATTTTCTCTGCTGTTTTTAAAAGTATACTTTGAAAGTTGAAACTGGATGCTTGGAATTACTTTCCTTTCTAAATTTATGTGGTTTTGGTTCAGGTTTTTCGCGTTTTTATTTGTTTATAACTTTTAATTCTGTCATATAATTTTTGTGCTGTGGAATATAATATTGTGGTTTTATATATTAAATTTTCACTTTGAGCGGTTTTTTTTAATTTTTATTTTCCTTTCTGATGACTAAACTTCTATATCATGTGGCTGTCAGTTTTTGATTCAATGATATATAGTGCTTGTCAACTTCTTGTCGTTCCAAATCAAGAAAGGATATTTTCATAAATTTGTGAGTCATTAGAGATTGGACAGCTCTTCATCCAGGGAGCTGTAGACGTGTTAGAACAGCGTTGGAATAAGTACATTTATCTTCAATGAGAGTGTATTGAAAAGGTTTATAGGATTCTGGATTATAGCTTATTGTTGTAACCCCTCTCACCGAAAAAATGTTGTAGTTGAATCGTCTGAAAATTACATTCGATAAAAGAAACTATGTGCAATGAAATCTTAATATGTAGAATGACAGATAATATGAGAGGCGTTCGGAAATGATTACAATAGCTGTGCAATCTATTCGTAGGGCGATGGACTACTACTAGTAAGTCATGTAAACGCTAGGTGACAGTTGTAATCAAAGCGCGTACGTTGTCAAGCAGAGAAGGTCGTGGACAACATGGAAGGCAATGGACAAACATGAACATGGTCTGCATGGTTTGATGGAAGGAAAGCAGGCAGAAATTCATAAATGTTTAACTGCGGCTCCTGGTCAAGAAGCTTCTGCTCAAGGGATCATTTACAGCTGGATCAATGGGTTCAACAACGGCAGGGAATCTGCACACAAGAATGTGAGCACTGACCGCCTGTCAACATCGCGGTATCCAGGAACAGTAAAGTTGTGTCTGCATAGATTATGACTGACAGGCGCATAACATTTGAAGAACTGGAATATCATCGGCTACTGGAAATGCATAATGAAACTCCAGACTTTTTTTTGGGGGGGGGGGGGAGAAGCTTGTGACTGACGACGAGTCATAGTGTCATTACCTTCCCAAGGGAAAAGCAATGGAAACATCCAGGGGATGTTGGGGCTGCCCAAGATATTTTGTGCTTCTCCATCTGCGAGCAAACAGATGTCACCTGTCACCTGTTAACAATGCGAGCTTTACACGACTTAGACGCAGGATTCAGCAACGGCGAAAGAGGAGGTGGTCGACAGGAGTTTTCCTCCAACATGACATTGCGCGGCTCCAAGCCAACAACACTACAACCGTAAAGTTTGCTTGGCTGGGGTCTATCGCTATGCCGCGCCCAACATATTCACCAGATCTCGCTCCGTTCGACAGCATGAAGGACTCACTGCAAGGTAAAAAAATTCGGCAAATACGAGGAAATTCAGGCAGCTGTCTACGCCATATTTACGTTTGTGCACAGTTCCAATCTAGAGATGCCATTTGTATTGAACCATGTTTATAATAAGAAAGGGTACAGTAAACTATTGTTGCACTCATTTCCGAACGCCCCTCTAAAATAGTTTGTAAAAACACAAAGCATAAAATGATAACCTTGTATCTTAAATTAGGATTTTGTTAATTTTACATTCGTGATATTTGTATGGTTCATGCGCCAATTGCATGTTAGAAGCAGTCATTTTAACCACATTTTTCATGAAAAGAGCTACAATTGTTAAAGATTAGCATTTGCTACAATTATCCAATTTAACACAAGAGTAGAAGGTAAAATGAGGCATTTGGTTATTTTCTTTCCAGGAAGTCAGTACTCTCTGAGGCAATCAAAGTGCGAATTGCATGCTATTATGAGTCTCTTAGAATTCTGTAGCTTAGTGCAGCGTTTCGGTAAAGCGTCATGAGGTACACACACATGGAAACTGTACACCTGCAGTATAGTATGAAAACAGACACCGAAATGTTAATTAAGAGGTCCCTACCTTGTTGTTGAAGCCACGTTGCCAGTTCCGCCAGGTGGTCTGGATTACTGGGTTGAAGGCGGACCACATGACGCAGGAGCCTCCCCACTTTTGAGCCCCGTCCCTCCTGCCCCTGGTACAGTCGTGCTAATAGGAGGTACGCAGGAGTATAGGCCGCATCCAACCTCACACACTTCTCCAACATCCGGGCAGCTTCCTCGCTTCGATTCACTTTCCTGTAGACAGCAAATACCGGCGGCTTATTTGACAGGCTTAACCCTTGACAACAGCGTAAGGTTTGCAGAACTTTCATGACTTGCGAGCGTACCTGACTATCGGAGGACGCTTTTCAATAACAGTGATTTATTTGTTTTAGAAACAGAATCATTTTGTTGGCACAAGGGAAGCTTAATAATGGAAATTACGTTTTTATAATGAGGGTTAATAATTAAACTACTAATGAGTCGTCATTGTTGTAACAGTCAAGTAAGTATTCTTGAAGTCAACAATCGCGAGCTAATGTGGCGTGTGTGAAACGCAGATAAGTCAAGCTCTGCGCATGCGATACTTACGTTATGTGGATACAATGCTGAAGTCACGCCTCCGTCCACGAACGGTAGCGTAGTACAGCGGAGAAATGCGAATAATGACCGTCCTTATCGCGGCTCTTCCACGCTTCCTTAGTGTTACTTTGGAGTAGTGGTATTATTATTGATTTATTATTTCCTTTACATGCTAGATTAAATTTCCCATTTTCTTTCGATGTATTATGCTCCATGTAATTAACATACACCAACTAAAGTGTTGATTTCTGACTATGATTGCTTTTTATTCTATGCTTCACTTTTCCCCCGCTACCATTTCCTGGAATTTGCTTCTGCCGCTGCCGTTCAGGACTGGAGCACCAAGCCGTTTTATCTGCTGTCGTTCGTGAAAGGAGGTGTGACTTCAGTACTAGGCACAACTCAGCCAGGCTGTTTATGTAAGTCCTGCGATTAGCTGCAAAGTTTGGAGGTTTTGGTAAGGAAAAAAGTCAATCAATCGAAAGACCTGAGCGGTCAAGATGCACAACTCCTCTCCTTGGACATCATAACAGCTCATTGTATTACCATGAGGAAAGCTGCAATAGTATCAGTTCCTTGTATCGTTTGATTTACACTAAACTCCCTGGTTTAGAATTCATGATGTAAAAGATTTATTGGGAGTAGGTTCCAAGTGTCCAGCCATTTCCTCAGTTAGCTGTAGGAAAAATGAGGAAATAATCGGGATCTCTTTCGGGGCTGTGACAATATCAAATGACAGAAAACAAATCACTTGGAAATTATTTAAATAGCGTTCTTGGTGAGGTTGTTTGAGTCAGGGCTCGTTAGCGGGAAGTCTGGGGTTCGATTCCAGTCAGTTTTTTACAGGTTTTTCTCACTCATAAATGGTGAATGCCGGGAGGTACCCTAAACTTCGGCCTGGAAAATTTCCTTTCATTCATTTTTTCATTTCATCTATCATCGATGCCCACTGCCGTCATGCCTCAGCAGTAAAAACGGGTGTTAAACACTATTAATAAAATTAACTATAGCTTCCGATCTCGTCGTTATTCATCTTCGTTTATCCCAGTTATATCTCTTCTCTCGTTCGTGCATTTTATTAATTTGCCTTTTGAGCTTGTACCTTATTCAATATAAGCTAAGATGGTCCTCCGTGATTTTCCCTGTCCTTTATTTGAGGTTTTGTTTTCTTTTTTTAATTTACTTTGTCATTGCAAGTAAATTTAAATTGTCCAGGCCGAACTCGTATGTTTTTACTTGTTATTGTAGTTAAACTTCGTCTATTTTTATTTATTTTGGTTTATTTGCGCATGCTCTTTAACATCTCGAGTCATAAGCGTCCCATTCAATTCAGAGTGTTAAACAGCGGATAAATTTTTGCTCAAAGGCCTCTTCTTTCAGACTTTAAGCTCTTTTACGTAACGCAAATCTTCGACACAGAAAACTTAATAGAATATCCAGGCTATATTTGTTTATTCTTTTCCTTTTATTCCTATTTTTTTTATCCATTTATATTTTTATTTGTTATCGGAGCTATACCCGTCGACTAATATTTGCTCTCATACGTTTATTTTAGTTAATTTATTCTATTTATATTTATCTTCATTAAACCAGCCTTCCCTGACCTGTATCATTGCTTATATTTTTTTAAATCAATAATGTATGTGGAAATATTAGTGAGCTCTATTCGATATACGTGAAGATGTCTGATATTTTTTCTCTTTATTGTATATATATATATTTTTCCATTTCATTTGCCAAGGTAGGTAGGTAGATGTCGGGGTGTATGGGATTTGAAGAACCTCCAGCACTTTGCTATAAGGCTTATTGTGCCACCCTATTGGGAAGGACATTTTCATGAATCCCAAAATCTATTCCTTGTACAATTTGCTGTATTTTGGTTCCAATGTTGGCGTCCTTTCCCAGATCTTCCCTGGTATAGAGAGAACAAGTCTCTTTCTTTCCAGGATTGGAAACTCAAACAGGATGTGCGAGCCGAATTCTTCATGTCGATCTTGGTGATGTAGTGGTAATCATACTTACCTCTTAAACCCAAGTTCGCGGATTTTTTTTTGGAGGGGGGGGGGCGTAAAAAGCTAAAACATGGCTTCCTTCGGAAGGGAAGTAAAGCCGCGTGTCTCATGTCGTACATTTATGACACGATTAAGAACCTCAAGCCTGAAAAAAGGAGCCTATGAGCAAAATTTATCGACCGTTTTTCACGCCATGAATTGAATTGAATGTCACACTGTCACACTGATGACCTGAGATGCCGCAAATAAAACAAACCAACAAAATATATATTTTAAGAGAGATAAAAACTGTTATGTCATTACAAAGTCTTAGGCATTTTTGTTTGGCACCTTGTATAACTCCATAAATATTTCATCACGTTGTTGTGCTGGAACACACATAGAAAATATAAATTTTATTTAATAATATACAGTTATATAGAAATCTTAAAGAAACAGGAATAAAGATTTCACATAATTATATCGAATATGTCAAACAACATTGAAATATATAATCATTTATCTGCAGTCATCACTAACAGTTTTCTGTTCAACTGTATTCCCAGGGTTTTTTGCCTCTTGTTCACTTCTACTTCTTCTTTTTAACATTTTGCGAGCTGCTTTAATTCTATTTTTCTTAAACAGGAATCTACCAATCTATCAATGGCTGTTCAAGCAAAAGTCTAGTCCATTATAAGAATTGCCCATCATTCTGGCAAAAATAATCACTCTTGCAGAAGATGGATAACAAGGGCTCTTTTTGTAGAATGTGTAAATGATTGAGCTTCAATAATTTGTACTATGAGCATATTCTGGTGAAACTAGTACCACCATCCACTCTATAGATGGTATCAATATCAATGTTCTTTTTTCCCAAATAGACCCAAATTTCTCTATCTTTGTACGTAATTCTATGTGTAGATTTATAGAAATAGGAGGGTTAAAAGTTCAGTGAACTGCCAACAATTTATTTTGGTAGTGATTAATGTATTTGCACGGAAAAAAGGACTGAACTTTTATACAAAAGATTTAGGATTTAATTATGGGACATGGACTTTGTATATTATTAAATGTAATTAATTTAATTATCCCTTACATTATTATGGTCACAATGCTAACATTCAGACACGAAAAAGTTATATTATAACATTATAAGGCCATTTTCATGATACATTTAGCGTAAATTAAAGTTCCCATTAATTTTGACGTCCCATGCCTAAACCAGCCCTATATTAAACTATGGTTGGGCTACTGGCCAACCGTTATTGGCTCTATTGGGGGGGATGCGAATTATACGAAATATCGCGTATTTTCTGTGCTAGTTTTCAGTGTTACGATTTGATATGTGAACGCTTTATGTGTGTATGTTTGTAGGATGTTTATGAAACTTTTTTCAAAATGTTTTTTTTCTCGTATAATGTTGTGACCTGTTTCGTGGTCTCTATGGGACGGTCATTTGCTACATAAATATATAATTGTTATACTTGATATTTTTGGTCACGTCTGACATTGTTTTGCGTTAATTAAAAAAATATGTACTTTTTTCTACAAACACAAAACGACCACAAAGTGGCTAATATGCCTGTTTGTTAATGCTGTGGCAGCACTGCGACTTAACCAGATAACGGGAATATGCTGTGACCACAGGTACATAAATATACATGTCATTTATTTACTAGTTTTCAAACATAAGAGCACTGCATTGTATTTCGTATCACAGAATATTCTCTGTTCATGTTCACCTAGAGAGACATACACTTTCACGTGCCGCTTCTGCTCGTTTTTTGTTTTTGTTTTTCGTACAGAATCATACAATGGCGCGTTTTGTAATTTTAAACGAAATATAAAACGCTACATGCTGCCATGGCAACTTGGATGATAGCGGTTGTTTCTCGCTGCCCGCGAGAGAGGGATGGGGAAGCGTGGTATTGCATGATGTGTGGCGGATATATATACTTGTGGAAATAAATCTTCACCAGCGTGACGTCACATCGACTAGCTGCAAAATGTCACAGTTTTCGGCTGCGGAGGGCAGAAATGGGTGGTGATATACTAATGTGGAGTGGATTTTCTGGCACAAACATTGAAAACAAGCACTTGGAATTTTTATCAAGAGTGAAGCAATGTTTTCATGCCCTGAATATCACTGCAACTGGCATAAAATAGTTCCCTAAACTAGTTGAGAGATGACAGTTGTAAATGAAGCGCAAAAAAGCGCATAAAGTGCAAAAAATGTGCATAAAACAGAAATGTGTACATTTCTTGTTTCGCTAAATAAATACAGGTCATGTAGACCTTTTCTAGGATATTTAATGATGCCATTAAACAAGTCATGTAGAAGATGGAGGAATTTAATCTACCGTTGTATACCGCCTTTGTTGACTATACTAAAGCCTGTGACTCGGTAGAGGTAAGATTCAGGCACTACTAAGACAAGAAGTTGAACAAAGATACTTAAGACTACTGGCCAAACTGTACAGCGAAACATGTGAAGATAAGAAAGGGCAATCCTTTAAACTAGGCAAGGAGACCCTACTTCCCCGCAACTTTTCACAAGTGTATTAGAGGAAACGTTGCGCAAAATAAACTGGGGAAAGAGATTTGAAATTAACATAAAGGGTTACAAACTCATGAACCTAAGATTTGCAGACCACATAATCCTATTTGATATATCAACAGAGAGCCTTCAAAGAATGCTACAAGATCTCAACTGAACATGAAGAAAATACGGAGCATGACAAACAGTTTTTATGCCGACGTATATTGGAAAACAATTGAGAGTTATAGAGTGCATGAAACTCCTAAAGACATTTTCGGATAGACAAAGGATTATTCTTTAAAATTTTAGAGTTATGGGTATGTCGTGAGCTCAGTACTATGTCCCTAATGCGATAACTCAACGTAAGGAATGAAAGTATTCCTTTCTAAGACATTAGGCTGTAGGCAGAATCATATTAACCTGTTTTTGATACTCAAGATATAATTGTTAATTATTTACGGAGAAGAACCACAGTAACAGGTCATCGTCATCATAACCATCACCATCACGCACTTTTTTTGTATTACAAGAGAACTCGAGCTAATGTTTCTTGTCCTTTCCTTTAAGGTCTTCCTTCATAGTATAAGTCAGAGGTTTTGCATCTACAGTGATTTCACGTACGAGTGGGCCGTCTGCGCACCAAAGAGTGATGGTCCGACTTTTAACTCCGCGTACCTTGTGACGTTGATATACTTTTCCTCAGTCTTACCAAATCTTGTGTCAAGTTTGGGCGTGATTTGAGCGTTTACGTGTTGCATGGACTTTGTTACAATAAGGCCATGAAATAAGTACACATTAGAGTGACGAATTTTTAGGTGCGATTCGTACCTGATTACACAATCTTGCAGGGAAATGATTTGGCGGTTTTAGTGGAGTTCTCAGGTGCTCGTCCTCAAAGCAGAAAACCCTTGCGAAAACTTGTGAATAAAATTAGGTAAAACGGTTCAATTTTCGAAAAGATGCGAAGGGTAAAGCGGCACGTGCTTTAGACGAAGTTGGGAAACGAAGAGAACATTCCCCTCAAAAATCTGTGCAACGAATTGCACAGGAAGCAGCAATTTCAATGAGTTAATTTAACTTCTCCTGTGAGTGCTTATTCTCATTGTAATTGTAACTCTAATTGTGATACCCTTAATCATTACAAAGTTAGTGGTTTCAATTGCCTTCATATTTTATCCAGTTGCTCAGGAGCTCTTGGTGTCGCGGTCAGACCCCTCGCGCGACTACCCTACTCGTGCATGAGACCTGTATAAGTCATTATGAAATGGGGCTAATCTTTTCCAATATCTTCATTTTTATAAAGTATACAGAGTATATTCTTTTACTGTTCTAAGATGTTTTATTTCTGCTGTTTGTACTCTTGTATTAATTTGGCCCCTTTTTCTTATAATCAATGACTCAAAATCATGAAATAAAAGTGCAACAGCCACAGTCTCGTAGAATGTTAGATTTTTTTCTCATTAAGTTTTTCCTTTCAGTGTGTTTGTAGTTATTCCACAAATATATTGCAAACCATTTAGTTAATCTTTTATTAAACAGGGCAGTAATGTAAAAATATATTTTTTTTTTCATTCAAGGGAAAATATTGACGAGGAGTTAAAACATAGTATGTTCTTTTATTACAATGTTCCAATGTAATTGATAGAACAGAAATAAATCGATGGAAAGTGCTAGTTTTTCACCAGACATAGTTTCTAGGTTATAGGCTATTCGCAAAACTAAAATAAAATCTCCCAGAGCAGAAATTTTTATCAGATGATAAAGTATGAAAGTCGTAAAATAATAGTTTGCAAAATTTGTGCAGTTTTTCTTTCAAGGAGCTGTAGAAATGTTCGTGCATTGCTGAAATGGTTGCGCAATTCATGTAGACTATATTAAAATGCAATTCATGTAGACTATATTAAAATACAATTCATGTGGACTATATTAAAATACAATTCATGTAGACTATATTAAAATACAAATAGCAATGCACATTTGAAATGTGATCAGCCCTCTAAAATAAGCATCATCAATATGCTGCTGCAGGGCTGTTTTTCATTATAGAACATATGAGTACACAATGTAAACTTTTGACCGCTCTCCTTGCAATGAGTCGGTCCTGGTGCGTAGTGGTACTCATACTTGCCTCATAAATCCATGATCGATTGACTTTTTCGGGTGTAAAAATCCTAAGTATTGCTTCCTTCGGAAGGGAAGTTAAGCCATGAATCCCTGTTATAGATTCACGGCACGAAAAAAAAAAGAACCTCAAACCTGAAAGAAGAGGCCTCTAAACAAAGTTTATCTGCCATTACGCCCTGAATTGAATGGGACACTCATGACCTGAGATGTTAAAGAGCGTCCTTAAATAAAAGAAACCAAAAAATATAATTGCAATGCATTTGTATATTGCTGCAACTCTGATCATAGTGAGATGTACTTTACTATCCTCTTTCTTGATACTGGTATTGCATTTCTGTCTATATTTCTATCATAGTTAGAGTTTCTTTAGAAGTCAATTCGTCGCGTACCAATTTTCCACTTCAGAACCTTCGTTTTCTAGATCATCGCTGTGCAAAAGTTTAAGTTTAGCACCATGCCTGAATGCTCTTTGCTTTGTTATGAAGTACAATTTTCTTTATTCGGAATAGGTTTTGATTAAGACTAAATGAGGCAGATATGTCCACAAGTTTCCTGGCAACTTGCATTCAAACAAGGAAGGATAAACGCAGAATATATTTTGCAGATTTAAACATTCCACAGGATTTCCAGAGTTACTAGATGTTAACTGACATGCACCGATGTGGATTGTTTGCTAAACACTCAGAAAGTATGGCTTTACAGGCTGTGGGAGGGAATGTCAATTGTTGCATGGATAATCCTGCTTAAAAACTGTAATAAAGAACAGAAATATCTGAAATGATATGTCATTGATAAACTGATCTTTATTTGTATATTCAGGAAATGGCTTCTGCAACGAGGATCTGGAACGCATATGGAGTTATGGCATGCAAATAATTAGCTGTCAGGAACACATTTAGAAACCTCTTGACCAGTAAACTTTGATACTGAGTAAGGCTTTGTTAACTGTTACATTTGTAGAATCATTAAAACTGACTGCTCACCAAAGTTTAATTATATTACAGACTTTGTAGAGGTAAAAAACTTTCGGGTGACGAAAGGAAGGTGTTGGCATGAAGCACTTGGATGGACACCGCGAGGGGCGATGCAAATATTTTCATCTCCATATTCATAAAGTCCAGCTGTGCAAGATAATGACATGGGACGACGGTATTGAAAACAAGGGCGGATTTGCATGCTCATGCGATATGCATCTAACGTGAGCAGGGAGGAAGTGGGAGGGTTAAGAGTTAAATGCTTTGCGGCCTTGCGTGAGTCCGCTGCGAATAAATCTCCCACTTGGCCTTCTTGGGACAATTCGCCCAAAAGCTACCAGGTTAATGCTATAGCCTACCGAGTAATAACGTTCAGAGTTTTCTGTCTTTCAAATTTTAGTACCACTCTCATTAGAAGGATCAAATAGCACTAGGTAAAATATTTTCGAAATGTTATATATTAAAGGCAAGCTAATTGGATATACATTTTGAAATAAATTTGAACATTAGCCCGTATTAAAGTTCTTTATTTAAAGAATGAAGCAAACACATTTCAAAATCTTCTTAAAGAAAGAGTCCCTTTCTACACAACAGTAAAGAATGTAAATTTCCAAACTAAAAAACAATAAACTGTGAAAATATGACAAGAAATGAACATTCATAAACAGCAACACAGAAGAAATAATTTACAAGAGCACGATAGAATTGACTGAAATTTGTCAAAAATTGTAAAAACTGTAGACATTTCAGAAAACTAAGTTGACAGACTGTTGATCATAAGCAATATCCCCTACCACAGAACATAACGAACGTCATCAACGAGATCACGTAGTGAAAAGTAATTAATTTAGTTTGGCAAATGGTGCCTTGGCATTTTCAAAGCACAAATCTGAGGTCTGCTTGTTTACTTTAGCTGTGGCTAGAGGCTAGAAGCTTTCATCGACACTTGCTCACATTTTTAGTGACTATAAAATGTCGTAAACCTGTGTGCATCGGCTTATACAGTACATTCATTTCGCTATGCAATCGGGGTTTGTACACACTAGTGTTTAATATATAGATTTCCATAAAAGGAACAATGGCGATATAAATGCTCATGAAAAAAGAGGGTAAGGAATGATACAAAGTAATAACTTTTACCCTGCAACAACAGATGCTCTAGAAAACAAAAATGATAAACTGAGGAACTGGTACGCGATGAATTGGCCAAGGAATAAGTTCTAAATAGAAGTACGATAGAAATGTACACAGGAATGTAATACTAGTACAAGGATAGAGGATAATAATGATTAGAGTTGCAGCAATATGCAACATCCATTGCAAGGAGAGCGGCCCAAAATTTACATCATGTAAATGTGCGTACGTAGCCTATAATAAAGAACGGGCTTGCAGCAGCACGTTGCTTTTATATATAGAGAGTGCCAAAATGTATACACATGTCAAGCAAAGGAAAAACTATTTTACCATAACAGATCTGAATTCACACAAACATAAAATGATTAGCACTAATCATCTTAGACTTTTACAGTTACAAAAGTTGCTCAAAATGCCCACCATTGGCGTCGATACACCTCTAAATACGTTGAACTACTGATGGAGCTACATTTGCGAAATTGTCCTCAGCGGTTGCAGCACATGCCGTTTCAATTTCTTCCCGAAGTGTTGCAGTGTAGCTGGTCTGCTCAGATCCGCCCTTGTGAACATTACATACGGCACCATGAATCTCAAATTTGTCTCGAATGCGTGCAACTGTTGCTCCCGTTGACGGTTCTGTTCTGTACACACGTCTCCACCCTCTTTGAACTTTAACAACGTTCTCAGTTTTCCAATACCACTTCAAAATTGCTTTCCGCTGTTCAGACGATAATCTTGGCTCCATTTTGTTGTTACAACGCTAGCATAACGAAATGTGAATCACATCTTTTTACAGAACATCATACGATAATCTTGGCATCATTTGTTCATTATTGATTTACCTGTCACGTAGCAACGCTATCATAATATGTGAATCACATCTGTTTACAGAAGATCATACTACACATTAGTTGTTTTTCGGTCCAACTTTCAAATATATTAAATAGATACCTAATGTGAAAGTGTGCATGCATTTTGGCGCCCACGGTGTATATATATTTGAGGTCGCACAGTTAGGGGAGACACCCAGTATATTAAGGGATGATCACATTTCAAATGTGCATCCGTATTAAAATTTAAATATATTTATTTTTAGTGCAGTCAACACGAAGAATTATACAGCGCTCTCGTTTTGCACAAACATTTGCAGTTTCTTGGAAGAAAAGTCCAACCTCTGCAAACCACTATTTTAACGGCATTCATGCTTTATCATGTATTGAAAGTTTCTGCTCTTGAAGATGTCCTTTCAGTTTTGCGAATAGCCTATAGCTTAGGAGCTATGACGGTGAATGTACTTCTGGACACCATCAGTAAGGGTGCGTCACTATTTTGATGTATATTTTTAAATTAAAAAAATAATGTATTCCAGCAATTAAGATTAAATAATGAAAATATGCCATATGAAATTTGTTTAAAATGTAAATTGACCTAAGGTTACCCTGTAAAATAATTAAAATAATTGAAATTAAATATTTCCATCAGCAGCTATGACTTGCCTTAAATTAATTTAATATGTCAAGTTGCCTAAGCTACGTAAATATAATTAAATTAACCTGTTTAACTTAAAATTCTGAATCACTGTATAACAACTCGGTGTGTTATTAAACTAGACATCATGCTGTAGAATTAATAGACTGCAATCTTTCTACTGCTCAATTTTCGTGCCGCAGGGAAATTCATGAAATTGTGGATTTACAACCGTATTCCTTTTGGCATCTTGTAGCACAGGAGCATGTATTCTTAGCCCTTGTACTCCTTATCCCGCCAAAGTTCAAGCTAATCCATTCTCTCTCCCTATCTTACTCCCGCCAAAATAAAAGAAAAAAATATACCTATATATGCTTGTCAATGTTCGAGGTGCTTACTGAGACAGACATAGGGTTATAAAGCTGTGTCAAAAAGGGGGTGGCGGTAGTTTTAATAATAATAATAATAATAATAATAATAATAATAATAATAATAATAATACATTTGGGAAGACGACACAGGTTCTCAGAGACCTTCCACGTCTTTACAATGAGACTATTAGTAATATTGGGTATAAGGCCAATTGATCGTATAATCCACTTGAGAGCAGTCTCTTATTGGCTTAAAAACAAAATATTTAAAAAATATGGACATTATTAGCAAAAATTATAGAAATAAAAAAGATGAAAGATTCTCTATTACAAATATTTAAAAAAGAAAGGATGAAATAAAATAAGGTAGAAGAGTGTATGAAATCTTCCCATTGATAAAACCTACACTATATTTGGAACATATTCAATCCAGTAAGGTTTAGTACATTATATAACAGGACTCAGTCCATATTGTTCATATTTATAAGGATTTAAATTGCAAGCAAGCAATACATGTGCGGTTTGTAACGTGATCGATACACCGGAACATGTTTCATTCGAATGGCCTAATTATCAGTCAATTGTAGCTGAGGAAAGGTGGCTAATAGCAGGGAAATGCATTTTAGAGTATTGAATGATTTAACAAATAAATTATCATGTAAAGTGCCAGAAGAGTATATAAACAAAAGAAAAAATCAAGTAAGAGAGAAAATCCAATATCAGAAATCGTATATTCCCCTAGAAGATCCCAGAGATTCAGAGGAAGGCAAGAAATATCACAAGAAGAGTCTATTCAAGGAGATGAAGAAGATAACACCAAAATTGAATCAGAAGAAAGGAGAAGAATTAACAGAAGAAAATAATAATGGTACTCTTCGGACAAAAAGGATAAGGGGCATATGAAAGTTGAAAAGTAGAGAAGATGAAGGAAAAAACTGCACTGTCAACACATCAAGGCACAGCATAGCTGCCGCATCCACCATATTCACCGGACCTTGCTCCCTCTAATTATGCCTTATCCCGCAATAAGGACTAGCTGCGAGGTAAAAAATTCGGCAGCAACGAGGAATTCAGGCGAGTGATGGTACAGTCCCACTAAACAATGATATAACGATGCTATAATGAAGTTACCAAGAAAATGACAAAGGGGCTTTGACGTTGGTGGGGAGAGATTCCATGTGGATCGAACTTCCGAACTCCATCCTACAACAGCTATCCACAATATGCAGGCATTTTAATAATTAAGAGATGTAATAAGAATGGACAGAAACGTATGTTTCATTCCCAGAAATTTTAGAGTATTTAAACTTTTTTTTCTGCAAGCGTAATTCACTTGAGTTTACATTTCCGTGCCTTCACGGAATGCGATGCTTATTTAATAATACTTCCAGTTTTTTTGGTACTAATAGGCAAACGAATGTAAATGGACATATGAGAATGTGTTATATGTTTTAAAAAGGAGTGTAGATTGAGAACAAATATTCATTAATACGAGTGCATTCCTTACTGTTAGCTAGTAAATCGAGCAATTAACACCATAAAACCATTTAATATTGTTGCACACCCAGCAATTACCGCTGATTCAGTTTTATAGACCACACGAACTAAAGAAGTCTACGCTTTTAAAATAAAATTAATTTGTATTGTTTGGTTACATTACTCACAACAAACTAAACGTTATTCATGTTGGTAGGCTTAATTACCTGCACAAAACATGCCCATTATTTGCTGAATTAGTTCTTCTGATTAGAGTATTACATTTTTATGTTTCAATTAATAAAAGTAAATAGCCATTAAATCACATTTTGTGTTTTGTTCTCCCAAATATTTACTTTAACGTGTTGTTCTATTGGATTCAATAAATATTGACAAAAAAAAAAAAAAAAGCAAGGTAGTTCATTCTGTGCAGGAAAATGTTGTGTGCTGCAAATGCGATATGAAGTATTTTTGTAAATTTTTAAGTTGAAAGAATTAAAATTCAGTAACATCCAAAAAATCAGACTTTTGAGGTACTTATACAGAGTTATTTCAGAATTGCGTCTGCAGCTGAGCGCAGCGAGAGCTGGGGCAAGGTCACCCTCCAATCGCCTGCTATAACCAAGTTCACGCGCTGACGGCTGCACGTAGAGAGTTGCAGTTTGCTTTTACATTATTTCTGCCTTTGTGATTATAATTCGGTTTGCCGTTGAGACCAATATAATTGAATTTAATATATTACAGCGTGTTAGTGAAGTAAATGTTACTGTAGTGTGCAGGAACTGTAGAGCAGAGTTGACATTGCATAGATCGTCGGGCCCTTTCAGATAGCTAGCGGAGAAAATTTATTTACCACACTCCAAGCATGTTAAATCTGTAGCTTCACTACAAGGAAAAGAACATTCGACCAACAATTTTAGAGGGGGAAAAAAATAATAATAATTTGATGCAAAACTTCAACTGTGGCAAAAGAGTTTGAGGTAAGGTGTACTCAAACATTTCCCTTATTGAAACATGTTGAAAGAGAAAAAAAATAGGAAACAATATACAGCAGACGGCAAAAGTCCGGTAACCATGCTAAAAAGAGATCTGAGAGTTATAGACATAGCCTTTACACTGTGATACTACTGAATCAATGCTGCTGTGTACTACTGCAACACTGCCAAGCTGTGAAACCCATGGTTGTCGCCCTGAGGATGTAAGATGCTGAAGCAATACAACGAACTCAAGAGCTGTTAATCGACTGAAATAAACGGGAAGTGGGGTATTATTAAAGGCAAATTTCGCTTTATACCACTACAATTGCGAAATTAAATAAAGTGGTTGGAAACTTAAAAACCTCATTGAACTTGTAAGTTGCACTGGGTGATTTGTGTGGTGAAGTTGATGAACTGGTGAAAAATAAATTGAAAAGTGTACTAGATATAAGTCCGGGGTACCGCTCATGTGCTTAATTTATGAAGTACTATTAACTGGGGAGAACTGCAACAATTTACATTTCCAAGAACTGACTCTTAGCGACTTAGTGCAGATTGATTTGTGATAGTGTTGACTGCTGGTGGAAGTTCAGCTCTCCAATATACCGGCCAGATAACTTAATGAACTCTATTGACACTCAGGAACATTAAAACATCTTGGAGTGGCAACAACAATTATTATAAGTATATCTGTATACTATACAGGTACATAATATATGTTGTATCTTTCTCGTTTATCTCGCCATAGGATGTGAATGAAGTAACACAAAAAGGGTATATATCAAATACGTGTGACGCTCATAAATGCATATATATTTTTTATCTAATATATATTTTTTAAATTGTGTTTAGCGCCCGTTTTTAGTACTGAGGCACCATAGGCGGTGGACACTGATGATACATGAAATGAAATGATATATATATATGTTAATTGGGAAATAAATGTTAACAAAATTAAAGTCTTTTTATTTACATATTCCAAAGGCGTTTCATATGTAACTCCATGAACTATTGCAGTAACTATAAAATAAGAATATTAATAATAATGGGCTATAAATTACATGATAAATAAATTAAATAAATCAACATGTTTTTATTATTCATTAAATTTAACACCTTGAATATAATCTCTCTTCTACAGTTATCACACTCTTAAGTTCATTTTTTACTTTCGTTTACATTACTTAATTCATTTACCTCTTATCCTTTATCTTCCTATCCTATTTCATTGTAGGTAAATTTTTATTAACATCTTATTAAATAAACATAACATATTATTAATATTGATACTAAATTATAAAGCGAGTAATTCATTTATTTATTAGTTTGTTGTACTCGTATCATAGTTTTATTCATAAATTATCCCGATTTTTTTACCCAAGAGCTGAATGTAAATACATGCCAGAAACTAGATCGTAGAGTGTGAATATCATAACTACAACATTAGTGTGAGGTAATGTGATTGATGTAGGAATCAACGATTCTGTTTGTATTCTCAAATATACTTTTATTTTCCTCACGGTGTTGCGCAATTTCGGTTCTGTTTGCAGCGCAAATTACTCGCATTAGACAAAGCGGGATGGTATTTACGCCCAAAATAATAAAGAATTTAATTTTTCATAAAACTGCATAGCCCCCTGTATGAGCATGTGAGAGTATTTGCACAGTTCTCTGAATTCCAAGAACTATACAGATACATATTTTTTGTTTATTCTACACTGCTGGAGGTTTCCACCTTGCAGTTGCAGCAAATTTTTGATTAAAGTTGAATACTAAATATTTTATGTCCTAGCATTTACGAGCCTGGTTCACGAGTCCAGTTTAGCGATCTTAAGTACAAATCATATATTGCACTCTCAACTTTGCTCCCACATATCCAGAAGAAATTTATCTAAAGTTGCAGTACCAGGTACTGTCACTTTTATGTAATCCCAAATCAGGACTAAGAAATTTATCCTGGGGGAGGCACCGGGTATAAACAGTTCAGTTTAACGTGAATCGCTCTGGATTAATTTTGAACCATAGTAGTCATATATCAAAGATTATATGTTTTGTCAAATACTTTTCATAATCAGCACTAAAAAGCGGAATCGATAAACTTGGCAGAGTACCTTATCTCGCACAGAAGCCTAATAGGTGGGCAAGGGAATTTAGACTAGGCAATTTGTGGTACAGAATTAGGGAAGTGGAAATCTGTCTTGATTAACACTAGTGCCCAGATGCTCTTCTTGCCAGTGAGTCCCGTATCAGTACGCAGTATGGACGGACAGACATTTTCTCATTAATTAGTAAGCAGATATCTTCCCCAGAACACACTGATCGGTAACACTAATCCTTTCGAAATCGCTTGTTGTTTAGGAGGACCGCAACGGTTGATCTTCCGCGATCAAAAGGTCGTAATTAGCGTTACGTAGAGGGAATGGTGCCAGTTAACGAAGTAGCCATTTGCCGTCCTCTAAGCCTCCACTAATATTATGGCATGCCGATTACGTCCGGCGCACGTTCTGTGTCTGCCGCACAGTACAACACTCAACGGTCCCTCATTCTTGTTGCGCTTGGATTTACCGAATCTGAGTCAAATTTGTGATTCAGGTATTAGAACATTTACATAAAATCCACTTTACGCAAATAGTAATACATGGAATCTGTTCAGAGAACATCTAGTTATATAATACTGAGGAAAAATACAGTTTACCCAGCACGTTAACGCGAGTACCCTCTAAAACATCTCTCTTGGGATCTCAATATTTGTGGATCCTGGGGTAGTGATAATCATACTTGTCTCGTAAAACCAAGATCGCGAGTTCACTCCCGGTTAAAGCCGATTAATTTTTTTCGGACGCAAAAATCTTAAGTATGACTTCTTGCATAAGGAGAGTAAAACGGTGGGTCCCGTGTCGTAGTTTTACGCACGTAAAAGAACCTTGAGCCTGAAATAGGCTGTGAGCAAAATTTATTGACTGAAATGAATCGATGACGACCTGTGCTATTAAAGAACGTTCTTAAATAAACCAAATAAACTCTAAACACTTACCCCAACATCGGTTCCATTTTTCAGTTTTTTTTGAGATCAACATCAACTGTTCTGTTACGTTCCTCTTCAACTCCTCTGGAACTGAAGGATTTCTGCCGTTGAAACAAAGCACTCAATCCTGAATCTAGGAAGGCTGTTAGAACTGGCATGTTCGTCGCGTTTGATGGGCTGTTAATTGTGAATCTCCTGCCACTTGAACTCCACAAACCTTGCACAATAATATCAAATCACTAGTCGCAAACACTTCTTCCCCAAATTCAGAAACCATTTGGTTTAAATTTTGGTTTACATGACTTTATTTTCGGCATTTTTAGAGTTCAACTGAACTGCAACTAGCTGATTTGCAGGCCACCAAAGTAACTGTTTGCTTAGGATTGCTATTTGTTAGAAAAGGGGGTGGTGTAAAAACAATAACTTTCCTGGAATGCAATGTAAACTACAGTCGTCTCTAGTAATATAAAGTATACATAAGCAGGTCTGAACCATTGGTCCAGCGTCCATAATGTCACGTTTTTCTCATCAATTTGCAGAATTTGTGGCTGGCTGTATAAATAACACTTCCTGGCAAGCTGCTATAAAGTTGTGAACTTAATACGCAATATTCAAAGTTATTTTAAGGTTAAGCCATGTCTACTTTTAAAATAACATCGTAGGTTTGCTTAAGGCAACAATACTGCAAAATAGAAAAAAATTCAATTATATGTAAAAATAATTAAATATATCGTTAAAATAAAGGCCATAATGCACTAAAACTATAAAAAAAATTACCGTAAATAGAAAAAGGGGAAATATAAAAATTACATTAAAATGTTAGTTTTACATCCTAAATAAACAGGCAGGACGTATACGTGATGAAGGAAGTAAAAGAAGAAGAGGAAATATATGATCAAAGGGCGTATACAATGGAAACATAAAGACCCCAACGCCCAAGAAACTCCGTATGCGGTCAGTCAGCAGGTAACATTATGGTATTTTCAAAATACCGAGAGAGCCCTGTTGCTTGAAGTCATGCCAGAATTCCTCCAGATTATGAGTTTACTAGCGCGCCTGGGGGACTTCAATACTTGAGACAATGGCTAAAAATAAATAAATAAATAAATCAAATTAAAACATGCATGCACCCATGTCACTCAAGGACAGGTTCAAAACATTTCTGGCTTTGGCTAATGAAATAATTTAATACTTTTATTAATTCCCTTTGGAAAGTTGAATTTATTTCTCGACCAATGCTTATATTTTCAATTTCTCTAAGGTGTGTGAACGTATTCTATATACTCTCTATCTTTTAAATTCGCATTCGCTTCTTATTCAAACATTCCCTGTTTGCTCAAATTTGTTAACTAATTTATGAAAGCAGCATAATTTGGAACTCGATTTTTGGAATAATCTCTTGTCAGCAATGCCGGAATCATAAATAAACACTCGTTGTGTAACAGAAAACTTAGGTGTATTATTAGCCATGGCATATTATTGTACACTTGCGGTTTTAACTTTAGTTCGGAATGATGACGCGTTCCTACGAAACTCGCGACTACCGGAGTGGCCTTGGTCGGTATAGCAGCTAGACTAATTATTGGCCGCGCGCGAAATAATCATAATCTGTTTAGCATTGCAAAGCTGTGGAAAATAAAACAAATGAATCTCGTTATAAAAATATTTATTTAAACAAAACATTAAAATCAACAATCTCTCTGAGATTAAGGTTCCCTTCCGTTCTGCATTGATATGAAATTACAAATTGTTAAAAAATAAATTTTCTGAATAGAAGTTCTGAGACTCTAAGCATGTCCTTAAATTTTCTTAAATTATTTTTTGTCATTATTTTGACTTATGCCAATAAGAAGAGTAACGAAAAAACTTATTGCCATATAAAGTACCCTTTTTGGTAATATTTACTTGATAAAGACATGTCGAAATAGTTTTTAAGGTATTCATACTTTGAATTGTTGTATAACGAATAGTAGGATAATAGTTTTCGCTATAGCAATGGATAACGTTTATTAAAAATATATTATCAAAGTTCAACTTCCTTAGCTAAGGCCGCTAATGGTGATTTGAAATATTCTTGAAACATTTTGTGTTTCGGTTCTGCTCTCTAGACAAAGTGCTTTTTTCCCTTCTTTTTTTGAATAGTATTTAACGTCCGTTGTAACTATACTGAGGCACCAAGCTGGTAGGCACTAATGATACTTGAGATGAAATAATATTTTAAGAAAGGATTTTTTAAAGAAGGAAACGTTCCGGACCTAAGTTTAGGATACCTCCGAGCATTTTCCATTTATGAGGACTGAGGAAAACCTGGAAAAAACCTCAGTCAGGAAGGACGGTCCTGGCGGGGTTCGAACTCCAGACCTCCCGCTCACGAGTCCGCGCCTTAACGACCTCGGCCACCCGTGACGACAGAGACAAAGTATACGATTAGGACTCTACAAATAAAATTTACAAGTGTTATGTAAAATTTTGTGAACTTTTTATACTTACGTACATATGGAGGGTGTTCTACCGAGAGAATCAAATAAAATGGGATAGAGTTGTAATAATGAGGTTGTGAGTAATTGCACTGTTGGTAGTGGTAGAGGACAGGGGAAGGTAATGATGTGGTGGCAGCACTGTTAGTCCCTCATGCAATCAAGTAACCATCAGTGCATACGCACCTGTGGTCCAGGGGAAGGCGTTTACGTGTGTATACTCCACTGCCCAAAATCCCCCGTTGGGACTCGGTAGCAGCCATATGCTGTCAAAAGGCACTTTGTCCCACAAGCTCCCAAAAGTACAAACCTCGGTTTCAAATCCCCTTTTGCACACAATAAAGAGATGCGCTACAACCACATTGTACAATTGTGGGTTAGAATTTTTGTAGCAGAAAGGGCTTCAAATGTGTAAAATCTACAGTGCATAAAAGACGTACATAATGGAAGAATTTTGGGTTCTACTTTATACCTGAATTTATTATTTTAGAGTTTACAAATTATGGATTTAGCATTAGAATGTTTACGTTAAGTCGAACGCCTAAATTAATAACTAATGAATATCAGAAAGACATTAACATTTGAAAAACGCAATGTATAAAAAATCAGTCTTATATAGCTTAAACTATAGCATATTTAGTGAAACCATTTAATTTAATTAATCAAAATATGTTTATGTATATTCAAAAACTTTCAAAGTTAAAACCACACAATTTTTGATAAGTAACAAGTAAAATAAAAAAATAATTAATTAAAACTTTCAATGTTTTATTGTTTAAATTGTTAAACATTTTCACTAAATAAAGTAGCTAAATTTAAAAATGCCCTTTGCTGAATTTCCGAAAGTCAACGGAAAATATATTTTTTCAAAATCAATATTAAGTTTATTCTATCACTAAAAGAGATGAGAAAAAGTTCTAAATTTCTATAGACATTAAGGTCTAAAAGTACATGAAAATAATTGCAGAATTTTGCTAACATTCCAAATGAAAACATTATTACAAGCAGTATTACTAGAGGGTCGGAGATTACGGATAAACTCACGAACGTAGTGAGTGGGTTATTTTATCTGGGAAGCCCAAACCCTATAGTGATATTTATTGGGATTATTCACGAATAAAATAAGAATTTAAATATAATTTCTCTAAATTTGATTTACAAAACTGCAATAATTATATATTTGTATTTAATTTTTCAAGCAATCTTGCGACAGAAGAATGGAATTTGTCAGTAATGCCAATAGAGAAGAGCAAAATACGGATTTAGGACTATTTCATGCATAGAATAAGAATAAAAGTGATATATATATATATATATATATATATTTGAAATTCATGCACAGAGTATTAACACTTGTATAAAATGTTATACTTATGAACTATTTCTATTCAGAAATCGTGAGTCAAATGGATCACAGTCTACTATTACAATTGCTACCGTTCGATTTTGTTATACCAACTGAGAATATATATATATATATATATATATATATATATATATATACACTATGTTTGTTTGTATTCTGTGGTTTGGAATTCCTAATGATAAGATCAATTTGTACATTTAAAGCATCACCAAAACGCTTTGAAGAACCCTCCATTTTGCGTTATGATTTTCGATTATCCATGCTTTTGTTGCTATCAATAGCTTCCGACTGTCTCTAGCGAAAGTGGGCAGTGATGCGTGTTCAGGAATTATATAGTGGAGGTATAGAGTTGCTACACTGACCACAAGACAAATACACGTCGCGTGATAAAACGAATTTGATATTTTTTGTCAATAATTTCGCTCCGTAATCCGACTGTGATGTTTAAAATTCAAAATTTTGTTTCGTTTCATTGGTCGATTTTAAGATGACGTCACATGAGTGAAATAGTCATATGCAATTATTATTTTAATAATATAAATATATTTTAACAAATTATTATAATTTTAATGATAGTAGAACCAAAAATATGAAATATGAAGATTATACCAAACATTTTTAGCATCAATCATAATGCATAAATGTAAGTTGTAAACAGAAATGGCTCATTAGATGGTAGGTTTCTGCCATTCATTCTACAGATAGGGAAGTATGTCAACATTGCCATAGATGCAGCACTCAAATCGTAATTTTCGAACTTTATTTCCTAGGATTTCAAAATTATCCCTCTGCTTGACTAGTTATGAACTGAAATAATTAATTTAAAACGAATGGGGCTTCCTAGAGACGAACTTCGCATCGGAGCCCCATAAGATGCTATAAGGAGAACGGTGAAAAAAATCCTCTTTTTTCTTTTGAATAGAGGATCAACAGCAGCACAAAAACAATGCATTCATCCTATTACGATGCTCTCTGGTTCCGATTCCCTTGCTGTCAAACCTTGTTTGAATGACCTATTATCAAATTATACTGTAAACACATACTCCGAAAACTACTATCGCAAGTCTAATTCTCTGAACATGAAGCGCCCCCAAAAATTGAAGAGAGACCGCTGTATCATTGCAGAATGATACAGAGGTCTTAAAACAATGGAAACGGCATCACCCAAGCTCATTGATGGAATATATCATCTTTAGAGTTCTGCGCCTGGTCACTTTGGATACATGTTAAGCTTTCGTCAGTCATAGAATTTTCGGCTTGAACTGGAGCGAGAAAGAAAAGGCCTCTGAGCAAATTTTATCAGCCATTTCATGCCCTGAATTGAATGGGACGCTGAAAGAGCGTCGTAAATAAACAAAAAATAAACTGGAGTGTGGTTTGTCAGAACAGTTCAAGCTAAAGTAAAACCGTCTTCCAGCTACTGAATATGCAGGCTTGTTTATATAATAGAGGGAGTTTAGACACTGCCTGTGCCCATTTATACAGTATCTCACTCACAGTCCTCGGATGCGTCCGGTATTCACGTTCAGTAGAAATGCACAGCATAAAACTTAATTTCAACGAGCACAAAAATGGGGAAAAAAAAAAAAAAAAAAAAAAAAAAAAATTGCGTTAGAAACAAACCCCTAAGTATAAAGTTAGACAGAGAGAGAGAGAGAGAGAGAGAGAGAGAGGAAGAAAACATCATTAAAAGATTGATATTAATATTTATTTATAATAAAATTTCAAAATAGTATTTCCAGTTATGAAGCATCAATCTTTTCATCTAACGAAAATCAAACTTTCCTGTCTACATGACATAGTTGCATTACAAAGTTTTATTTTTGAATAAATTTCCCTAAACTCCTTAAATGTCTTAATTTCAATAATTTAACATGGTATATCAAATATTACTACCATTTTATACCAGTTATAATATTCTGTCGCTTAGGGGAACCTCAAATTTTTTAGGTTTATTTCTGCCCTTTATAGAGAATTCCTCTATGTTTGCAACATGTGCATTCATATTGTAATGTATCCTTATTAAACTCTTATTTTTTTTAAAAAAAAGTTTCATATACTTAATATAATATTGCCTTTCCGAACAAAATGCTCAGTGTTTCTGATTGCTTCTGGGTATTCAAACGCAGGTGTCTATTTATGTTGCACCACGGCAATATTTCCACTTAACATTACTGCAAGAAATTGGCCTTTTAGAATAAAGAAGGCGTCAAAATGCTACCACAAACATCCTATTCATCAGAATTCGCTCCGTGAGTTTCCCATTTTTTCCTAAAGGGAATGAAAATCGGTGAAGGCATACATATACAATGAGTTTTTGTCCAGCGTCCGTAGACGAAAGCAAGACGTGGTGATCCAAGGTCGCGCCAGTCGCCTTCCCCTAATTTCTATTCGGACAACAGCGAAGAAAGGAAAAATTCGCTTAATTTATTTTCGTCTTAAGTCACTAAACATTTACCCCTACTTTTGATTTTGCTACACATTTTGAAGAGTGTTTAACGCCCTTTTAAACTCTGAGGCATCACAAAGGGTGGAAACTGGTGATACATGGGATGAAATGATGAACTTGGAGAGGATTCTTTTTAAAGGAAGGAAGCGTTCCAGGCCTAAGTTTAGCGTATCCCAGGCAATTGCCATTTATGAGGACTGGGGAAAAACGGGGAAAATCTTTAGTCAGGGAGGACGGTTTTGGGGGGATTCGAATCCCAGACTGCTGCTCACGAGTCCGGGTATTAATGACCTCGGCCACCCGTGGCAGTTTTCGTTACACAGTTCTATTGTGAATATTAAATTACTATGTGGTACTTATGACATCACAGATAAATTCAGACTATAGCATAGCTCGACTGATCCTGCTTACGAGTGTATGTATTTCATGACATAAATGTACCCGTGTCATTCGACTGTCCTCGTGCAGATATCAGATGGGGATTTCCCTCTGCTCCTCCCGCACTACTTACTACTGCTCAGTTTCTCCGTTTGATAGATTTGACCTTGAGATGCCTGCTCTACAGTATGGGGTTTACTTCTAGTGGTAACGTTTCTTTATATTGCACAACATTTTCTTCAATAATACACTGCACAGACATGTCAATAGCCTGTAATAAGATCTAATAAAACAATGAGTTGTGTCGATATCTTAACCACAAAATTTAGACAGAAATAAGTCTTGCTTTTGTTACAATAAACTGCATCTGACAGTTCACATGCAGCAATATGTACGGTAACTGTCCGTTGTTATGAAGACGACTAGCATGAGCTTGGTCCAGCTCGTTACACTCAGATGCAAGCCAAAAATAACTCTCCTTAGTCAATCTAAAATCTTCTCCTTTTTACCTACGGAAGTCAGTTAAAGATTTTAGGAATTTCATGATATTTATGCGATATTTTGCTAGATAACTTTATTTCTGCGACTGTCATGTTAAATCAACACCATGGGACAGCTCTAGATGTATTTAATCGGCTGAATACTTTCTGGGCGGACTCTTACATATTTTTCCCTAACAACTCAGCGCTCTCAAGTATTAGAAAGTTGATATGTAGATGGCGGAAGGAAACACTATTTAACATTTCAACAGCAGTTGGAGGTGCTTTTGGGGATAAAATTGCCATTATGCATATTAATAACTGTTCACCAAGAAATAGGATATTGACTGATTACCCTGCTTAAGACAATAAATGTAAATGAGCGTAATTAATGATTTTATGCAGTTGCAGTCGCATATGCTTAATTAGCGTCTGATTGTAGGAAACTGCGCCCTGCTGAAGACAAAGACATCCTTTCCTGGACAATAACAATTTCCAAGAGGGGTGGGAGGCAATCTGAAGGAAGATAAATGGTAGACCGCGATGGCTGCGAGCAAGTCCAAACATATGTCTATGTCGCCACTCTCCCAACTGATTAATTGAATCAAGCAGAAATTTAGAGCCAA
Source organism: Metallyticus violacea (assembly GCA_030762175.1). Taxonomy (NCBI): domain Eukaryota; kingdom Metazoa; phylum Arthropoda; class Insecta; order Mantodea; family Metallyticidae; genus Metallyticus; species Metallyticus violacea. Next base: position 34,538,935 of record CM060831.1, on the reverse strand, counting down.
CACATTCCTTCCGCTACAATATCTAACGGCGCAGTCAGCACAAACAGTAAATTGTGTTTGCTATCAGCAGCTGTTCTTTATCGGGGTGAAAACAAAAATCTCAACAGATGTCGAGATTCTGCCAAGTTTTATGCCGTTTGCTGAAGTCCTCAAGTCTGCAGGTCTTATTTTGCAAGAGTGAAGATGTGATTTTATTGCAGATACTGGAGACGAACAATGGTATTTTAATATATGAACCCAAATATGGCTAAATATAGTCAAAAGATGCGTGGGGGCACCAATTTCTTCTTTAATTCACCAGTTATCGCCAGAAACATTTTTAAATGGGTCGTTTTATTTCTTTTTGTAAATTCTCTCATTTTTGCTAATGTTATGCTTAAGTTGATTAAATTGATTGCATAGTTATTTCCTGATGGATTATTTGTAAATAAATTAAAAAGTAAATAAATTAGCGTTCAGAATATTTAAATACTAGTAATTTCTCCCTCCTTTTCTTTAGAGTCAGGAGGAAATACTTACAATACTTTTGTTTTAGCAGTGTAGTTATAAATCGCTGGATAATAATACAGTCTTGTTGCTCTTCCCACATTAAATCTTTCGACCTCCAGCGTCTTTTCCATCTTTATTTATGTTTGTTTCACATAAACATTTAAATTTACTTTGTTTATTTTTTATTTCTCCATTATTATTGTTTATTACAGGTTTCAACTTGCTTTAGCAATTAATTCTTCAAGGTGAATTTTAATCTAATTATGATTTTTACCCGAAAAGCCATTCCGCATTTACACTATTTATAATTAACATCACGTGTTTATGAAGGTTATTCTGAAAGATACCGCCATTGATAGCCGAGGTCGTTATTGCGCGGACTCATGAGCTGGAGGTCTGGGGTTCGATTCCTGCCAGGACCGTTCTTCCTGTACCCTAAACTTAGGCGTGGAACTGCCTTGAAATGACATTGAGAATTGCACCTAACGTCGAGTTAAGGTCGTTATTTTACGTTTTATATATTAACTCCTACTAACAGCCGGCATTACGAGTCCCCTCTTAAGGATTAAAACAGAAAAAACTTTAGGAAGATCTGAATAGATGTTGACATCAGGTTTCACATCTACCGTACTATAAATGGTAGTAATGTTGGAATACATTGAAGATTCAAATTGCAATTCTTAATGATCAGAAATTGTTAAATTTCAATAAATAAATATTTTATTTAACATTTATAGCCATTTCCTTTATTTGTGTTTTAAGCGAGGCGCCCTGTATCGACAGAAGATACAGCATTTCCAAAATGGGAACTGACATTGGAATAACGCTGCACATTTTCAACATCCATTCATAAAATTGTTTAATGGGTTTTTACACGGCAGAGTACGAAAGGTCTGTACATTGTGAAAGGGTTCGATGGGATTTTAAGAACAGTTTCTGAAGTGATAGCCAGTGGTCTCGTGAACTCTAGGTTTAATTCTTGGTCTCTTAGTATGAAGGCTTCCCAACTCCTGAAATGCGTTAATATTTAAGTCTTTAAACTTGCAAATCGGCTGTGAATAATCGCTCTTTAATGTAAAAGCTGACCTGAGCTTATAACGCAATTTGTAATTGCATACAAACACTCGGCTGGTAAGCACATGCTTATTGACGTGACCTCGGTTAACTTATGCTGATGTAAGGACTGCCACTAATGAGCTAGATTTACTTAAATCAACCAACATAAACGCAAACTTATCCGAATAACACAATTACTAAAAGTGATTTTAAATCTTATAAAATTCATCTCACAATATAGTCATACCTTTGTAAGTACATAAGTACATAAATTAAATAAATATAAATTTAAAAGACGCGGTTCTATAATTAGCATATAGGCTATAGTTTTCTGTTTTGAATTACACCTTATCAACACAAAAATGTTGTAGGATCCATGAGTGTTAAACACAAATTACATTTTTTTTTTAGTTTTATCTTTGAAAATGAAAATTATGCTTGGATTTATTTTTAATAAATTAGATATTTCTGTATGGTGTCTAAGCCTTATGCGTAAGACGTACATATAGTTGACACAGAAACATAGTTGCAAAATGCTTTCCCTTAGAAGTGATTAATGAAACAAGAAATAACGGGATAGCCAAATATGAGGAGGTAACTAAACCAAACTTCAGGTTGCTCGCCTTTTAACAGTCAATGTTTAATAGACAAGTTTCCACTTTACAACAACCGTAAAATTGAAGGGGCAACTGTTAGCAGTTAGACCTGATTTGTATGAAGTGAAGTTTTCTGGAAGTTTTCCAATACTTTTCCCTCTTATAGCGAAGGAATATCTCAGATATTTTTCTAGGATAATAAGACAAATCTTCAAACTTAAAGTACAAGTTGGGAAAGCGATTCCTTTGAGAACTTATACCTGTTGAAGCAAGCACGCTATTCGGAAACAAATTTTCTTTCCGCTGTATCATATGCTCCATTTCCCACTCCTCATTCACTCTTTTGTAATACGGAATATTTAAATTTTGTTTAATTACTAATATTTTAATGGCTTTTTATGTCCTCTAGTGATTTGACTTCAAGCTATCGAGTTAGTGTTTTGTTTATAAGTGCCCATCCACTTATATACATTTTAATATAGCAAAAGATAATTGTGTGTTTTACTTTTACATTGTTCTGTATCCATTATTCAACACATTTTATATTGCAAGTTAATGAAATACAGTATTGTTTTGTGCTTTCAATAAAATATAGGCAGTAAAATAAAAATACTAACTTTAAAGTACACACAAATAAGTATAACTGTCGTATGGGCCTTACGGCCATACATGCTAATCTCGTTCTTTTAACAATCAAAATATACATACACACATACATACATATAAGCATATATACATATGTGCAAACACATCGATATAAATATAAGTTTTCCACGAGTAATTTAATATATATACAAACATGAATAGAAACCTAACTCCTGAACCCCCTTCCCTTTTACTATCCTCCCCCCCAACTCTCCTCTCTTTTCTCAATAGCTATTAACCTTCTTTGTCGGCTTTTCGCTAGAAATATTCCCGATTTGTGTGTTATTTCTCATGCGCCAACATTTCCCGGCAGATATTCAAACTTCTGTTGAAATTCAGAAATGGTGGTGGTAAATGCTCATTTCTTAAACTTTCCATTTCCCTGCATTCTGTCAGAATATGCCTCCAGGTATCGCCTTCTCCGTACAGCGGACAAATTCATTCCCCGAGAGCATTAACTGTTTCATTTCCTTTCCAAGCTCCTAATCTGAGCCATGCGAGATCACTTCTTTCTTCTCTCCCACAGGTATCTACATAATCTCCACTCCCCCATACCTGATTAATTTGAACCTGCAGGTTAAGCGATACTTTTTCTGTGCATTGAGTTTCAGTGTTTTGCCTATCTACTCGTATCTCGCAAACATCTGTTGATTATTTTCCAATTATTGCGCTTAATGTCCCCTCTGTTTAATCAAATATATCCTAATCCAATTTTGTCTAAGCCTTTCTTTTTTTTTTTTTTGATGCCTAACCCGTATCCCACCTTCCCTTATTTGTTCCGTCAGATCAGACAAAATGTTCGAAGAAGTGCTTGGTTTCCCCGTATTATTCTTAACCAGTATTTAATTGTTCTTATTTTTAAATTTACACTACCAAATTCTTTAAGAACCACTATGCGTGGCGGCTCTTTAGCCCTTTTTCCGGATAAAGCGGCTGCATTTTCCCAGTAAACCACGCTCAGGTGGCCCGTATGTCAATTTACCTCTTTGTATATGGCTGTTTATTTTCATATCTTCTGTCATTTTTTCTTGTTGAAGAAATGTATGTTTGAGTTAAATTATAATGTTCGATAAATTTAACCTCGTAATTTATGAATGATTTAAATGTTTTTTTGATGTTTAGTAAATGTTAAGTACAATGAAGAAATACAGAAAAGGTAAAAACATATGCATGATTAGAATTTGTAAAGTTGTTTTTTTCCTTCGTTTGTTATAAAGTTGAAAATTTGACTATTACTTGGCTTTTGTAATTAAGTTTTAAAGAGATTTTTAACGCTTAAATTTATTTTTTAATTGTTTTCTTATGAAAACACAAGTCACATTAATCAGGAATTATTAAACTTAAACCTAAAATTTTGGAATCTAAATATTAATTCAAAAGTATCAATTTAATTATATATATATATATATATATATATATATATTATAAGGAACTACAATGTATTTTGTATTAGGTCCCTTGAATGTAAAAAGGGGGGGGGGCATAAATTTTCTTTAGAAAAATGAATAACTTCGTACGTTTATAGGTAAATGATACATTCTTATCCACAATTTTCTTCAAATAAGTTAGGAAGTTTTACAATATAAGTTTTTAGTTTTAATGCTATGGCGTTTTATTTGCACGAATGAAAAGTAATATAAACTCCTGAAAAAGTTTTAAGGCAATTAGAGGTCGAATGGCATGCTGGGACCTGTTTGAGAACCGCGCCAATTGGTTAAATATGGGCATTTTCCTGGCCAGAGTGCGCTAAGCTAGAAGTAATTTATTTTCTGGTTAGAGCGAAATAACTAGTGTAATTATAAACAACATGTAATATGTTTTCATTTATATATCTGTAAATATCGTTCTTCCCTTTTCAATGTTTATTTATTATCGATATTGTTTTATTTGCGTTATTATTTGTTCCTCTTTCCAAATGTATGTACAGTCTGCGATCCATGCATAAAATATGTTCGTAAAATGTATATAACATTTTATAACAGCATAGACACACCTAATACTACTTTTAGAAAAACTAAGAGAAAAACTTCGAAGTGATTTAAAATAACTCGGTGTCTTAACTGGTTGCATAAAATCTTATAAGATCACATTTTTGACTGGACTAGAAATCTGGTTAAAAATCACAAATTTCTGCATAGTAGTATTTGATGCTTTGAAATAAGTAAGGTAAACGTTTATGTCAATTGACATCTTGTTGTCAAAACTGACTTAACTGTTCGGTAGTAGAAAGCTGCAAACAGGCCTGGCAATTTTTAATATAATTGAAAATTTTAAGGTATCCTTCATTACCTTGTGGTTAGATGTATTAAGGAAAAGCCGCACTACATTCACAACATTGCTTTGTTCAAAAAGAATTAAGTTGACAGTTAAGTGATTAAAAATATTGAAAATATAATGACCACATTGTACTGTAAATTTTCATGTGGTGAAGAAAATAATCGTTCGATGATTGCAGATATTTTGTTGTTGGAAGAGTCACAATGATTTTGTGTTTTAAGAATGGATTAATCATTGTGGCTACCCAATTAACAAGGGGCAAAACTCGTAACACCGTTTTATGAATTTTCCTAATTTACCTTAGTTAGAAATAATAAACTATGGTTATATTGTGCATAGATTGAAAAGTAGCTAGAGTATCGTTCTCTCCAGTTTTAGCCAAATTTCTTCTTGATGTAATTTTGTAGTACATCTGAATCTGATCAGGGTCCATATTTCTGTATAGCCGGGTTTTAAAATGTTGATAGAATTATTGACTTCAGACGAGGTTTTGTCCAGTGTTTGTTTTGTGCTTAACTGAAGTATTTCTGACTGTACTAGTTAATTCCTGGAGAATCTCTGAATTCATCAATTCTTTTAGTGTTAGTGGAAACTATATACGCAAATATCAGTTATGAGTTGTATAGCCTTAATCTGTAAACTGAACATTGAGTAGCTTTTACTAGTTTAGGAATTAGTATTTAAGTTGATAAAGATCGTTATTGCTGATCTCAGAGCATCATCATAGTAAACAAGCTGCATTTGCAGGTAGAAAAACGTTTTCTTTTTTTTTTAGCGATTTTCTGACGAAATAAAAATGTCTGTACTTGTACTTTGAGATCATCAATTCATCAATTATGATGTTAAATTAGTTACGCAGCAGGCTGTGAGTAAAGCAAGTTTTGAAAATGTCGGTACAGTTGGCAGCGCTTGGATTGAGCAGGTAGAGAGATTCCAATTAGGCATTGCATAACAATTGATTAGCGTGCGGTTGCAAGGCGCCAGGGTTGGCTCGCGGGTAACTACCTATCAATTATTGACTGAATGAACCAACACAGCACATTGTAATTACCTCTGTTTGCGCACATATTGTTATTACATATGCCCCGTCAAGCCTTGGTCGTCCTTCGGTCTGTGCCTCAAGGTCGGTCAACCGTATCCAGGCTCACCGCCAAATTTCACGCCCAATCTTCTTCGCTGACAATTAGTTATGTATAATTACAGAAATTATCATGCGCATTTAATTTTTCTGTGCGTATTTCCAAATTACACACAAATCGAGGAATGAGGAATACTTTAAAGTTAATTATAAAGTTTATCATAGTTACGGCTACAAAGTGATAGAACAGCATATTGTTTGATAAATGTTTAATAACGATAATGACCTTTATTTTATATTCGAGCATTTTAAAGAAATGTCGGATTAAATATTCAGATTTAATAAAAATGAGTAATGAGAGTACAACTACAACTACTTCATGAAACACTCCCAAAGTACAAATAATCTTGCTGGTAAAAGAGAATTGGGAGACCTAACAAGCTCCTTTTAAAATATAAACAAAAATAGCTTAGCTACCGATCCTCCAGAAGTGTGGTAGAGGATTACATTGAGTGAATGTAAAAGTCTCCAGGTTCTAGAATAAATAATTTACTATGTATCAATATGTTGCAGCTAATGTTGCTATGATTATTTATCTTTTGGGTTAGTTTTATAAGATTTTGGATTTTTGTGTTAATGATTTTAGCTAGAAATTCTATTTTCAGGTATGCTTTTACGATCTTTAATCGCAACTTATGCAGATAAAAACACAAGAGATCTGAATTCACTCATTTCTAAATATTAAAAACATGTATATATTGCCTAATATAGCGTGTTACTGAGTTCCTAAGGAATGAAGCCATTGCGGTTGTACCCATTAAACACTTTTTAAGAATTGTCTTCAACTTTCCACCGATTCTACTCAATAGACGCTAAAAATTACAATGAAAGAAGTCTATATTATATATATATATATATATATATATATATATATATATATATATATTCACACATATATGTCCGTTAACGCTCTAGAGGTCGTAAGTTTTGTTTATTCTCAACAAAACTCGGTATATAACCATCACTTAATAAAGGATTCGTTAAGATTGTTAGCCAGCAAAATTGCACCGTTTGGGGTGGGGGTTAACCTAAAGCGAAACTTTTTTAAAAAACTGAAAAATCACTCTAGCAAACGCTATTTTTTTTCCACTCTAACGGCATTAATATGTGGTTTTTTTATTTTCCGCAAATCTGTATATACCACTTAAATAAAATAATGAAAATGGCCTCTGTAAATCGTGTCTTTAGGAGTAGAGGTTTACCTAAAACCCAAAATTTAATATCTCTCTAGCAGCACCAATATTTTTACAACAAAATTCGGCATATGCTATTTAAATAAAATAAGAAAAATACATCCTGAAAATTAGGAAAGTCGAGTCTTTAGAAGTGGGGGTAGAAGAAAAGTTGTTCCGATAATTACGTGTAATCCATGAAATCCTGTTGCTACAAAGAAAATTGACCCGAATACTGAATCCAATTAATAAGATGTTTATAATAAAAGCTGCTAACTTATTATTCAAGTGATTAAAATCATTTTTTACCCGAAGCCCAACATTTAAAAATCGCTCTGGTGGCATCAATATTGTTTCTTCACAACAAAATACGGTATATACCATTTGAATAAAATAATAAAAATAGTTTCCCAAAATTAGGGAAATTGAACCATCAAGAGGGGGGTATACTTGAAAACCGAAATTTAAAAATCGCTCTTACCTTAAATTTTCTCTATAATGTTTTAAAATAAAACTGCAGTTAATTCAACATATAAACTGTATTTATAACGATGCATATGGTCGTGAAGATAGCAAATGCGAAATATTAATCTAATATGCGAGGGAGAGTTATATTTGTATGTAAGAGCGTTCTGTAATAACCTTCATTACAGTTTGCGCTACATGTTTTTAATACAATAATATTTAATTGAAATACAAAGCCAATGAAAATCGATGAAACTTTCGACTGCCCAATGTTGATTGTTTATATTTGCTTAGTACATTGTCATTGGTTTTAAATAGTAACATGTTTTTGTTTTATTCAAACATATGAGCAGCTTCTTAAATATGTAATATTACCGAAAACCTTCTATTAATTTTCTCTATTTTAGTGAAAGTAAAGAAGATATTAAGGGCTCAGTTCATAATAATGGTTACATTTAAACATGTTTAAAATACCCACACAGTGTCTGTTAATGATCATATATTTAATTTAATTAATAGCATATATTAAATTTGGTGGTTTAATCTCAATAATAATTATTATTATTAAAAATGTGGTTTCTCTTATGTGATACTAATAAATTGGAAGGATTGTTGTTTCTCTAATACCACATTGTAATCCATAACTTATTTCTTTTCATTAATTAATACAGAATATAAAATGCCAATTATGGCCTTATTAAAGTTACTGTAATAGGTGAGGAATTAACTTTAAAACAACAACAGCTTCAACGTGACGTACTTTTTTATATGAAGCGGAACACATTTTTATACATAAATGTTGCTTGCTATTGATAACATTTATTCAGAAGACTTGAGAAAGGCGAAACAGGTGACTCTGAAAAAATACCAAAAACAGTTAGTTGTGTAAAACTTAACATTATATTTCCAAGTACCCTACAGCAGTTGATACTAAACAACAATTGAAGTAAAATTTTGGACGTCCAAATCATATGATATATTACTAATTCTCTGCACAATTACCTTAGCATTTTGAAAAAGTGTGGGAGTGTGAGTGACATTAAATACCCGAGAGCGTTTTGTCATCTCTTCAAAATCATTTGGAATCATTAAACGCACAGCATTTGGAATATTATATGGATTGTTAGCAATAAGCCCATTTTTGGGGTAACCGCAAAATGTGAGTGATTGTAAAGAATTACAGAGATCTTCATAAGATGACCTAGTGGATGTCAGAAAACAGCAGCGGCTGAAGAAATTCTTCAAAGAGTGTAGGATATTTTTTTTTCTTGAATGGAGATTGAATGAACTAGGATGGGAAAGACTGATACTGAAGGAAGATGGGTCGAGTTTACTAGCCACTAAACATAAAAATAAATGGTATCCATGATCAATCGATAGTTTTCATAAGATTGCTACAGACTGTATCAGGAGATTTGTGACTAAAGCTGAAATGTGTGTACCAAATTCAGAACAGCAATCAAAAGTAGTTTATTATCAGCCGCCAGATAAAGCAAAAATCACTTTAGTCTCTATATAAGATTATGACTTTAATTTTCTGTGAACATGATTGATTGATGTCGTTCAAAAATAAAAAATACTATTGAAATACTCTGAATCAATTCAAGTATGCAGAGTCTTTGTTTGTCAAAGAGTTCTAGGTAAAATCTAGATGAAAGTAAACATTAATACTTAATACCACGTTCACAAGATTACTCCAGCTTGTACGTAAAATAAATATTTAAAGCCACTCTGTGGGCAAATGAACTGTAGTAATTTTATTTTGTTGATCAAGGAACAGACTTTTGGAATGTCATTAGATTGTTGTGTAAGATAATTAATATGTTTTCACTGTTGGATTTCCAACTTTTCAAAATGCTTTTATAAGGAATTGTTTTTATTATTGCCAGAGAGGGTACGGTACGTAACGATACTAGAGCGTGTGTGCACTCTGGTGAATAATTGGCTCACATCAACCCCCTCATTCCCGTTCCATAGCCCCGAGGTTTGAGAACGGAAGTCTTAGCACCACTGCGTTAGCTGGTTCATTTGCATCGCGCAATTCTGCACCAAAACATCAACTTGGTGTAACCTTTGGCATCCAAAAGCGAAGCGTTCCGGCAAATGATGGCCCTGAGCTTAGTGCAGCTTTGTAACTAACGATAAACTGGCAACCTTCATGTCAGGCTGCTTGTACATACAATAACGAACTGCTTGCTTGGAAGTAGCTGTAACCTTTGATGTGGTAATACCCAGTTTTGCAAGAAAACAAGAGGGAAATCATAAATAATGCTCAAAAGATCTCTCTCTGTTTAGACTTTTTCTCCGGTAGGAGAACTCCACACGTTGGATCAATCCAGCAGTGCACAGGGCTATGTATTTTTAATCGAAAGTTTCGGGTTAAGTGTATAAATAATTTTTATTTATGTGTGAGCGATTAGTTTCAGTTGATAACCAAAAGTTTAATTATTTTTAAATAGTTGTATTTTTCACACTAAAATTTACAACGAATCACGTAAAACAATCACCAAATATTTAAAAGAAAGTTGCTGTTTTCACCGAACTGAATTTCAGGCAAGGGCTCATATAATCTAGCATAAATATTCAAAAAATTATTGCAAAGTGTATTTCTATCACAAAGTTGCTTTTTTTTCAAATGTAAGAATGTCTATTAATTTAAAAAATTAAAATTAAGTGAGATGACAACGTCAATAGCTAATTTTGTTGTTGTTTTTGTTCAAGATGATTCTAGGTCAAATAATTTGCAACATATTGCCATGTTTAAGGCTTGGACTTTCAAGGTCTTTTTATAGAATCCTTATAATCTTTAGATGCATTCCGCACATTGTTAGGCTAAAAAGTACAAGTGTGTTTGAATTTTATTTTTGCCTCGTAAACCCTAGATCGCGGGTTAAATCCCGGCCAGGGTCCTTCGGAAGGGAATTACAGCCATAGAGCCCATATGGTAGTTTTACGGCACGTAAAAGAGCCTCAATCCTGAAAGAAGAGTTCAACATATATCGGCCGTTTCAAGACCTGAATTGAATGGGGCGCTGATGATATGAGTTGTTAAATAGCGTCCATAAATAAATAATCTACAGTTTGGGAAAAAATGTAAGAGTGTGTTGTAGTTAATCCTGGATAGGTTTAAAACTCCGAACTCTAGTCATATGAAACGTTTAACCAACTTATGTACTAGTTTGGAAATGTACTGTACATTCCTGCCTACTGCGACCATAGTGTTCTTCTTGAGAATTCACTAAATTCTAGCAAACTCATAGCCTGAAAATCCTCGATTATACAGAATAGTTTGTAAACTTTTATCTGTGTCAACGATTTTGTACTTGAAAATATTTGTCGCAGTTTCTTTTAGAAATTTTGAAATATATTATTGAAATGTAAAATAGGAAAGAGATTTGACGCAACAATTTTATAATGGAAATGTGTTTTAAGTTTATCAATTTCTCGTTTTAATTCGACCATAAAGTATTTTCGCTATTGATATAGTTTTGATTATGAGTCGAATGTAACTGAATCCATTGCATAGCAGCATGTTGGAGTTCGAGCACTATGAAGCACTATTATATTAATTATAGTCTACTGCAGGCTCAAGAGGGAAAAAACATAGGTATCCCACAAATTGGCAAAGAAGACTGATAATTTATATATCAGTGGTACAAAATATTTCTGTCCGGTATGTTTGCAGATTAAATCTAAATCTACAAGAAGGAAATGGCTGCAGATATTAAGTACCTAACTTTTAAACAGGTTTGCTCTTCATTGCCTAATAATATAAATGATCATTTGAAAAATGTTTGAAAAATCACTCATTTCATTCGTAAAATTTGTCTCTTTAATTTGTATTGTCATTTCTTCCTGATGTGTTTTTAAGTAGTTCATTTTAATTGTCTTAGACACTGTTAAATACTGTAGTTTTAGTTGATGGGTTAATTTTGTGTTGAAATTAATAAATGCTTTATGAACTTCGAAATATCAAATGCAGTTTTTAGAATGCTCATACACAAAACTGATGTAGTTGTTGGTTTGTTTCACTTTAAACATGTACTTCACATCTTTAGTTTAGATGGTTTTAAGATTACCTATTTTGGGTCTAGATACAGAACTTGATTTTTGCGTTTAATGTATTTTGGGGATTCTTGCTTTATCTCAAATCGTGATTAGTAAGGTTATGTTAGTTTTAATTTATTTAGTGTTAAAATTTAGTTCTGCATAGATTAGGCACAAACACGGAATATTTTCATTTTTATATTTGTTTTTTCCTTTTAATATCTCCGAATGCTTGCATTGTATACATGGTAATAACCTAAAACTACCATCATAAATAGTTTTTAAATGAAAGCTGCTATTGGTTCGCTGTTTTCACCGAAATGAAATTGAGGAGAGTATGAAAGACCTATCCTTGTAATGATAAATTTATCAAATTCGGTTTCCATTTTTTCAAGAACCATTAAAGCTAATGAAATGAAACTTTTACAGCCGAATCATGCACATAATTCAATTTTTCTGATCAACTTTCACTATTACACCATGCATCTGAAGTAAATTATAAATGCTTTTCAATTGTTTGCCTTCTTTTATTTTTCTCAACATTTTATCTTTTACATTGTCACATTTTGTCCTAGCTCTACCATAATAGATTCATATCATTACAATTATATCATCAATAAGTGGTCAAAGTTTCAAAGTGATAGTTTATAAATATCCTAAAAAACGGGAAACTTATGCAAAAAATAACGGAAGTTCTTCAATAATTGCACCCAAAAATGTTTTCACAGAAAACTCTTTTTGAGGGAAACACTGGCTAAAACCCTCCAACGTTGTAAAACACAACAAAGGATGATGTCATGGAAACAAAAGCTGCCAATTTATAAGATACAACTTTTTCTGTCATTCAAGACAAGCTACAGCGTTTAGTTTCTGTTTTATACAATTTTAACTCTGAAATAAATAAAAGAAATTGGCTTCTGCAGTGATATAACTAAAACTGTATTGAAAATACTTATAACCAAGGAACATTAATGAAAATCACATAAAATAAACAGAAAATTGAAATATTAAAATGGTACAAAAACAAAAATATAATTTTGACCCTCCCCCATTTTCCCTTTAATACTTCCCTTAAGAAAAGGACTGATCAATATAGTCCATAAACATTCCAACATTTATTGACGAGATTAAGGGAAATGCATTGAGGAAGTTGATGCTGTTACCGAAAGACTATTTTCAGACTAATGACAAATGGAAGGGTGCTAGGCTAAATGTACAATCTAAGGAGTAGAACCTTGAATGATACTAAATTATTATTCCGATGCATAGATTATTTCATTAAATAGATTGATACTTCCCTGATATTCATGCAATTGCTGAAAAACTACCTAATTCTATCTGATACGTTACAAAATCATGTCTGTGTAATGCTAATATAGTGCAATGCTTGAAATTTTGAACAATAGAAGGAAAAAATATACAGAGACTTACCTATATACCTGCCCCAAGTTGTAATGGGCATTCACGTGATTTGGCGAGTAGCGAATGGCTGCCAGGAAGTGTCTCTCTGCCTCATCCATACCGCTCATTAAGGTGCCCAAGTTATTGTGGGCACTTGCGTATGTCGGCCATAATCTGCAAAATGTGTTGGTTTAGATGAATTAAATACCCAGACCTGAAATGCTAATCAATTACTAACTCGCTTAGTTATTTTGTGCATTTTTGCTTTGATTACTTTGTATTTGCAATTGCGTTAAGAACTACTTAGTTGTAATATTCCCCTTTCCATAAATCGCAGTATTTGGCAATTGATAAAAATGTAACAGTTTTAAGTAAATTGGAGAATTAGCAACTCGTACACAAATTAATAAATGTAATTATATTTTAATTGATACTGTCATTAATTTTGTTACTACGAGTATGTTTTTAAAACAGTTAAAATCCTCCGGATTGTTTTGCCATGGTCCATGGTTTAATATGTTACCATAGCTTTCGTCAACTACTGCGGCTGGCATCATCAGTGGACGATGAACAGCACCTGACTGCTCAAAGGTCCGTTTTAAATATAACACCGGCCGTGAAGCTTAAGAAGTATTATACGAGTATATTTACTTGTGTAATACTTCCGAGAGTTTTAAACACACTTTCCTGGCTGTTTTACAATCGGTAAAAACAAGGTAAATTTCGATGGGAAAATCAAAGCACTACAACAAATTGTTTACAGACTGTGGGAACTTAACAAGGTAGTTATATCTGCACTAGAGATAAAAGTATCCAATAAATGCCCCCTCTTCTCAACAATAAATAAATTACAAATAATCGAAACATTCACAAAATGAAATAAAATATTCACTTTCTATGGTTAACTTCGCATTTCGTTCTAAACGAAACTGAAACCGAGGCCGGTGGCTCAGGCGGTAACGGTTGGGACTGTCATTAGTGAGGTCCCGGGTTTCAGTCTTTTGGGTCAGGCCATTCTGACCTTGGGTTTCTTTTCATAGTTCCCCCTTGTCTGGACGAATCTTTACTTTCCACGAATTTTCCTCTTTGTCATTTCATATCATTTCATTACAGGGTTGAAAGTGCCAGAGCGAGATGAACTGGCACGGCGTGCTGGTAGCTTAAGCTTTGGAAAGATTTCTGCCCTGGCGTCTGGAATGGAAGCCAGCCTTCTGAGGGACTACACCCCGTTGGGAGGAGGCGCCGGGGTGTTCTGTTTGGAAAGTGTTATGAGCTCTCCGTCTACATTACAACTTGTGGGTTCTGGCTGACCGGTATTTCCCTTTCGTCATTTCTTCCTCCCGGAGATTGGGGACGTAGAAACAAAAGACCCAGCAGTTACCGAAGTATTTTTCTCCGTACTAAACATCCAGTGCAATCCACTCGGAAATAATACAGCAGATTCCCAAACCCGGAGGGGAGGAAAATGTTACTGATCAAAACATTGATGAATTTACATTCAACAAAGGAATTTAAAGACATTTCCCAAATAACAAATAAGAAAAGCTGAAAAGCATACAAGACTTTTAGTAGACAAAAAGAAAAAGCTTTCTACTTGATTCTGAAGCACGACTCCCTGACAGCACACCTGCACAAGTTCTACCAAGCAAACAATGTATAATATTTCTGAAAAAGTACCGTCTACAGGAATACTGGAAAAAATTATAATAACGTAGTTAAACTGTGTTCGTAAGCAGAAAACAAATTAAGCAACTCTTTAGCGTCAGCCATTAGAAACCAGCTAACCAAACTGGCACCTGCGAACTTTCTAGAATGAGCGCGTTGTTGAGACGCTCTCATCAACATGTGGCTAGATGTCGGAGCATATAAAAGCGCCAAGTAGAGATCAGCGACACATAGATCTTCATCGCAGGCAATTCTACTTTCTGAACGGTTTTGATAATGCAAGGAGACATTTAGGAAAGTGGTTTCGATCTCTTAATAAACTACGCATTGCGAGATCTACGAACCGCGAGCATCAGTGTCAAATGTTCGCGCCCCTCCTCCTGATCGGTTGAATTTTATGTGGATTCCTGATACTCGTGGGCACTGCGTTTATTGTGGCGGAGTGCTGAGCTGCCTTAAACGTTCGAAACTGGTTAGGTGACCTACTCTAATATCTGCAGAGACAGGGAGGCTTAGATTAGGTCACCCAACCAGTTGTACTGGCAGCCTTGCTAAATGCTAAGTAGCCTATCTAATTCCATTTTTAATGGGGGTTTGGTTTAGGAAACCAGGTGCCGGCCTGAAAACACTTCATCGAGATAACTAAGCCGTGTACCCCGCAGTAACTAAAGTGTTGACAGAAGAATGAACACTGATGTTGAATTATTTTTTTTATTTTGTTCGTGATAGCTGTCTTTACTGTCTTTTCGAGAAATATCGAAACATTTTTAGCTTGTGTTGTGCAATTCTCCCGAATGAGCCCATCGGCATGTTCATGCTGTCGGTCGATGCTTATGAGGTTCATTTTCCTGCAGACACCGACATTTGAGCATGCATTAGCACCATACTAATCTCTCTTTAATCTTGATAGTTTGCCATTTCTTTTGTCAGGAACGTTATTATATTGCGCCCAACCTTCTAACGTGAATCTTCGCTTCCTCGTCTTTCTCACCGCAATAAGTGAGTACATGATCTTGAAAAATTATTATTATTATTATTATTATTATTATTATTATTATTATTATTATTATTATTACTTTCAAAGTTCCGATATACGAAATATTACAGTTCTTATTTGCCAGCGCCTTGTAAGCAGCACTGCATCCCCAAGAGAATGTTTTAATTGCTAAACAAAAATGTCTTGAGATTACTGTAGTTAATTTCTGCCCTGTTATATAACTTCAGAAAAAAGAAGTATGTAACGAAATGAATCACAAGATTACCTTTAATTCTGTATTAATGCAACTGACAGCATACGCTTTGTACTAATATGGCAATGTGGACTTTATATTTTTGCCCCCAAAATGACAGATACCTGATCTGATCAGCCTCGCTTGTAAGTTTGGATGACACTATTGGCACTCTTTGCTTTGAGCTGATTTCACCTTACCTTTATTCCAAATGTTAACGATGTGGGACAATCATTTATGGATGGATTCCGCAGAACCCAGAACTGTCGTTTTCCTCAATCCCTGCACAGCATGCATAGCTTTGCTCCGATAGTTTAAGCTCTCAAATACCTTTCCTTTTTATGTCGAACCGAAAGACGCCTTTATAAGCGAGGCACGTCAGTTGTCTTACTAGAAGGACCATCATCATTTAAAATCGATTTTTAAACCACTGAGACTGGTGGTATTGGAAATCTATGCTTCTACGTTGATGCCTCTGCGGGACTAAATTTCATCCCGACAGATTCAAAGGGTGCATCTTATCGGTTTCCCAAACCTCCCTCGGATAAATTAAAAGTATAGTCGCTACAAGAACTCTGTGTCGGAAAGATTGGTTGCCTTGAATATGTTACGTGATTGCTAGCGGGTAATCTAATAGCAGAGCAATAGAAATTGTGCTAATTATTGATTTTTCACCGTAACCCTCTTCCGGCCTAACTTACTTTCAGAGGTACGTAAAAGAAAACAAATAAACAACTTTTCAAATATATGTCTCCGTTTGTTTAATACTTCAATGTTTTTAAAAGAATAGTCTGAACTTGTTGCCTGTAATTAATTGTTCTTCAATTGTGAGAAACTATAATACTCTCTGGAGGCTAAATATGGACTGTAGGGATGGGGTCTAATTCTATGAATCCACAGTATGTCCTTTGCAATCTGCGTGGTGTGCACGTGCATTGTCGTGCAGAAGAAGGCTCATCATACCGCACTCTTTTCTAAAATGTTTTTGTAGCAGGCTGCTGCAATTACACTGGCGTTTCTCTTTTTGCAGTCGACTGACAGACTTCCACTGTAGTATGACCATGAACTTATCCTGCACTAAACAATGTTGCCCCTTCTTGACGGCCTATCAAGTTTGTGTCGCTACATGACTCCATTTTAAATGCGCATCATGGATGAACCATTTTTTATCGCAACTGATTCCAGAACTTAGTTCCTGTTTGTTTGACACACTGTCAAAACCTTTCACAGTATTCCACTGCGGATATAGCCCTAAATAGTTTAACTATCTGAAAAGTAACTGTATAATTATCACACTCGCTTAGTGAGAGGAAAATTCGTTAAAGTAAATGCCTGTAAATGAATCTAATTACATTAAAATGTATTAGTATTTCATTACAAAGCTAGCCAAAAGGATATACAATTATGAGTACCTGACTGAAAGAAGTACTTTCAGTCAGGTACTCACAGAAGTGACACGATGACCATTCTGCTTGAAAGTCTTACTCCTAAATGTCTGACTGGAAAAAAAGCTCTCCACGCTTTCTTTTTACTACTCTTTAGGTAGGGAGATTCTTAACAATACAGGGATATTTATGTAGAACCAAAAGAGGACTATTTTCGAAAGGCGTAACCTTGCAGTAATTTCTTTCGCTTTAGTCTGCCGTCACCTGTTTTAAAGAATGATGGATTCCGAATTCAACAGTTTTTAAGTTCGGCCCTCCTGTAGTTTTCTTTTTCCCTGATGGAGACTCTTTAGCCCGTTTTTTAAGGTTTAATATCAAGAGGTAGCTTTACTATAAACTTTGTTTTATACATATTTCGAACTTCAGTGAGCATTTATTTGCAGAATTTCTTTTACACATTTCTGCATATAATAAACTACATATTCTGCAACATGTTATTAAGATTCCTTTGAATAAACCGTCAAATTTGCACATGTTGTATGTTTTTAAAAATACGGCGTATGTATTTGTATGTATATGTGCAAAAATAATATAATATACTCATTACAAGTGCCACAGACGCTTCTAAAACGATAATTTAAAAAAATCCACTCTCAAGTGATAAGATAACACAAAACGTACATCTGTTTCTTTGAATTCTCCGGTCTGTTAAATAAGTTATGTCTGAACTCAAACGTTTATTTTAAGTTATGTACAAGTTCAGTTTTTACAACCAGATATTTTGAAATATTTCTATAGTTTCACTTTCGCATGTTGCGAGAAAAATTCATCTCTATGTTAAAATGAATTTTGGGAATATTTTAGACTTCATTTAGAGCCTAAACACCAACGAAATGTCATGGGAATCAGAACAGTGGTAGAATCTGTAACAGAATACATTTCCCAAGCACAAGCGCCACTGTTTATATAAAAGTTAACATATTGCTATAAAAAACAACATTGTATAATTAAAGTACAGAAAGTTTTATGCCAAAGGAAATCTGGATAGCTTACACTTGAACCGAACATATTTTTGCATAAGCATTTTTCACAATAACAACTCAACGATGTACAGCAATTTTTTGCCTGCAGATGAAGCATTGAGGTATACAAGTGTTGTTTTGTAAACAAGAAATATGTACATATAAATAATATTTGTTTGTTATTTTGTTAAAATATATGCAAATATTAAATAAACTAATAAAAATTGGCAATTATTAACTAATTAATACATGCTTTGATAAAAATTGGGTGTTGCATTCTTTTGCATATTTCTCAATTGTTTTTGTTTATATTATACTTTTTGTGCTTAAAAATCTTAGCCCTAGGATAAACTTTTGCATGTAAGAAGGGTAGTCTCATTTTCAGACTGGTAAGGATACCACCATACAAATTGTGCTCCTCGGCTTACCTAAATTCCTCTTTTCAGTTCGGTCATATTTTAAATACTGTTTTGGCAATACCCATTCGCTCTTATTGAGCTCGCCATTCACTTCTCAATGTATTATTTATAATTCCAAACTTTTAAATTTCCATTATATCTTTATTTGTAACTCGTTCAGTTCTTAGCATTTATTCCACATTTTTCAGAAATGATATTTCTCCTATTTGATGCTCTCTTTTATCTACTTTAAGGCTCAAATCTCTGCATCATATAAACGAATGGGAAGTGTAATAGTTTTACATAACTTTATTTTTTTTTTCTAGTCATTAACTTCATTAATTTTATAAATCTTTATATATTAAATCTTTTTTTCCGACAAAGTAAAAAACAGAATATTAGGAACAATTGCTGGGTAACGTGAGTGTTGTCCAAACAGACAGGCAAATGTTGGAAATGTTACTAGTTTAGCGCTTTATGCTATTTCCCAATAAACATGTTAAATTATTGATAAGATTTTAATTAGATTTTAATTTGTGCAGCTGAATGTTTCACCTGCAGTGGCTCATCAGTGATGATATTCTTTTAAGTTTTACTGCCTATCCTATCAACTCACAATTGCGAGAAATTCCTTGCGAAATATATTTGAATGACGTAAGAAATGTGGTTCTCTGTTAAAGATATGAAACTTCGTTCGATAGTTCCCAGTGAGCATTTGTTTTATTTTAAGGGTGGTAATGGTTTATTTTGTTTTCTCTAACATTTCACCACCAATCACTCTATTTTGAACAAAATTTACTGCGAACTTTATACTAATATGGTATGGTACTTTATACTAATATATAAAGTATCCCATGTTGCCATCTAAAAACTGTAAGATAAACCAGATGCTAATTAAATTCGCTCCACTTCCTCAAACGTTCCAACCACTCAGTTAACAATTTTCAGCAATTCACAAACACAGAGTAATGCAACAATCAACATTTGGAAGGAAGTCTGATTCTATTAAGTTTACCAATATTGCCCGGTTAATGTGCACATTAGATGTAAAAGTGCTGAATGTATGCAATTATTTATTTCTGTTGCCTATGCTTACCAAACAAAACGGCAAACATTTCTAATAGTATAATTATGAAGATTTGTTTGCATTTCCTATTATGGCTGTAACATGTATAATTTTTAGAAGTATAGGGTACTTCACAATCAAGAAAGTTGAAGAATATAACTTTATCAAGTAGTTTATTTTATATAGAGATCTTACAGCATATTATTTCATTACATCATTAGAATATTACAATAATTTGTAATTTCATTCTTTTATCTATTTCAGAATTTCAAACGATTCCCGTCCAACATTAAGCACCAACAACAGGTGAGCCCTTAATTTTTTTCTCTAAGGTCATTTTTATATGGGGTCGATTTCCCAAGCCTCCAAGGTATTTTAGTGGCATTTTCAACATTATTATTTCTATTCATTTTGGGTAGAGTATTAGGAAATTAATTTCCTGTATGACAATGACTTGGTATTCACTGTAAGGTTTAATTTACATAGTTTTACGAAAAGTTACATTAATGCCTAGTATTCTGTAATATCTGTTAATATTATTTTCTTTTAGTTGCTGCTGATTGTATTGCAATCAGCAGCAGAAATGTGTTATGCGCTTTAAAATTTAGAATTTACATTCCTGCAAATGCTTCTCGCAGATAAATAAGTTGCAAACTAACCAAGCATAACATAGAGTTAAAAAATTTGTTTTGTATTTTGTTACAAGTAGCTTTAAAATATTTTACATGAAAAAATATGATTTAATTGCAAAAATTATAGAAACCTAAAGAAGAAGATGTATAAAAACTGAGATCTTGCTGACAAAATATGGGATCATATTTTGTTCTAAGGAATATTTTAGTAATGGGTAAAAATAATTATAACAAGAACGCCTATATTATAATGATTTGGAGGATAGTTTACTTGTAACTTTATACGTTATGAAGTATAAATTAGAAAAAAAATGCATTTTAGGTTTAGCTTTTCAAAATAAATTCATGGACGTCCTTAAAAAGAATCAAGATTTTACTTTTTCATTTTGAGAATATTTTACATAATTTGTTTATTATTTATGTGTGTTTACGCGTGTGTATCATATTGCATCAATTCGGGAGTTCTTATAAGTTCAACTTATACCTATTCTGGTTTTAGTAACGGATAAACAAGAAAAACAAGTTAATTTGCGATTTTTTTATATTGAACGTTCCAGCTTAAATATGGTTCATTGAGGTAACGAAAAGAATGATAATATTGTTCTGGTAAACAAACACAAACACAGATTAGAATATATACTGTACAGTTTATAGTAACTGTATTGAGAGTAGGTGAGCGTGATCACGTGGTCAAGGGTTGAAGAAGAAAGACATCAGCAAGGTACAGTAGTAGCTACAATTAAGGCGACCTTGGCAGATGTTTCGTGATAAAATAAATTGATCCTCTAAAGCTGTAGGAAATGCGGAAAAAAAGCGCGAATGTGCTGTTTGTTCTCTTCTTTTGTTCTTTGTTACCAGTGTTTCCTTTTTTTTCCCCGGGCTCTGCTCTCTTTCATCGTATTGCAGCACGAACTTTTTAACATTACATTCTTAAGTACCAACCTTTCACCGGTATAACTAGCATGTTACACGTAAATGCAGAAAACTCGTGTTTTATTAGAAATAGTTATTTTTGAAATTTATAGTTTTATATTGAAAATAAATAGTTTATTAGTGAAGTGCATTTTCATTTTCATCCTCCTCTGGGATAAATTATTTCTTTTACTTCCAAATTAAAATGTTTTGGTAACCAATAACCTGATTATCAAAGTCAGTCCTGGTGGTGTAATTGTAACCATACTTGCCTTCTAAATCCAAGGTCGCAAGTTCGAACTCGGCCAGGATCGATGGATTTTTTCGGGCGTAAAAATCGTAAGTATTGCTTCCTTCGGAAGGGAAGTAAAGCCGTGGGTCCCGTGTCGTACATTTACGGCACGAAAAAGAACCTCAAGCCTGAAAGAAGAGGCCTCTGAGCAAAAGTTGTCGGCTGTTTCATGCCCTGATTAGAATGGGACGCTGATGACCTGAGATGTTAAAGAGCGTTCTTAAATAAACAAATCCCCCCCCCAAAATTCCCCGATTATCAAAAGTTATTATACAGATCTACCAACATTATATTCCTCTACGCATGTGATTGGGCGAAACGGAGGGGAAAAGGAGTAAACAAGGCACTGTGACTAGACATGGACGTAAGGCGTTTCCATTAAAGCATTAGTCACACAACGGCTGTCGTAGTATCTATCAGTAAAGATGTTTCATACGCAATTTAAATGATTATTGCTTGAATTACTCTCTAACAGTTTTTTAATGGCCGTCAATAGCCTTTGTAACAGGCTGAAGTGAGCGAATATTTTGTGGACGTTTGTGCAATGATCAACACGTGCGTATGTTGACCTTGCATCTAGCTTTCGTGAAGAAAAATACGAGAAAAACGATATATGGTGGCAATTAAAAAATGCACTAAAATAAATAATTGTAAAACCCTTTCTTAAATAGAAAGATTATTCAGTTTATCTCTTTGTATTTCTTTATCATTTTCTTGCCGCCCTAGTGGCCATGCTCGTTGAAGCGAGTGATCACATTACCATAGAATCCCATCAGGTGTTTTGTATATGTGATGCCTACAGGGAACCCAGGATAGACCTTAAGACTAGGTCCTGCAATTGACAATATTGTTTTATATTTTATAACAGGATCTGATTTAATAAATATTAACCGTATTCCTTATTTATAAATATTAATGTTTATTTAATTATTTTCTAAGCTGAAAAGTTATGCTTCTCAATTCGCCAGTTATTATGACGTCATAGAGTATGTAAATGACATCCTCATTTACATGTCCCATAGGGACGTTGACTCAGAAAAAGTACTAAAATATTAATAATAGCAATAATAAAAATATATGTACGTAAAAGAAGTTGGAACTATGGGTTGAAAATGACCACCTCCTTGGTCTGGTGGTTAGCGTTGCTGACTGCTGTCAGAGATGCCCTGGTTCGATTCCCGTCACCTATTTAGGAACTTTTCTAAGATAGGGAGGTGTGAAACGGGGTCCACTCAGCCTCATGAGGTCAATTGGGAAGCTGCCTGATGGAGAGGTGGCGATCTCCCATTTAGTGAGCTGCGCTATAGCGATCAGCTGGAAGCGGTGTGCCGATCACATGCCCCCTGCAATACTGCACTCTATCAATGATATGTGATGGAAGCAGAAGACGCACTGTGCACGGTAAAACTCAAGCCCACAAAAGACTGTAAAAAGGTTTCACAAGTCACAAATGGAATACAAATAATGCAAACACTAAGACATTAGATTTGTAATAAATATCGATGTAGAAGCTAGTAAAATTAATTTTAAAACTATTCGTATATGTTGAATAACTAAAACAAGTTAAATTTAGTTTAGAGAAGTGAGCGTTTTCATATACACGTGCATTTAATGGCATACCAAACGATATGGAGAAAATATATATTATTTAAAATGTTATCGAAGTCATAATTTTCTACTAATAATCATATAAAAGTTATATTTGAAAAGTTTGTGCACTGTTGTTTCTTACAATCAATAATCTATTAATTCATATGTCTGCTATTTTTAACGCGTTCATTTATATTTACTTTCATCGCTAGAACTTCAGCGTAATATATTTCAAATTTGCAAAGTTACTCTAGCAACGAAAAACTAACAGCTTGGAGAAAAAAGCAGTGATCATTAATTCAATGAATTGACTTGATAGCGGAATCGGTAAACACCTGCCTTGTGCTTAAAGTCCTAGTTGTATTCCCGACTAAACAAATTTCTTTTTTCTTTGTCATCCAGAGTCTGATGCATGGGCATGAAGTATGCGCGCGCGCGCGCGTGTGTGTGTGTGTGTATGCTATTAAATAACCACGCCGATTTTCACCACTGGCATTGGTCAGATACTGAAGTACATATTTGCAGTACCGCCACGGGTGACCGAGGTTGTTAAGGCTTGGACTCGTGAGCGGAAGCTCTGGGGTTCGATTTCCACCAAGACTGTCCTTTCTAACTGAGGTTTTTTCCAGGTTTTCCTCAATCCTCATAAATGGCAAATGCCGGGAAGGTACCCTAAACTTAGACCTGAAACATTTCCTTCCTTAAAAATTCCTTTCCGAATATATCATTTCATTTATCATCAGTCTCCACCGCCTGTGATGCCTCAGTAGTAAAAACGGGCGAGAAAAATGAGCACTACATGACGCCGTAATGGCTCCGAGTTAAAATTAAAACAAGTTAAAATTAATTCACTGAGATTCAGAATGCAATGCTGTTTCGAGTGTGTTATTTTTTCATATTGCTTCCCAGGAATACATTTCCGGAAACAATTATGACCCATTGCTTATTTCGGCCAACGAAATAGAAAACATGGATTTAAGATAATAGGTTAACTGCTTACTCGTGATTTGAGTTGTCTTTCCGTTTGGTACCGCTGTCTTTTTACTGACAGTGCACTGACGATTGTGTATAAAGCCCATCGTTGAGGCTGTAGGTAGCAATTCCACCACATTGTGCTACAGCACCTAATATAGAAATTTATTAGTTAATGGATTGGTCAAATAGGTCTATAAGTATGGCCTCCTCGATCATCTGATCACAATCCTTTGGCTTTTGGGCTATGGGAGAACTTCACGCAGGAGCGTGTGGGCACCTCTTGTTATCAAATACGAGACCAGCCAGGTGTGCGTCCTCTGGAACGTCGGGGTGAAGGGTGTGTGGCAAAGTGTGATATCACATAGAGCACTTCCTATGCTGCATAAACCTTATACAGTAATGTATTTATTTCCGGACATGCGTTTTTAGAAACTTTTTTTCCTAATTTTGATGAACTCTACGATGAAAACACTTTATAAAGCTTGACATCTCTCTCTTCTCCTACAGGATAAGGCATAGCAAGAGCACATGCGGGCAAGCAGGTGATTCAAGCCGCTCAATAGCGGACTCGTTTAATTGCTATGCTGTTTTCTTACGCTATTATACGTAATGCAATCCTCTAGTTTAATTTCGAAAATAAATATTGATACAGGGGCATTAAAATTTATTCTTTATTTTTATGTATATGTGCTGTTTATAATATAGTAACCGATAATTGCTGATGATAAACACAAGTAGTGTGCAGTGATACCTTTAATTAATATTATAAGCATTTTCCTTATCTAAAAACTATTCAAGGTATTTGAATAGAATTTCTCATAAACCTCAAAACAAAATATACTACTATTATTGCAATATTTCTTAAGATAAGGACATTATCTATACACAATAAGAACATTTTTATTCTGTACATAGTGAAAAACGAGCCTTTTTAAAATGTAGTTGATAACGCTTTATATATAACATCTATACATAATTTAGAAAATTAGTCGTGCATTAAAGATGTTTGGAATTAGAGAGCATCTAAGCGCTGAGAGAAGTCTGCGATACTGGCGTGCATCCTAGTGTTTCTTCCTTTGTTTATGGAAATGATTTTTTTAGGTCACATGAAAAATGATTGCTTTAGATTGGGAAGCCAAAAGTAACGACTCTTGGCTTGTGTGGGCTATATGAACTTGGCGACATTTCTGATACTGTAGAGAGTATTGTTTAAAATTCATGAGAAGTGGGCGAAGTAACTGGCTGGGAAAACAACACATAGAGCAGAAATGACATGTAAATATGAGGGAGACTTAGGCAGAAATAGGAAAGAAAAACAAGAGGAAATAAACATTTACAAAGACTCATAAGGTTGAATTTTGCAAAAAAGAAAAGGAAAAAGACAAATGCCTGCTACATTCAAATAAAAATAACAAACTTATAAGCAGTTTTTATCATGCAAAAAATCTAAAAAAATTCATGTACATTATCTGCAAGTTCACACAACCGAGAAAGCCTCTGAATTAGAATTTTTGGCCCCATTAAGTAGCCTGTAAGCTCTGAAGTTTAGCATCTAAAGAGTAACATCTCATTGCGTGCAAATGTGTGCCATTAATCCAAAATTTGAACTTTGAAGGCGCCTCAAGATCGTCTTATTGCAAAAGGCTGTTTTGAAAGTAGAGTGAAGCGTAAGTTAATACGGTTTTATACCAGAATTAATTATTAAAGACTGAGAATTATATGTTCATCATCGTACAGCGCTGGCGAAACAATTGGTAGGAAAAAAATGGAAGCGCATACACGCTAAGTTTTAGTACAGGACAGCAACAAAGAAAAAGTGTTTTACAGTGGACTGTGTAAAATGAAATCACCTCGTAAGGAGCTGTTCTAAAAATTTGCTTCCGTCTGCAGTAACTTAGTATGCAATTTAGCAATTTAAAAGTGTAAAGACGATCAAAATGAATGTTATGTAAAAGGTTTCTTGTTCTGCCTGATAGACCATGGGGAATGGGATGGTCAGAAAACCTAGGTTTGTGGCTACAGCCTAAGATAGCGACAATGTGGTTAGTATTGCATTCGGTTACCTTAAGTCTTTCGGAGAAAGTATATAAAAGGACTGTTCTGACAATCCATTTAACACCAGGATGAATAAACCTGAATTGAATAAAATGCTCCCTGCTATCGAACCCCGGGCTCAGTCAAACGCCTTAACCTCTACCTATCCTGGCTTCGGTTTTTTTTTTAACCAATAAAGGGAACTATAACGGCTTTCAATGGCGGATGAATCCCTAGTGAAAAGAAAGTGGGCAAGCAATGACCCAAATAAAATGCTTAATAGCGTGCATAAGCTTCCGTGGGCCTTTACTTAGAACACAAGATAACACGCAAGGTAGGTTCAGATGTTCCGCTGTGTCAATAAATTTCCATAGTCAGCCTACCACCGTCTACATCTGTGGAGAAAAAGGTCACGGAATTTAATAAAAGAAACTTGGCGGAAGGAAGAGATTAACGAAACAGGAAGTCCCCGCTTAAAACGCAAAACAAAAGCATTTTCATTTGCCGCGGCGCATTAAAGGCGACCTAGTGTAGCTCGTAATTTAATTTGGAGTTGGGAGACATCGCTCGAAAACTGAGAGACGAACTTGTAAATACATTTTCCGCTTATTAAGTACAAGTCATTAGCCAGCCACGGAGCTAGGATTCTCTCACAGACATTAAGAAAACTGAAAGAGCTGTGTCTTTTTTTATAAAAAAACTACAAAATGTGATACAGTTTTAGTTACTATAGAAACGTTAGTCATTTGGGATTAACCTATGCTTGTAAGATCGCCAGCAATCAAATCTGTGAAAGCCAAATAAACCGAAATTTAATAAAACATTCATGTCACTGTCCAGAAACTCTGCAAAAATTAATCTTTTGTGCCATCAAAGAAGAGTTTAAGCTTGGGCGCTTACAAAAGATACTTTAGACTACTGCTTACTATAGAAGTGAAGAGAAGGGAGGTGGAGGCAGAGAGAGAGAAAGCTTTTAGTAAAGTACGCTGCCTATGACAGGATCACAGATCTTCATTTTTGTTACAAAGGCGTCAGAACTTCAGTGCATCTTTTCTGTAGCTCCATCAGTTGTGGAGGTTGGTATTCATTCGAAAGTGTAGGTAGAATTCACTTAACAGGGATAATGACAACTTTCGATAAAGGTTGAGGAAGGTACTTTCTGAATAGAAATTGCTTACCTTCTCTACAATGTCAGCTTTCATTAAAACACCACTGCAAGGAAACGAGAAACATTCAATGATTGTTTTGTCTAATCATAAACCAAAGTATTTGTATCCCTCCGCTATATTAGCTCTGCATGTTTGATTGTTAAACATATAAAATTTAGCTGATTTCGATCACTTTAATTCAATATTCTAAGAGAGATGCTACTATACAAAAACGCTTGCAGTTAGTTTTCCTACGGAGGGCACAGTGGTAGGCAGCCAGCCTATCGCCTCCATCGCGTAGAAAACTAAGCTATAACTTGGGCGGGCCTTTCAGATATGCCTTTCTTTAACGTACCATAAATCTACGACACGGCATTAACGGCTTGAAGTCCTTTACAGAAGACTGCACTGTGAATTTTTACGTTCTGAAAATGCATCGACAATAACCGGTGTCGAACCCGCGAACCTTAAATCTCGAGGTGACCGTATTGCTGTTCAATATTCAAACAGGGACTTAAAACACATACAAAGCGTGTAATTAATCAGGCAGCACTACTTATATTGAAATTTTGATGGCTAAAGGAGACCACGTATGTAGGACTTATACATAAGATAAACATGCTGCAAACGTTGAGAGCTACAAATTTTTATTATAGTTTTACTGAGAGTATAACATTGTACTATATTTTAAACTAATAATAATATGTTACAATACTTTTTAAACTAATGCCCCTTAGCTAGCGGCAAAAATTGTTGACAACGGCGTAGGGAATTCCTGTATTTAATTTAACTTTTCTTCCGTAAGAAAACGGCGGATCGGAACACGTTTCTTGGCATTGAGCTATCCTATCTCTCCTAACTTTTTAACAAGTTAGGGAACACTTTATTTACCTGAAACAGGAGTTCTAGGATATTCTCTTGCGCATTTATTTAACAATGGTCTATAAGAGTCTCTTATGTAGCAAGATAAATAACGGCAACAATTAGCACAAGTTTATACACCATGAAAGCACCGAGTAAAACATGACCGCACAAAATCACCCTCAAACTAACTACAAACTGATGCCTACATCTGCATTATACAGTTTTAGATTGACTTCTCCCATTATGCAGCATTAGTCCGGTAGCAACTGGTAATATTCCACACGAGAAAATTGATGTTTACAATAGCTAAACATCACTTGCAAGATGGCGCCCTTTCTGAGTGAGTTAAACCCTCAAGCAGCGCTTCCCTATACGATTTTTGAGAGCAAACGGTATGGCATCAAAGAGTATGTACGATAAAATACTTCTCGTCTCGTCTACGGCGAGAAGTCCCTGCATTGCTCTTTGCAATGGGTGCAGAAATTATCTGAAGAGCGAACACGAACACCGCTTCGAACGATCAAGGAGAATTTGCAATTAGTTGACGACTTAACAAAATGGTAACTATAGCCGCTGCTATTGGTTATTCACTTGGCATGACCTACTTCATAATGCGCAACATATAAGGTGTACATGAAGTCTGTGCAAGATGGATTCCGCCCATGCTCATCTCAGAATGCAAAAAATGGGTCTATCGTTACAGCGACTTAATCACGATATTGTCACAGGTGATAAAGTAACACCATCCGTCGAAAGTGGTTCTCACAGTATTCTGGAATCAAGAAGGCATGATATTCACAGCTTTCCAGCCTCAAAGACAAACCGTTGATACCAATTTCTATTGTAACATCTCAGTAACTTCTGAAGGCCATTTAACGGAAGCGACTGGGACTCCTCACCAAAGGGGCTTGTTGTTTTTGCGTGATAACGCAAGTCCTCATACTGCCTACTAGACTAGACAAATGAGGCGCTGAGAAATGGGGAAGTGCAGGAGCATCCTCTGTATAGCCCTACCTTAATCCTAGTGACTTGGATTTGTTCGGCCATCTTAAACATTATTATTCTAGTGAATATTTTCCCGGGGATGAAGCTGTAGAAAGAGATGTCACCGCCTGGTGCCTACAGCAACCCAAAACAGTACATGCTGCTGAATTTCAGGCGACTGTAAAGCAATGAGACAAGTGCATCAATATACAAGGAGATGGTATTGAAAAATAAAAGTATTTTAAAATCAGTATTCACATGTGTTTAAGTTCTACATCCCTTGTAATTTTTTTATTATTTACCTTTTTATTCTCGAACTTCGTGGCATATTAACGAACATCAAGGAAGACCCTGAAAATGTTCATTCCGGAATGCATAATTTGGGTAAGTCTGCAGTTCGATACCTGCAAGAACTGTTTTCTAGAATGGGAAATACTGGGGAGATATCTAAACTTTGGTCTGAAATGCTTTCTTCTCACTGGAAAGAATATTTTACCCAATGTATAATTTCATCTCATATGTTTGTATATCGCAGGTAATACCTTACTCTCTCACAGGTTTATTTATTACGCTAACTAGCGAGTCTATCGAGCAGATGTATTTAAAAATGTGACTAACACTTGCATAGATGTGGTCAGTGATAATTAATTTCGGCATATTTTCATAAAGGTCGTAAATAGATAAAGGTCTATTTAAATCTGTAATAGGTTGTAGGAAGCGCATTACTATTTCATTAAGAAAATATATTACATATGTGTAACAGAAAAGTTTGAAGTGAAATGAGAGAATCACATTGTGGGAAAATTCACGCGAATTGTAAGTTAATCCAGCTGTTAAAAACGAATAAACCCTCACAACAAAGAGAAGCGGAACATTCCCTTTGTACACTTTTCGCTGTCTCTCTGAAAATGAAGCAGAGGTAAATTTTACAGAGAGGCGCTCTCCCATGCCAGGGTTTCAGTAACGTTGACACCAACAGTTACTTGGGAGGTAAATGAAGGTACTGCTAGAAGAGAAGGCCCATTAGAGTCCTAGGAAGCACTGGACCACGAAAACTGTAGTCAGGGTAAAAGACAGACATTCTGTTATGTTCTACAGAATGCATAAAATACATGTAGGTGTACAGGAAAGCTCGAGAACGAATAAAAAGTAGAATAAAACGCAAAAAGAGGCAGCGAAAGAACGTGGAAAGAAATATCCAACTATTTTATACTTGCAGAATAGTTTCTTCCACTGTGGAATCTCTTATACATACATTATAACTTATTTCCGTCTAAAATTCCATGTAGAGTAAGCCCAACTGACTGTAATTCTGCCACTACAGGCACCCCCCCCCCTCTTTTATCATGATAACACGAGGATCTGCTATGACAGATAATGGAAATAGTTATAAGTATTGAGGTATCACAAGCGTTGGGCACAGATGATATGTGAGATGAATGATAAATAGAGTAACAACATTTTTTTTTAAAGCGAGGAAGCATTGCAAACCTAAGTTTAGGGTACCTCCTCATTTATGAGGACTGAGGAAAACCTGGAGAAAAATCTTAGTCGAGGAGGATGATCATGCGGTTTGATAGATGATGATTTAGCCGAATGAGTTCGGGAGACTTTGTGGCCAGTTTCCCAGGCTTTAGTTTAAGGAACTGAGAGAAAACTTCAGTTAGGAAACTCACCCAATCAAGAAGCCAACCCTGTTCCGCCGCGTGGGAATCGCAAACGCCGTTAGACTACACCGCAGCACATCTTTAGCTCCTTTACTCGTCTTCTGAAGTATTGTCTTCCTTATACTAGAAGCAGATGAACACATTGTATTTGTTCCATAATCTGCTTTTCCACAACATTTCTTTCAAAGTTCTGCGACATGTTCCGAAAAAGTTCGCACAATATTTCAAGCCCTGAGGTGAGCAGATCAAAAGAAAAATAAAATAGTCAAATTACATGAAAAATATTCTATCGGATATGAATGAATAACAAATGACAATGAGTCAAACGCCAAAAGATGTTGATGTACATTTGTTAAAGTCTCCACAAGATAACTTTACTTGAAATACGTGATTGTGCAACAGAGAGAGACAGAACATCCTGCGTCTGAACACATCCTTCTTCTGCAACAAATATTATTTCTAAGAAATCACTGCTTGAGTGAGAAATGTGCACGTATGGCAACAAGTAAAAGTGAAAGTATTAATTATACGTCATCTTTTGCGTAACTGCAGAGCGTCCAGGATTAAGTACAGACTACAGATGTTACATTAACACCATCACACATTGTTCTGTTTGTGCAGTCACCACATAATAATAATAATAATAATAATAATAATAATAATAATAATAATAATAATAAAATAAATAATGCTCACTATTCGAGATAATTTTGTTGAAAACCCAGCAAAAAGTTTGTTTTGATGTTATTGTTTTGTTGGGGCACAGTGATTCCACAATTAATTCACTTGTCATCAGTGAACACAATGTTTCTTTCCTCATTTCTAAAGCACTTATTTCATATCAGGTGTCTACGACTATATTGTTATATTGTCTTATTTCCCATTTGAATGTATTCATTTCCTACAGAAGAACAGCAACGTAGATCTGGTAATTTGGGTTCATTGTTTACAGAAGGCAGAATCTTGTTTCGAGTTGGCGGTTCATAAGGGTGATCTTAATTCTTTCGTGATGAACCAGTTGACTTGAACAAACTCATTCACCGCACTCTTCGCCGGAGTATATCGGCCAGATATTGCATCGTTCGGCAAATGTATTCGTTCAAAATGTTCTGAATTTTTAACTTTTGACTCACTTAGACTGTTCACTCTATACATAGAACTCATTCGACGTTGAGTTTTGGCAGCAGAAAGCTCTTTCGCCATCATAAAGTGTTCATTGTTCTAGCTTGGGCGCTTCCATCGTACACACTTGCTGCCAGAGGAGTCAGCGTGTCTAGATTGGAGAGAGAAAGAAATGGAGACAGGTTATGGATATGAAGCAATCAGTTATAGAAAGAATCCAGAATCGGGCTCTACAAAGGTATGGTCACATTAGGAGAATGGAGGACGAACGATGGCCCAGAATTCTTTTGGAGTGGTCATCCAAGACTGTGGATAGCAGTAATTAAATTAACAATGAAAAACTACAACATTCAAGATGAAGATTGGCAAGATCATGAGAGATGGAGGTTGGGAATAAAGGATACCCGCTGAAAAGCGGATAAAAAAATCTTAAGAAAGAAACAGGAGAGTTAAAAGATTTGGCAATTTATATCAATTTTACTGGTGCCATGATATTTACATTAAAAATTAACTATAGTGGAAACCTCTAAATACAGATATTTAAAAATGCTAAAAATAATTTATGTGTAGCTGTTTATTAATCGCGCAAAATAGTAAGCGAGTATAATATGAAAACATCCGAGATTAAGTATTTATATAACATTTGTTACTAGAGTACTAGAACTAAAAGTATATGTATATATAAATGTTGTAATTAACCAAATGCCAAAATGTCAGATTTGCAAGTGTTATTCAATGAAATGGGTTATATATACATTACTGAAAACAACCAGCGTTATGTAGAACGCTTATGCACGTAGCTCAGTGTGTTCCGCTGTTGTATGTGCCATAAAGCACAATCCCCGGCAATTTATCAGTGAAACTCACTTTTTCTTTTGCCGTTAGCTCTCCGTGAGGAAGTTGAGATGGAGACGAATAACTGTTGCGGCTAATTGGAGGGGCAGGAAAGTGTTGCTTGGCAGACCGCGCCCCTTCACTGCTAGAAAATCAAACACAAATTACAAGGAGCACGGTAGTAAATTACGGGAATATTAAACACTGAAAAGAAAGGATTTCATTTTTCAAGGAAAGTGCCCTTAAACGTACACGAAAACTAAGGAAACGTTCGAAGATAAGCGGCACCAAGAAAAATATTCATTTCTAAATGGTTCTGTGAGATTACAGTGCTTTCAAATGGTCGTCCATCTGCTAGAGCGCGGGAATTGAAAGCGGAGAAGCAGTGCTGCTAACCGGTTCCTTTTACCTTTAGTGTCCCCGTATTGATACGTCGTTTTCGTGCAGATCAAACGTACTTAAAAAGATTTCTTTCTTTTTTTATTTGGTTTATTTATGGACACTCTTTAACATCTCAGGTCATCAGCGTCCCATTTAAATCAGGGCGTGAAATGGCCGACAAATTTTGCTCTTAGGCCTCTTCTTTCAGGCTTGAGGTTCTTTTTCGTGCCGTAAATTTACGACACGGGACCCACGACTTTACTTCCCTTCCGAAGGAATCCATACTTACGATTTTTGTGCCCGAAAAAATCCATCGAGGCAAGTATGGTATGATTAACTCTACCAGAACCGACTTTTCATAAAGCAATAAGAGTGGGTTTTTCATTTTATTTGTACGTCAGTTCTGTTATAATACTAAAATGTCTGTACAATTTAGAACAGCAAATTATCATGTATGGTTGTATGTGAAAACAAACTCTTTCAGAAAAGGGAGATGGCAAATTGTAAGAAAATTTACGAGTGTTGCTGCATTTCACAGATGTACTGTTCATATTCATGTGAGCTGATCTCTTCTCAATAAGGAACGATACGTAAAGTAAATCGTGTGCTTGCCCAAGAGAAACTTGACGAATATGGAGAAATGTTAGAACAAAGTTTAAAGACATTTCTAGGTAGGCTTGAGAATTTCTCAAATTTCGGCTTTGAATTTCCATAAAATTTTAAAACTAAAACTATATAAGATAACTGTTTTCAAGCATTGCAGCCATGTGATATTTAAGAGAGTAACTTGGATTTTGAATAATGTTAGGAATTACCCTATTGACAAACAATTAATGTCTTTTTTTCACAGACAAATCATGGTTAAATTTCAAATGTAGCGTCTAAAAGCTACAGGTATTGTAGTGTAGAAAAATTCGATCTTGTACAATAACTGCTGTTGTATGACAAATAAAAGTAAGAAAAGGTGCATCAGAATAACCCGCAATGTTGAAGAACTGAATGACATCATAAGAAGAGAAATTGTAGACATTTCACAAGAAAACGACGGCAGAGTACCTGCCTGCCGTGCTTGCGTGCAGGCGTAGGTTGTTGTGCCTCTCTTACTAAACAACTTTCTCTCTCCATAGCTGAGCGTGTAGAGGAAGGCTTGAAGAATATGGATAAGTAGCAGGCAATTGCGCAATGCAGCGAGATGAATTCGCTGGAAGTGCAGTCGGGACTAAAATCTAAATGGGGAATGAAGCGGTATATGAAATCAGGACCTTGCATATCTAATGATTAAAATCACCAGAACTATGAATGAAGAAGTTCTGAGTGTAAAGGTGTGCAAGAGTGGAGGGGGAAATATCTCCCACACTCCTTTACGGAATCAAAAAGAGGAAGGTGTCTGCTGGGCTCTGCTAACAGGCAAGGTAGAGGAAGAGAGACTATGTGAATTTCCGATGAAAGTGACTCAGCCCAGGTCTGCAAAGACTGATAGCCGTGGAGGGAGTGGGAGAAACAAATTGAATGAATACAGCTGTACGTGCATGTCATTCCTAAGTGAATTCTTTCATTTTTTTTTTCGTATATCATTTTTTAATTTTTATGTATTTTTTTCTTTTTTTTCTTTTATCCTATTTTTTATTTTATTATTCAATGTCTTATAGTTTATTGTGAAATATCTAATCTAATATCTTGTACTAAATCAAACAGTTCTAGTGTATCATAACAGCACGTTAAAGTTTTATAGTAATAATACCACAGATATAAATACACTACCACCACCAGTTGTATGTTATACAGGCAGAGCTCGTCGCGCTCTAACATTTGTTCTGCATACCTCTCTTGATCATACACTTTATATATGCCACGATTGATCGAAATCGGTTTCTGAAACCCTTTTCATTTCCCTTGTAACAGTACAAAGGGAATGATATTTTGAAAATAACTCACATATTTTAAATGTTAAATGTGATCCTATAATGTACACCTGTGCGAGGATCTTTTCTGCTTGCTTTCAACTTACTTCTGCAGGAATTTGGTATTTAGCATTTGGCCACCCCAGCAGTGTCGACCAATAGCTGTTGATGTACTGTGTGGTTAGGACAGAATAGGGAACAGATGGGCTTAAAATTCTCCAGAGGAACATCACCACACAATAACATTAAAATCGTAATGCTCTTCAGGGAGTTGACCCCTTTCAATGGTAGAAACGTGAGTTTAAAGCATACGGTTGCGTTAGATGTGCTTCTCCATCTCCCTCCATCTGCCTCCATCTTTTTCGTTTCTCGGAGAAGTAACAGCAAAGTACGTTCTTCTCTTCCGCTTCAAAGTTACTATGCCCGAGATTGCAGAAAAAGTTTATTCCCTCTGCTGACGTTTAACTTTTCTTTTTAGCAGCAAATATGTGGCTCTTCATGAAATGTTTAGTAATGTAAATCCAATTCGAAAAATGTGAAAAAAGTGAATCACTCAAAAATGTTTGATTTTATGGAACTTATTTTAATTCTCTGAAATTAGCGATTGTATACTGTTAGTAATAAATCCAGCTATACACAGATGTTGTAAAAATAGGGTTTTTCCCTTTATTTTAAAGTATTATCAATATCATTAATTGCCACATTTTTCTCCTCCTCCTATCGTAAAAAGATTACACCACTTGTTCCGAAATTAATCCACTATCTCCGTCAATCTGGTCTATATAAAACTGCTGCCTAGGAAATCTTGAAGATATCACGCTCTTCCCATTTTTTCCGATATCGCTTTTTCTTTCTCACTATATGTTCCTTCGTTAATATATTTGTCGTATTTTATTTATCCATATATACATAGTGAATCACTTAGAACTGTCATCGCAAATATTTCTTATACGAATGGTGGTATTATACGCTCTTCTCTCCGAAATGAATTTCCGAAGAGAGTTAAACTTATTTTTTTTTTTTTATAAATAGAGCACTTTCTGTTGACTTCAAGGAAAAAATAGATAAATGAAATTAGAATGTTAATGGTTATAGGCTAAGTAGTATAATCATACGTAGGGTCGGATTTTCACACACTTTAATGAATTTCCATTAGCATTGCATTCCCCGATTGTCATGTAAAAACAGTGCATGTCTTTTGGCAATTTAGCAAAATTATCCACTGTATTTTGCAGTTTATCCCGAATGGGTATAAAATTTCGTGCGCTAAAGAAAATATTAACCGTATGTAACATTTATGTAGTAGATTTTTAAATGAATTTAATAAATGAAAATTAGTACATATACCTATTTTAAAATATATTGTTTGAGATTTTAATGCAACATTCAGTACTGTGCAAAAGTTACAATTTTTCAAACAATGCACAAAAACGCTGCAAATATTTATAACAGAAGAAGGAAACTGTAAATATTATCTTTTGGTTATAAAGCTAATAGTACTGAAAGGCACAGTTGGGAGCTATTGAAAGTGAAATAATCACACATCCGTCTCATGGGCAACCAAGAGATTTTTTTTTTTTTTAATGTTTACTACATATTGGCTTGCTACATGTTGCACAGACACTGTTGTCGGAGTAATGAGGGCAAGGACATTACTTTCTTGGGGCAGAGGTTCTTCTTGTTTTTGCTCGTTAGTTTTCAATGATCTTTTTGTTACAATCTTTAGCTCCTTGCACAGATTTGGCGTAGAAGCTCGTTGGGTAGGCCATAAACATGCAAGTTGATGATTTAATTCTAATATGAAGCTTATTCTTGTCAACTGATTTTTTTTTTAAAAAAAATGCTGATGGGCAAGTGATGCATGAATTTATCGATGCAATATTC
Organism: Metallyticus violacea; assembly: GCA_030762175.1. Taxonomy (NCBI): domain Eukaryota; kingdom Metazoa; phylum Arthropoda; class Insecta; order Mantodea; family Metallyticidae; genus Metallyticus; species Metallyticus violacea. Next base: position 34,501,664 of record CM060831.1, on the reverse strand, counting down.
AGAATACTGTAAAAAAAAAAAAAAAAAAAAAAAAACCACGTGCGCTAGCTATCTTAGTGTTTTCCGACCACAATTCATTTTCTGACACATTTGATCCAGAGTATCGATGGCAACTTGGTCTGGTTGTATGCGATCTGAATAGAGACACCCTCATGTAATTAGAATTACAAATTTGTTCCTTTCAGGTTTATAGGATGCAATTTTTCAATGATATCTTCTTCTGCTTCTTCTAAATTCTTCAACTCGAATTGATTAAAAATGAATTAAATTAGTCGGTGAGTCTGATACAGCATTTCTATCTCACGGTCTAGTGTTCAGCTGATTTGCTGAATTAAAAATCAGTATTGAGAAGGAAGACATAGAACTTACTTATAAAAATATTGAGATGGCCTTAAGGATTAGTTCCCTGCATCCTGCATAAACACGAGGAACTTTTCTTCTGATGAGTGCCGCATGACTTCTCCGAAGAATTTAATGCAGAAGAAGGTGTAAGAAAGCGCCGGAAAGATTTAGAAATGCAGACTATCGCCGTTGTTGTAACAGATGAAGAGACGTGGATTTCCAATTGACCCAACCAAACGCCAGCCTTCGGTCTTCCCAAATGAACTGTCGAAGACGAAGAGAGATGGTTGCCACTTTCTTCTCAACGAGAGAGAGCAGTGCACTTTTTGCGTCGTCGAAACTACGCCCTTACTCCACGTGTCTCTTTACCACATTCTCTCTCTCAAGGAAGCAACATGCGAAATTATTAACACATCCAGTCAACAGTACAGGTGCATTTCTTATAAGCTACTGTAACTGACGTGACAGGTTCCAGGACACAGCATATAAAACATGATAATATAACGTTCTTTTTCATTCCTTTATTTTAATGTCGCAACCAGAGTCAGACCATGTTTTGTTTAAAAATATTAATATATTAATATCCAAATATAATAAACCACAGAGTCTGTAGCAGCTGCACACAAAATGGCAGCTAGAAATATAAAGAGAGACGCCAGCGGGAATTGTGGGATGTTCTAGACCAACCAGCGCCCTTTACAGTCCTCCGGCAGTTTTTGGAGTCTAATGCAGATATAAACTGGAGAATTAATTTGAGATGCCCTAGGGTGGTGCCACTAACCAACGTGTAGAAGTTATTATGCAAACATAACAACATAAATGTTTGTTACAGTTGATAGCGTACACCGCATTTCTATTATTTTAAAAACAATTTTATTTTCTACATTGCCTTTTCCTATATTAGTGGCATGTCAATAACAGGGCAGGTTAGAAAGCAATTTCTTACTTATAACAGAGGTAGTTCTTTCAAAACTATTTGGAAAAAGAGAAGGACTCAAAAATTGCATTTGATTATTCCAAAGCAAGAAAATGTTATCGAACAATGCATAACAATATAATATAATACAGATACAACCCATTTTTCCATTTATCACCCAGTTTCTGTATGAAGTTTCACTAATGTTTCCTTTTCTTGACGATAGAAATCCGCTCAGTGGACAAAGAGCCATTACAGGAGAGTTGGTTGCCTCTGTTTATCATTGACACACTTTCTTGCAGTTTATCAAACAAATGTTAAGCGTAAGGCAAAGGATTCGGCCTGTATGCTAGATTCCGTCAAACGCTTGTGTTTTGCCTTCTTGTGCGACGTTGCATGGTCATAGTAGAAAACAATGCCTTTGCTCATCTTCCTCGACTTTTATTTACATAGCTGCCTCATAATTTAGCACTAAGAATTGGCATTTATAACTGTTGTGCCCTTTTATTAAACTCTGAGTAAACAACACTTTCATAGTTAAGAAATACAGTGGCTATGATCTGTGCAACTTCGAACTTTGACCGCATAGATGAAGATGTGTGATGACTCCATCCCATAGAGGCTGTCTTCGATTCTGGGGTGGAATGAAGTATCCTTGTCTCGTCACGCGTGATGATATGGTTAATAAAGCTTTGTCCTCAATAGAATAACGTTGAAGGAAGGCTAGAGAAGTCAAAAACCTTGTTTCTTTGTGTTCAGGTCATGAATACAATGGGATGATTTCGGAAAATGGAATGAACGCTGTCTGTTGTGGTACCCAACTCCTATGCAATGCCTGCGACATTCACTCTGCGAAAAATTGCATCAACGTGGAGCACAGTGTCTTCTATGTTTGATATTGCCGATGAGTATCAAATTGCTGGCAGCATTTCAATATAGCATTTGGCCTGTATGCAACAATTTTCAATGAATCTCCTTGATATTGAGATTTCTTTGCCTACAGAAATCGTACTTAAGGGTCAATACCTGAAGACTTTATCTGCCCATCTCTTCATTCCATGATTACATCGGTCATTTTGGCAGAGACAAAAATGAGATACACTACGAAAGGAAACACTGTTATTTATTTTCCCATTGTGAATGTTCCTGACGTCCATAGAAAGAGCGGAATGAAACACGCTATGCAGTAGTTTTTCGATCAAAGAATTGCTAATTATTTGTGAGGTACTTGAATTTGAGTGATGTTGATCGGTTCATCAGGTCAGAAAAATGCATCGATCCTCCCTCTCTGTTGTCTGCGTGGTTTTATGTCATGCCTCCAATACTAGCTATAAATTAAATGTTGAATCGTTGCGACCAACACATTCAACTGCTTGCTTTACAGAAAATCCGACCTCAAGTCCTTACACTGTAATATGGTTGTAGCGATTTTCTTCGTATTCTGGTCGTGTTTGAGAATGAACACTTTCACTACTCTTCAGCGAGCAGTGAAGTACTGGCTGCGGATTTTTCACGGAGATCAGACACTAATTAGAAAGCTCTGCTACCAGGAGCAGCTGAGAATGGGAGGAAATAAGACCTGAGTTTCGAAATAAGAAGGGGTCTGGAAAATATAGGAATGGGTAACATTTGGATCGCAGTCGGGGAAGCAGGAGGGGGTTTGGAGGAAAATTAAGAAACGCTTGAGGTACATTAACAGGCAGCTGACTCTTTTGGAGTGTGCATAAAAAGTTTCGCTAGAGATACAATCGGAGCTGAAAATTGGATGGGAAATAGAGCGTGACATCCAAACAGGGGCCAAACTATGCAATCAGGGGCTCGCTTGTTTAGGTTAGGCGTGTGGTTAATGACTAAAGTAACAAAGAGAGAGCTATATGTGCGGAGAAAGAATCTTGGGAACATATTCTGGCGTACTTCAAGGGAACGGAAGAATGGAGAAAAAGATATCTACCAGCCGCGTTTGTTAACCGGGGAAGACAGTAGTGGCAATGCTGGATTTTGCTGGTAGATAGGAAGGAGGAGGGAATAGATACCTTTTTAAATAAAGTGAGCAGGCTCAGATCGGAAAAGGCAGACAATCGGTGAGAAAGGTGAGGGAACATGAGTCATAATATTTTTAGAATTATTTGCACATATAAATGTTAAAACAAGTTATTTACTTATGTACTGTTTCTTCTAGGTTCATTTATTTTATTTATTTAATTCATTATTGTATATACTGTTTATCTCTTAATAGTTACATATTGAACTGTGTATTTCCTACTGCATTGGGAAAGTATGTACGATCCCAGGACCCCGTGCGACATGTATGAGCTAGATTTGTAACAAATATGTTTTGTAAATAAATATACTACCATTAATTTTTCTCTATCTATTGAAGATAGTTTATCTTTCTACACCCTAATTCGTGCGTACTATACAAGAATTACAAGTAAGCTGAAACTAGATATGTTAACTATGAAAGCACACGCTATTTTAAAATATTCCGAAATAAAACCAAATGTATTTTCATTATAATCCAATATCTATTTCGTTTGGTGTAGAACAGTAACCTGACAGCCCAGTAATTTTCATATGAAGGTCACATCAGAATGTCTCCATTATGGTCTTTTTAGGACAGTAATAAATAATAATTACTTTATTGTTATTGTCATTCAATCAATTCCCCCCTGAACCACAAGTGACTGCTTGCAAATAGTGCAGAAGTCCTGAATGCCCTTTCGTGCGTCATATTTATTCTTCTTTCGGACTCGTATCATGTCCAGCAGCTTGTAGCGCGTGACATTGGACATTTTTTTTTAGCTTTGGAAAGAGTTCAAAGACCTAGATTAGTGCTGTATGGCTGGTGTGACAAATGTTCCAAGTCACAGTCTAAATGTGAAGAACTTTTATATAATGTAAATATCGTGAAAGTATAATTAAGGGGTCAGTTAATATTGGAGTTATTTAGACACCGCTTTTGGCTAATGTGTATCCTTTGTCAATGCTCTGAGGAGTATTCCACAAAGAAGTTTGACTGATCTTTATTATTGGCCAGTGATGCGTCAGTAAATATCACTCACTCGATCCGAGCGCACTAGCACTCTAAAGTCGGGGCTGTTGAGACTCTAATCTAACTGTTATAGGCCTAGTGTTTATTTATTATCCAATAATAAGTATACAGTGAATTATTTCTATCTCTGCGGCACACTCTCAGCGTCCCAGGCGTTTGAACATTAATGTAAATCATATATGCACTAACTGCCGGATAAATATGTGCACAGAAATCTACCCACGCCAGTAGACCTTTAATCTGAAATAATATTTATTATTTAGCTGGTAAAATAGTGCAGTACGAATTGCATTTACAGTGCACCCCCCATTTGCACAGTTTCCAAAGAGAATTATACATGCCGATGACTTCAAATTCTGCCTGCAAGGTGGTAGTATCATTTTACTCTTTGATACTGGTTAACGCAGCCTGTTCCGACAGGCAATGTTATTTTAGCTTTCCGGTTTGCATTTCCCAGCCTCGCTTCCGGCTAGAAGTCGGGGGAAAAAAGCACTATCACCTGTCGCAAACGGTAGGTATAATAATTCACTTCATAAGAGCATATGAAAAGTATAACCCCACGGCTATAAACTGCTGTTTGTACAGCGCATTTAACTAGTGTCTATTACCGGAACAGGGCTTAATGAAGTGTGGGAGAGAACTCGGTAAACATGCTAGATTGTGATTAATTCTGATTGGCTATAAAATAGTTCAGTGCTATGGTAGTAATGAAGTCTCTGTTGAAAAGCATTAGAATATGTTTCATACCCACAAATACTAGTTAATTAGAACAGGATTTCTGCATAAAATAACAAAGGCAATTGCCATATAAAATACCCGATATTATATTAAAAATAAATGTAACTAAACATATAATTCTATTTTAATTATTCTTATTTTATCAAATGAAATGTTTAACGCTACTGCCAAGTATTTAATATCAATTTTAAAAAGAAAAGTTTACTCTTTTATCACCTTGCTGGTAATTTCAAAATTCTTGATGATTGTTTTTGGAAATTTCCCATTCAGTAGCGGTGTCTTATTTCATTACAATATTCTTTTCTGTCAGTAAAATTACCTCACTTTTCAGAGAATGGACCTTTGGCCCATATATATATATATATATATATATATATATATATATATATATGGAATGGAAAAAATAGAAGCTGGCAATTTAATGCTATTTGATAGCTCGGGCGTTCTGGTATTAAGTTTGGCATACAATGTTCAGCTCTATACACCCAGTGAAAATTGTAAAGAACTGCGCAGTGTGGGCGGTACTTTGAATACAATGAAGAAGTAAGGAACTGGTCTTCATATTAACAACAAATGTGTTCTTCAAGGATATTTATATCTAAGTGAATCGCTGGAAGAAATGTGCAGTAGGACTGACAAGGATCAAAACCGCATCAAAATTCTTTTATAGGTGATTTACTTCTGAAACTAACGGTGATGTATCTCCGATCATCGGAGCATCTAAGCATCTTTAAGGATATTTATATCTAAGTGAATCGCTGGAAGAAATGTGCAGTAGGACTGACAAGGATCAAAACCGTATCAAAATTCTTTTATAGGTGATTTACTTCTGAAACTAACGGTGATGTACCTCCGATCATCGGAGCATCTTAAGTAAAGTGCCACCTCGAAGTTTAAAGAGCGGATCTGCACGAAAATAATTTTGTACATATTATTGTTGATTTCGTGACCAAGTATGAACGTTGTTCATTTGCTTTATTTATGCACGCTCTTTAACATCTCAGGTCATAAGCGTTCCATTCAATTCAAGGCGTGAAACCGCAGACAAATTTTGCTCAGAGGCCTCTTCTTTCAGGCTTAAAGTTCTTTTTCGTGACAAATCTATGACACGGACCCAAGGCTTTACTTCCCTTTCGAAGGAAGCCATACTTAGAATTTTATGCCCGAAAAAAATCCATGTCCCTGATCGAGATTGAACCCGCGATCTTGGGTCTACGAGGTAAGTATGTTTACTACTACACCACCAGAACTCATTACGAATGGTCAGAGTGTGCAAGTGTCGAAAGATTGATGCATGTCGGGGCAAATAATTAAAGCGTAACTACCAGATAAATGCTATTTTCATGGCTCACCTTACGTCATAAATCACAATACATTAACTGATCACCAAGTGTCGAACTATTAACTCATTTACAAGGCATGCAGTGCAAGAACCTACACAATCCCTACTTAATTAGCGGAAGGCGAGCGAAGGGCGACTAAACGAAGCTTTCTAGTGAGAAACTTCGGCGCTTTATGAGAAGGTAAAAATCACAGTTGAATTTAGGAGTAAGTAAATAACCCATAACTAAATTTTGATTCAGTTTTGTTTGTTGTAACCCGAGTTGAATATATTACATTATTCACACGAACCTTCTAATTAAAAGTACCATGCTATGTGGTTTAGTTAAAGAATTTATTAAATATCATTCATGCTGAGCCCTAGCATTTGGATTTCAGCAATCCAATGCAATTTCGATGTCTACAGCCCTGTATGTTGGGAGAAGTTTACAAGCCTTGAAGTTGTTCACAAGTTTGTGTTGTAAACGAGACGGCGACTGAGATGAAATTGGTTGCCCTCGACAAGCAAGAACACCGCCTCTCACTCAAACGAACGAGTTCTTGAAACTGGGGTCTAATAGAGTTTGAAGTAATATGGCTGCGTATTCATTGTAGTAATTGGGACGGAATGAAAGGCTTGGCAAATAAACATGCATTTAGCTAACTCGGCAGGTGGATCAACGCAACTTCAAACACCCACATGCATTAGAAGACGGGACAAACTTATAGTTCCGCAAGAGAGGCAATGTCCTTCTAGGTAGGTATTTACTTTAACTTGTTCTTCTCCACCATTATGTATTTCTTTCTCTTTCTTTTATGAACTCTTGCAATTTAATCACGTCTCCGTGCAACTTAAAAGAGACGTGCCACAGATGAGATGAAAAATGCCGTAAACACTTCGGCACTTTAGAAAAGCAGGATACTTGGAACAATATTGAAAATCATCCGCAGAGTACGAAAGCTAGGCAAAATGCCTTTTCTATCTAGGTGGGTATATTTAAGAGTCAAATAGGAAATTTGTTAATGGTGTTTAACACCTCTTTTTACTACTGAGGCACTACAGGCGGTGGACACTGATGATAATTGAGATGAAATGATATATGGGAAAGGATATATTTTTTTTAAGGAAGGAAACATTCCAAGCCTAAGTTTAGGATACCTTCTCGCCATTTTCCATTTATGAGCACTGAGGATTTTTTTTTTTTCTTATTTGGATAGTTATGTATTTTTCTAGGATTATTTAGCATTTTAAAAATCATATAAGGACTTCCAATGCATGGAAGTGAAAAAAGTTAAATTAAATTACATATTCATCTCACAAAAATATCTTTTCAGATTCTTATTACATATTTATTTATTTTCAAGTAGTCAACAATTTCTCTTCAGCTCATTCACTTAAGCTCTTCAAATACCAGAACCTCCATTAGTGAAAGGAACGCCGGCATACGAATACCAAGAAATAGGTTGAGGGAAGTACTGTAGTTTGGAATAATTCTGGTGAATGATCTTGTATCAATCTGCGCGACACAATTGTAAGTAATTTGCGGTGATAACTTCTCAGCTGCATAAATGTAACAAACAATTCCAAGCCGGATAGATGAGAGCGGTGCAGCTGTGCAATAAAACGTCCCTAGAACATGTTCAATACGAATCAAGAGAGATACTAACCTGATTCCCCTATAAAAACATAAACAGAAAATGAACTCTCATTTGCCAGGACTATTCAAATTACTTTACTTTGTGTTGATCAACATTTCTATGAATATCCTGATAGGTGAATATTTTGTTGTAACTGGTATGAGTCCTTCCGAAATAGCTTGTTTTAAATCTGCTCCAGTTACTTCAATGGAAGTAAAACTTTTTTTACCACGAGAAAAAATGTCCTCTCTGACAAGCGGCTGACTATAACAGCACCTTGAAAAAACTTGTTGTTGCTTATAACCAAGAAAAATAAGCTTAAGTACTTCAGTTATGTAACAAAGAAATGAAGTATCTTAAATATCTAAATTCATTACTAATTAGTGTTAATATTCTTTGTTTTCACTTTTAATAATGCGTATTCATTTATATTACTGTCTGTTTTGAGTACTATAAATGTCTTTTTGCTTGCATATTTAACCAAAATAAATGCCTGAACTTCCGGGCACTGATCATCACCATCTTTAGTCCAACCGAAAAGGAGACTTTGCCAATAATCTAAAAAAGTAACACCTATCTTAAATAATGTTTTTTTTTTAATTTTTGTTTGTTTTATTAGCCATCCCTAATCATTTAAAAACTTTGATTAAATAAATTTTCAATAAAGATTAGTAAGGGAAAATATATAAACCAAGGAGTTAAATAGGGATGTCCCTAATTTCCAGAACGTTATTATTTGTATATGGACGATGCAATTAACATTTGGATGCAAACAAACTGTAAACCAAGAATTAAGAATAATATAATTATCAGGCGCTTGTGAGTGACTCAGAAGCGAATTACAGAAAAGCCTTTGTGAACTGGAATAGGTGTGCAAAACTTATAATTTCAAAATATTAGTTAAAAAGACGTTTAAAAATGTGGCCTTTTTGGACAAATCACTTTTGGAGTAAAATACGAGGTCCGTACTTCAATGGTTCAGAGCACATGCTCAATATACTCCGCACCAACACCTAAATACACCATCTCTATCGTTCTGGTAAACTTCATTAAGACGTAGAGAAACCATTGTTTGAGAGTACTATGCCACCACTCCTGGCCGGCGTCTAGAATGAAAGGGGTCCTTCTGAGGGACTCGGAAGAGACCACTGGGTCCGGGATGTTCTAACTGAAGACTTACTAAGGACCCCACCGCATCTGCGTCCGCGCAGTTATCGTCCGATATCTCCCTTTCTCGACCCTTCCTCCCGGAGACCGTAGGTACAAACGGCCAGTCTTGACCAAGATCGAAAGTATACTGCTCTGCCCTAGACCAGCCAGTCATCCATCCATCCATCCATCCATCCATCCATCCATCCATCCATCCATCCATCCATCCATCCATCCATCCATCCATCCATCCATCCATCCATCCATCCATCCAATATTTGCAGATGTTAAAGCCACAAACTTCTAACCCAGTAAATGACAGTGGCATCGGGAACGGCCTAGCTAAGAATAAGAGTGCTAACTAAAATGGAGAATGTGTCATTTTTATAGATCCAAACATATATAAAAGTAATTAATCTCCTGAGTCACTCGGTACTTGCAGTATAGGTTTATAACAAGCAGGAATTCTCCTATGGTAGCGTAAGTAGCATGAATTGTTGTCCATGGATCCAGGTGCGCCCCTAGTTTGCGGTAATATGATAACGTGTGTGAGAGTACCTGTAGAAAGTGCATAAAGTGAAGTTTTTTTTTTTATATAAATAGCTGAGTTGTTCGTGCCATATTTCATTTATAAAAAACTACTACGTTGTAGAATTGTGTGTCAATCTTGGACTTTTTTGTATTCAGTTCGTGTGCACCATTTTTTTTATTCTATTCCCAGGCGTCCGAAGGCATTTTGTACAGGGAACTAAGCTTCTCCCTTCCAGACACCTCACCTTCTTTTTGTTGGTCTACATAAGGCTTCGGAAAACTCAAGCTGACATTTAGACGACAGATATCACATAGAGTTTATCAATATTGTTAAATTTACTTCTTCCTGCCTGCAGAGGAAGTTTATATGCTTAGCGCTTGCAAGCAAAGCTTTTCGCAGATTAACAGATACGCTATTTCAGCAAATGTGATACCAAATAGTAGATATAAAGTATTATTATAGAATTCAGCTGATGCTGTAATTAGTAAACTATTCTAAAACTTCTTTCTCTAGTATTGTAATTTCAGTACCTATTCAGATATAATCAAAAGTCCCTCTCGCAGGAGCTGCATAAACTAAGCGAATTCTTCACCTATAGAGTATCTTTAAAAAAGAATATAACATATAAAATATAACCATATTTATTATTATTATTGAGATAAAACCACAAAAGTTAATGTTATACTATAATTAAATGAAATATATGACCACTGATGTACAAAGATATACTGATTGGATATTTTTAAACATTTTTAAGTGTCACTATGATTATGAGCTGAGCCCTTGATATCATCTTTACATTCACTAAAATAGAGAAAAATAACAGAAAGTTTCGAGTTACATTGTGTATTTAAGAAAAAGTTCATATTTTTCAATAAAACAAAAACAAATTACTATTTAAAAACAATTACAATCAACTAAGCAAATATATGCAATCAACAATAAACAATCGAAAAGTTTATGACGTTTTCCAAAGCTTATTGCAGAGCGTTCATACAAATATACATTTTAATAGTGTTTAACGCCCATTTTTACTACTGAGGCATACAAATATAAGTCTCAAGCATATATATATTAGATTAATATTTGCCTTTTGCTACCTTCAACACAATATTTTGTTAAATAAAAACTTATGTAAAATTATAAATACATTTTATATGCTAAATTAATTTGTCCTTTTATTTCCAAACAATACAAAAAAAGTTTAAGGCAAGAGTTTTTTAAATTTCGGCTTTCAAACGTACCTCTACTCCTAATGGGCAATTTTCCCTAATTTTCAGCAACTATTTTTTCCCTTTTTATTTAAATACTATATACGGAATTTCGTTAACGCAAAACAAATATTAATGCCCCTAGAGCGAATTTAAATTTTGGGGTTTCAGGTAGTACCGTTCCCTTCCTAATAGTTGGATTTCACTGATTTTCAGAAACTATTTTTTTTATTTTATTTCAATGACATGTACTGAGGTTTATTTAAAAAAATTAAAAATTCGGACTGCTAGAGCGATTTTTAAATTTCGCTTTAACCCCCTTAGCCTGATCTCCCTCTTTTTCGGAAAAGGTTGTTATTAATTTATTTTAAAGAAATTTGCCGAATTTCGTTGAGAAAAAATAAAAATTGCGGGTGCTAGAGATGTTCTTAATTTTTTTTAAAAAAAATTTTCTTTAGATTAACCCTCCCCCCCCTCCTCAATGGTTCAATTTTATGGTTAACCAACTCAACGAATCGTTTGTTAATTGGTGATTGCATGCGAGTTTTGTTGAATAAAAACAAAAACTTATCGCTTTTTTTTCTTTTCCTTTCTATTCTCATTTTCGGTGCCTAGTAGATAGGATCGATGGAGGGTTGGAAGTAATTCTCGAAAATTTAATTATGGGTACAGCCGCAACTCCTTCAGAATTCGTCATAAACGACAAATACCCAAATGCCGGGGAGGTACTGTAAACTTAGGGCTGGAACCACCAGTGTCCGCCGCTTGTGGTGCCTCAATAGTAAAAACGGGTGTTTAAAAATAATAAATAAATAAAAAGGAACATCAGTATAAATTTTTAAACTTTGTCCTTTTGTAATAATATGAACAAAATTCTTTAATGCACTAATTTTGTCTTAAATCTGAATATTAACATTGTTTAGCTGCTAGAGCAGTTATCATTACAAACGACGAAATCTTAGATTCCTGTAAATAAATAATCCACGAATTAGAAATGCCACAAAAGCCTTAATTAGTATTTTTAAAACGGCACAATGCCTTACTACCTCTGATATTACGAGGCTAATTGGAGAACAATGCATCATTTTACAGGAGAAAGGAAATTATTAGCACATTCTGCCAATGTCAGATCTTATCATTTTGAAATATTATTGAAATTGTTGCTGCAATATGTTTCATAAAATAGTTTAACCTATTTCATTCTACTTGGTGGAATTTTTGTCATCTCCCCTTATCCTCATTCTCTCTTTTTTTTCCCTGGAGCACAAATGAGTGGGCATTTTCTGTTGCGGCAGAGATATCAAAATAGAACGCGACCTAGTTAAAAACAATTACTGTGCAAATGACTGTTAAGTATTTTTATGTGCTGTATAAAAGGGAGCGGTGACATTCAACTGAGGTGGCGATTGCTAAATATTTAGTGACATCATTAATCAAATGCATATTTCACAGGCAATTAAATGTGTCATCAATTTAACTCCATGATGCAGAATGGCATATAATTTCATGCATGGCTCTAAATGTTAAAATCTGTGTGGATATCAGCACTACTTAAGGCTGTTCTATTTACCTAACTTGATTCTTTTAAACTGGATGGTTACGCCGGATCAAGTTTGCATAGTATCTTTGTAATCGAAGAAATTTCCTCGAAGATTGTTGGATAGAGAACGGAAAAAGTAGAAGTTTAAGGACGCAACATTTGGAGAATATTGTGGTGCAATTATCCCCCAACCAACTCCTGGATACCTGCTTTCAATGAAATGTGGGCATGCGTTAGTATCGCGGAAGCATTTGATGCAGTTTTCTTGGTTTTTCTTCTTCAATTGCGGCCGCAAAGCATATGAATTGTTGACAATAAATTTCGGCTTTTATTACATTCCTGTCGAAATAATTCGAATTACACGATGCCTTCTTTATCCCGCCACATAATCTTCTGCGAATGGACAGAAACTTTTGAACGAGGTGTTGCTTTTGTTGTTTTCACTTAAAGCGTGCGGTACCCATACACCAGGTTTTTTAACCTTGCAAATGGAATGCAAATGTCGTACGATAGTTCACTGGTTACTTTTCATCACATCTGCTAATTCTGACGTGAATAATCATGGATTAAAGAGTTCAAAAAGTCTTCCTGAACGCGGCGAATCACTGAAGTCAAAGTGACCCTCTTTGAAACAACAGAACCATTTTTTTTTGCCTGTTTTCTCCAAGTCATTCTCCCCTTAAACGGCACAAATGTTTTGAACCGCTTCTGCTGCCTTTGCTCCTCTATTAAACTCAAAAATATGTCGGAAGCGTTCAGTTTTTCCCAAATTGATTCTTCTTTAGCTTAACAAATAGAGGCAACTTTCTTCAAATCTACAACATTCAAGACATATTTACAAGCACAACGATTTTTTTTTTTTGAGTAGTGTTTAACGCCCGTTTTTACTACTGAGGCACCACAGGCGGTGGACACTGATGATACATGAGATGAAATGATTAATTGGGAAAGGATTTATTATTTTTAAGGAAGGAAGCGTTCCAGGCCTAAGTTTAGGTACCTCCCCGGCATTTGCCAGTTATGAAGACTGAGGAAAACCTGGAAAAAACCCCAGTCAGGGAGGACGGTCCTGGCGGGATTCGAACCGCAGACCTCCCGCTCACGAGTCCGTGCCTTAACGACCTCGGCCACCCGTGGCGGTCAAGCACAACGATCCAAACAATGAATGGCAGATGATAAAAGTAATGTAATGATGAACAAAAATTCTGCGAACTTAATGCATCAACCTAATACTTGCTACAGCCCAGGCCTGCTTGTTCCAGCACCACCAGTTCAATTGCTTTCTGTCTTGAAAACCACCACGGATGGCCGAGGTCGTTAAGGCGCGGATTCATGAGCGGGAGATCTGGGGTTCGAATCCCACCAGGACCGCCCTCCCTGACTGAGACTTTTTCCAGGTTTTCCTCAGTCCTCATAAATGGCAAATGCCGGGGCGGTACCCTAAACTTAGGCCTGGAACATTTCCTTCCTTAAAAAGTCCTTTCCCAGTATATCATTTCATTTCATGTATCATCAGTGTCCACCGCCTGTGGTGCCTCGGTAGTAAAAATGGGCGTTAAACACTATTAAAAAAAATCTGTCTAATAATATCACGTGCTGATACTTTTTAGGTAATTTAATTGAGGTTAACGATGGCTACACAATATGAGGTTGAAAACTGAATTAAATTATCTAAGAACAACTAGAAAGACGAGGTATTCGATAAGGTAATTGCAATGCAAGAATGATGCCCTTTTTTTTAACCTTGAGTATAATATTTGTAGTAATTTGGCTTACCTGTTCCAAGCAAAGTCACGCAAAGATCTAAATTTAAAAAATACAATTGAACACCATTTAACAATTACCAGTTACACTTTTTTGTATCAATTATGTCACATTTCGTGTTGTGATGAGAAGTTTTGGTAGGCAGTGAGATAAGCGAGGTGATAGAATGCATTGTTAATAGTTTTAGTTCCAAGAAGGACTAAGAATATATCTGTAATTGAAAAATGAAAAAACAAATGAACTTTGAGGTTATAACAATTCGTAGTAAATGCATAACAATAGACTTCCTAGATCCCTTGTAGAATTGAAGCAGAGATTATAAGAATAAAAATGAGCTTAGGTGAAAAAAATTATCAGTTTTTAGTTTTTGAGTGCCATGATTTAAGTTCCATTCTGATTGATGAGAGCTACATTTGCTGAAAGGTGCTCGCATGCAAATACCATTATAGCTCACCATATATGATATTACGGAACTGCATTATCAATTTTAATATTGGAAAATAAATGTATGAAATGTCAAATTGTTTTCTCTAAAAGGATAAGGATCTAGATTGAATAATTTATTCATTTTAATCTACAGAGTAGTATTTAGGTAATTACAATGTTAAAACCTAGGTTTTTAAATTACAGTTGTTTAAAACTGTTTTCATAGTTGGTCATGTGTTCTTAAAATTAAACTATGACGTCATTGTGTTATAACTGGAGGCACTTTCCCGTATTTGTAAAAAGAGAACTATAACATTATTTTAATGTACTTACTGTAAAGCCCGACTTTCAAAATTAAGTGTACTTTGATGAGAGTTTGCAAAAAGCTCCAATGAGCACAAATCTAATTTTTTGGAAAAAATACCGGTACAAAAACGATTGTTTGCCTTTCAAAATCATTTTATAACTCGTAAAACTTTTCAGTTACGGCTTGCACAGCTATAAAATAACTTCATTGCTGTTCTCAGCGAGGTGCACTGGCCCTTAACGCAAGTTAACAGATGTTTGCAATCAACTGTAATCCAAAGGTATTGTCAATGTTTCCAAATAATCCGCGACAGAAGTACTAACTCGTAACTGATTCTAGGTGAGTATGCACGCGGTAAATCGCCATATAGCACAGATGCTTCAATAAAGTACCCAAGGCAATATCCGGAACACGATATTTGTGCGGCCATCGCGGTATTACCTGTCTGTGTTATAGACCGGATAGGATTTACTAAGTTTTTAATTCTGTACATGATGAAATGGTGGTGAGGATTGTTAGGTGTTTCACAGTTCTACTCTCTACATGACCCGTACTGCCGTTTTGGGGGAGGGGGCTCGAATGAGCGACCAACAAGATCCATTTCCCCATTCCCATTTGTAGCAGCTCGGTTCATTAATTTGTATTGCCGTTGCAAGTCGCTTCGCGGTAGCACTGTGGTTATGCCTGTGGTTATGGGTCCTTCACATAGGGCAGGAACTGCCTTAGGCGCCTTGAGTTGACTCAGTGATGCTCATAGTTTAGACTTAACGAGTTGATCTGTACTGAGTTGACCATCTGGTTTCAAGATGTAATAAATTATATAACAATGCACAAAGTGTGGTCTTTACTTGCAGCAGTTCGTTATTGGGACACCAGAAGGGGACTTCCGACATGTTGAGTCGGGGTAATCAGTCTAAACCTTACAGAATCAGCGCCGCTTTTATCTTAAATATGTGAAGTTTTAGATGTAGGGGAAGAATTGCATAATGGCTTGATCTTCCATCCTAAAATAGCGAAAATGGCTCGTTCCAATTACGTTGGTTATTCGTACTATTTTTGTGGACAAAACCACGCATCTGCAGGAGATTCATAAAAAATGTCGACGGCGTATGGGCCAAAAACAACGTCACGGCCGCCAAAGTGAAATGATGGCCGCAAAATGAACAATGACTCACAAATATGACATCTTTTCGGCAAAGAGAGTCAACAACGTTAAGCACAGAAGACGTATACTGCAGGTTAATGCAAAATTTGTACAGGAGTGGGTTTATCGATAGGCAGCACTTCATTATATCTTCATTCATTCTTCCGAGATCGAAGACTTCATGGCTGGAGCAAAAATTTACAAAATGAAGTTCACTCCTGAATAATCGCAAGAATTGAAGTTAAATTTATTTTTTATGATTTATAAATTGATGGTGTAGGTGGAAATGACAAATTATCTGTTTAAATCTATTTTTATGGAGGATCGCGCAGCTATTTGTGTGGTTTAGCCCCCCCCCCCCCTCCTCTTGATCTTTAGAGATACACATGGTTTCAGCTAGACGGCGCGCTAGTTATCGCCATCATAACAAGAGTATGCTTTATTTACATTTATTCATAAATGTAGATTAACGGTTTATTTGCAACCCAGATTATTATTTGGTGAGGAATTTTTCAAAAGACGCTAGGTTTCAAACACTGCGTTATAGAACGCTGCGCGAAATGCCTTCGCGATAGTGATGCAGCAAATACTCTACGTAAAATTAATAGAAAGGTGTATATACTTCACGCTCACTATGTACATCCATGTAATAGAATGAATGGCTTCTTGTTGTTGCTTTGTTTTATTTACGTACTCTCTTTGACATCTCAGATCATCAGCGTCCCAATCACTTCAGGGCGTGAAACGACCAAAAAATTTGCTCAGATGCCTCTTATTTCAGACTTGAAATTATTTTACGTGACGTAAATATACGATATGGGACCCACGGCTTTAATTTCCTTCCGAAGGAAACCATATTTAGGATTTTTACGCCCGAAAAAATCCATCAGTCCTGGCCGGGATCGAACCCGCGATCTTGGGTTTAGGAGGCAAGTATGGTTACCACTGCACCACCAGGAATATAATAGCTTCTAGAGTAGTTTTTGTGTTAGAATGTGTAATTACTGCGACGAAATGAAAAGCGATAATTAAACCTTTGTTAGGTTAATGTGTTGGCATGTTATACTGAGTGTCTGTTATTTCCTCAGGCATAGTTTAAACCCTAAACAAGTACCGAGACAACATACTCTTGCGTTTGGATAACATTATTATTGGTGGGTAAGGTTATTTACCTTACATCGATGACATAATCAACCTAATTACGCCTATAATTATCACTGGCACGTGTCACTGTCAAGATGCCTGCTATTAGCAACATATCACCCCATTATCATTATCGTCAGTGCGATAACCGTTTGTACACATATGCCCCTCCTAGGGGACAAGGTATCATGTTAATAATACAGATATGGTTTAATTGTTCATCAACTGTACTGGATTGCTCGTTAACCATAAGGTGGCTGAAGGCGGAAAATAACTAACTGTACGCACTTAGTATACCTGAGCGAGTTTGTTATTCTAAGTTGGGCTGTATACCGAGTTACCATGACCTATGAAAACTGCCGCTTATCACAGCCAGAATGTCAATGCTCTTAATATTGTTATCCTGTAGGTGCGCCTTTCAGTTTATGTTTTGGTCACACTTGGTGGTATTGTTTAGCAGTTTCGTTTTTATTATTGCTATACTTTTCGTTGTTTTTAAAGCACCTCTTTGTGCTTTTTTAAAAATCATTAGTGATACCAAGATTAATTCAAGGTTATTGAAATGTTTACAGCGTTTCATCATGTGTTTATCAAATAAATATGTCCTTAAATATTAAGTACAATATATCTTTTTTTACTAACGTAGAATAAAGATTTGATATTAAATGAACTGTGACTGTCAAGAAAACTATTCAACTCTTATATAGTATTTACCTTACCATCTCACATTACTGTGGTTTGGTTCTGTATTATTGAATGTTCGTAGAACCTTTCCCCATGGAATGCATCCAAAATATTGTCATTACAAAGCATTTATAAATAATTTGAGAATTATCAAAAATATTAGTAAAATATAATAACAATAATACTTGATACAATTAATGGCCTCGCTCTACTGCCAAACTTTTTTCAACTTTGCTGCATTTTCTTTCATTGGCACTCTTCCGCTAATGCCACAACAAAAAACACCCAGGATTGAACACTTCAAGTGTATAATACAGCTTGTTAGCTAGCTTTTCAGACATTTAAAATCTATGTTCAGTAGCTCGTTATTTTGTATTATAAATAATTTGCGCATTTAAAAATCACGTTGGAAATTTTCTTTTCAACTATTAAACGTTTTAATCTAATATTAATATAGGTATGCTTTAAATTTGTTCTATGTTTACATTTCTAAACCCAGAACCTATATGTATCAAAGACCAAAGGATTGCTTTGGAATCTTTGCTATAAAAACATATTTTTTAAGTATTTTTGTGTTTCAAAACTACAGTTTGGACATAATCTTACCATATAATGCAAAGACTTGACGTGACGTATAAACCAACTTTTACGATATCATGCCAAGTTTGCCTTTTCTTGGCTGATGGAACCCAAGCCTCCAGTATAACACAATTAGATTATAATAAAGGAATTAATCAGGAGGGGAAATAAAAACGTATTATTAATAATAATGGATAGTGCGTCTTTTGGACTAGAAATATCGTCCAAATTACAAAAATCTGTGTAGAACCAATTTACAAAAATCCTTTTGGGAGCTAAATGTTTGCTTGTTGCTGGAAAGCAAAAGTGAGGGAGTGTTAATGTAATGCATTGAAGTTTCGCAAATGGGCGGCAGAGAGCCATTTGTAATGCACGCACCGATAATCGGCTGACTACATTACGCTGAATGATGAAGCTGAAAATGGCGATGGAATGAGAGTGGTAGGCCGCTAGAATTGAATCCGGGTTGCCCCGTTGGAAAGCAAGTAGTCTAACTATTCGGTTATGGAAAGCAAATGTATTAAATACATTTCTAAACTCACCTAAATGTTATTATCAAAAGAATGCATAGATGTGACAACAAAGATACAATTATTGTATTAAGGCCTAATCGCAAAACATACTGGTCATATTACATTCGTGTGTTTAATTATTCAATTCTCATTTACATATTTGAACTTTTAAGAACAAAACTGAAATAATGGGATTGGTAGAGGCAACAGTTAACGCATATGTCTCTCTCGGTGGTATAAGTGCCACCGGGTTGTAAACTGCTGGTCTAGGCATAACGGAATGTGCACAGAGCATTACGCAATTGCACACTTCCAACCACCCCTTCCTTTTTTAATGTCTGTTTTTCGCGATGTAAAATGAAGCGGGTGTGTTTACAAATAATCCTCTTCCCCCGACAAACGTCACGCATTTGCGGGGTTATAATCCAGTTCTGCCAACTGATGTACGGAAAAAAGGGAAGTGTTATCTGTGCGTTATTTATTTCACAATACATAGTTTTGTGTTTTGAACAATGAAGCCCGCGCGTAATGCATATGGAATCCTTTAGTTTATAGCGAGGTAACGCAAATCCGTTGAAACACAAACTGAATTACGAAACCAGTTATTCTCGGCAAGCTGGACTACCGGCACACATCATTGTCGTTGGTTGCACGTGTAGATTCACACATAGTACACGTTTTTAATTTGAAGTAAATGGGAAATATTGCATCCTAAAACATCAGCAATTCATTAGTTTCAATCAAAAACTTAACGTATCATAGGCCCTTATCGCGTTAATAGCACTTGTCTTCACTTTGAATAATGAACAATGATAGGACGTTGGGTTTGATGTTGCAATGGATATATTAAAGAGAGAGAAATTCCAATTATCACGTTTTGTGATTGAATTAAAAACCCGATATAATTTAATGAGCTCTATTGTACTCGTTTTAATAAATAATATGCATTGAATTTCTCCTTAATTAAGAGAGGTATGTTTTACCAGATATAAAAAAATTACTACTGCAACAACTGTGAATTTAACAATAAAGTGCGTGTATCGAATGAATTATATCAAATTATCGCACTGGTGAAGTTAATATGTAGTACATAAAATATGCCAAATAAGCTTGGCCCCTTCCCACCGAGGCAGCTCGAATTCGATCCCGGAGGCCGCAAGTCGGATGTGAGACGGAAGAAATAAAGTTTGGGTAGGTTTTCTTCAGCTACTCCGGTTTCCCCTACCACTCAATCCTCCTTTGCTTCATCATTTCATCCCCATCTTCACCTTCATCACTCAGTGTAATGTAGTCCGCTGATTCTGGGTGCACTTAGGCTATTTCCCTCTGCCGCCTTTGTGCGATACTCCAATGTCTTGCTGGAAAATGAGTTGCCATTAGAACTCATTTACTCAATTTTCATCATAGTTTCTCTTGGGTTGTAACTTTTCATTAATATTATACGCAGAACTTTAAATATAATATCCGATGATAATAATTACGGGGAAATAATATTGTAATTAGCTATACGAGTACATCCTGGTTCAGAAAGTAGTAGTGATAGTAGTTACGTTATTTATTTGTCATTCTTTTTGTACACTATCGTTCGCGTGGATCCTTTGACTGCATATGATATTACACAGGCACTCATAGAAAAATAATTTGCAATTAAAATCAAATACATTTACAGTTATCGTCTGTGCACACACATTTATACCCAAAGAGCCCTCTACAGCAACAAAGCGTTACTAATTCCACACACTTTCCATAGAAAAGATCCAAGCTTTGGTCAGTTGTCTTACTCTGCAAACAGACTCCAACATGTTAACCAATCCTTATGACTGACCAAACTTAGCTCCAAGCAGTCAACCTCCACTGTCCATTAGAATTTGCTGCCAATTTTCATCTTCAGAAAAGGCACATATTCTCTGCATTATTTTAGTCTCTTCCATGCCGCAATCTAATCCACGCTAGATCCGATCTATTTCGTGTGTGTGTATATATATATATATACGCAATTTAATTTTGAGTTCATTGCTTAAACTAAGTGATAAGTATTATCATTTATAAGGTGTTTGTACATCTTACGGTATGATGCATGTTTCCATCAAATGCATTTTTTATATACGTTTGCAATTTAATATTATGTGGTTGGCCTTGAATCTATATCACTAAGGCAAGTATTATTTAAAAGCTATTGAGAGTTGGACAGTTCAACGGGGATATAACTGTAATAGAAAATTTAATTACAATAACGGAAATGTTTATGGAAAGGGAAAGTCCAGCCCAGCATTCAAGGAAACCCGAAAAATCCAAGTCAGGATTTCGACACCAAGGGATTTGAATGCGCGATCTCCGCAATGTGAGTCTCAAACAGTGTTGAACTAAAGAACGGGCTAAACTGATACCAAAACCGAGCTAACTTCCCCTCAAGGGGGTTAAATATTTTCTATTAGCGACGTGCCATCCCAACATCATCCCCCACAAGTGATGATGATGATGATGATGGTGATGATGATGATGATGGAGAATAACCGAGGGGAATAATCACAAGTCCAAAAGTTCGTGTTACGATGACATTTCATTAGGTGCTACTATTTATCTTACGCATATACATTTTGATAAAATGGCATGACTCTTGATAGGAAGGAATACAATATACCTGCACAGCAAGCGGGGGTTCACTGTTTGTCCTTCTTCTTACATAGCAAAACAGCTAAGGTGATCGATTTTGGCATTATACTGTCTGCTTAGTGACAGAACAACTAAAATTATGTTAGAGTAGTTAAAGCTACTTACTGCTAGCAACATTTTTTAATTATTGGTTTTATAGCTGTATAGGTAGAACATTATGTTGCTTTCATATCATGTTATATTTTAAAGTATCATTTGAATTTTATAACATTATCTATGCACACGAAAACGTAAACTAACGTATTCCTTACAAATAACTTAATAAATACATGAACAGGAAATTTTTATCTTTTAAAGTAAAGAAAAAAAACATAAAAATAAACACAAATTGATATCGTGTATTGCTCTCAATCTTCGGGGCATAGATGAAGTCAGCTTCCTACAGTAGTGTGCACTAAAGACTACAAACCCCAGACTTCTTGAATGTGTGCCCATAAGACATCTTATGTCCTTCTTGCATGTGCAGGAATAGCTGTGCAACATATTGCATTTAGATAGAGCAAATACTGAAGGAAATGTTATAATATTCATTATATGTATATAACAATAACTAGAAAAGCAGAAAATTATAAGCACAAAAAAGTAACAGATTTATAATCGCTATATTTCAAATTGCTGAGTTCTTCTATGACAAGAAGAATATACATAACATGTTAACGTTAACGCTTGCTGTGTACGAGAAACAATATTTTGGAAGTAATTAATCATAATATAATAAAGAGGAATATTGAAAAAAAAATGGTGCTTAATGCAGGAAGGCCAACGGGTGCTCTTAACCACGACATCACTGTACACTCTGCCACAGAGCTAACGGAACACACATATTAGACAGCGTCTTTAGTGCATGTCATATAACATAATTGCTGCAGTAATTACACACAGCCCTGTTGGTTACATTGTTAACCCCGCGCTGTAACGAGTTGGACTTAAAAGAATTTTGCTTTCAAGAGATGACTAATTTTTTGTCAAAGGTTACATACATACATAAATACACATTCACTCACACACACACACACACACACACACACACAAAATGCTTTCCGTGGAGACAGACTTCATCCTACAGATTCCAGCTTTTAATCAATTTCGATAAATGAAAACCAAGAGAATGTATTTTTCTTTTGCGTGTTACCATAGCATTTCTATTCAATTCTCTCTTTTTGTTGTGCAACTATGAGTGGTAATGCTAATTATAAGTAAAGCTACGATTTATATGTAATAACAAGGTGTAAAATATATATACATATATTTGTTGAAAACAGCAAAATATATATATTAAATATGTATAATCAAAACTATATATAACATAGAAATTGGATATTTTTATTAGTACTGAAGCATTTAAATAGGCATAAAGTAATAGCTTGCATACATTATGTTAAGTGAAAATGTTTTTGTTGCGTTAGTTTGGTGCGCATACTAGGAACTATTGCATTGTTTGTTGCGGGTATGTTTGAATATTAAAAGATTCAGTCCCTGTTGCTTTTTAAAAAAGCTGTCATACTCTTACTTAAAGCACAAGAATATAAACTTTATGGTTATAAAATGCTGACTAAACTTTGTATATAGCTGCTACAGCAATTTAATACAATGCTATTGTTTTTTCGCTAAAACATACTAATCGCACAAAAATTCTAATTTTACTTTTTAAATATTTTACGGGCTATACAGCACAGGCTCTTTTGCTTCATTCTGGTAAGCTCAACTTTATTGCATAAAACGTGGAATAACCGCAAAATGTGGAGAAAGTTTTTGACTGCTTGAAAAGAAATGAATGTAAACAAGATTCTCAATAGATATTTTTGTGAGGTGAACATGCCATTTATTATTTTTTTTAACATTTTCACTTCAGTATGTTGAAATTGTGTGCTTTTTAAAATGCGTAAAAAATTGCAGAAAAATCCATAACGATTTAAACCAGGCAAAAAAAAATGTTTTTTAAATCTTAATATAGACAAAAAGGCTTTCCCTACCGACCCAAATATACGGCAACATGATTATTTATATCTGACTCTTAAATACCGGGTGTTTCCGAGTTGATGTTACAAACTTTAAGCATTCATGTAAAAGGACAAATGTATCAATTTGAGAGCAGCAACTCTGGTCCGGAAACGACGGAGTCAAAAGTTTAAAGCGAAATCTGTTGTGTGTAGATGTAATACCTTTATTTATCTGAATAACTTTCATAGGGTGTTATATTCACAACATACATTCAAAGTGACGTCCCCTAGCTTCGATGTAGACATGGCATCGTCACACAAAGTTGCATTGCACCAGTTTGAACATCCCGATGTCGTTCGAACAATGTCACAGGCAGCGCGAAGTCTTATTGGGAGATCCTCTTCAGTCTCTACAGGTGTCTCCTATACAAGATTTTTCACATACCCCCATAAGATCACGTGAACGAGTGGCCACGAAATAGGGTCTCCTCTTCCAATCCACCTTTCAGGGAACGTCTGACACAATTCAACTGATAAACACAACTGCAGTTTACAGACCCTCACGTCCGGAATGACCATATCCAATACATGTTACGCCATTTGCATTGCATTAGCGGATTTTTCTGTCCCCACCTCTCATGATGCACGTCTACATGTTGGTTGGGTTAGCAAGAACATGTAAAGACACATTACTCCATACAACAATGATTCTGGATAAGTTCTTGTATTCCACTGTTATATGGTAACCCACAATAATGTTGGCTTATAACTTTCGACTCGATCCTTTTTGGACCAGGGTTCTTGATCATAAAATTATATATTTGACCTTCTCCATCATCCCTGAAAATTTGTATCATTTGCTCGGAAACACTCTGTATATCCACCCAGATAGAAAAATCATTTTGCATAGCTTCCGGGCTCTGTTCATAAAGAATCCTTTCAATTTTCATAACGATTTATTTATTTATTTATTTATTCTAATTTCTTTCCCCACCCTGGCAATGATTATGACATCGTCAGCTACTCTCAAGTTGAAGTAATTTTTCGTTTATATTTACGACATAATTGATTCCTCACCTAATTTGCGAAATAGTTTTCAGGGAGCAAGTGAAAATGTGGGAAAGAGAAGGTTAACTTATGAGATGCTTTATTAAGCGAAATATATTTAGTTTTGTTTTTCAGTTCTATTAGTATAAGAATAAAAAACAAATGCATGAAAACATTCTAAAGTCTTAAAAAATAAAGAAAGACCTCTCTTGTCAAACGCAGATTCCACAGCTGAGAGAACGCATTTCATTAGAGTTAGTATTATTGTCTTTCTAAACACAACAATAATACTTGTTGTTTAATAAATAATATGTTCGGTTTATACAAACATTAAACATAAGATAATGAAAACTTTCTGTGAACATAATGTCTTATGAGTAAAATTCACAGGAGGCTTTGTTTGACCCATGAAGGGCTCACCAGCTTAAAGTTGGCAACCCTCTGAACGCCTAAACAAAATACGAACAACTGAAAGTGCTAGACTTACCGAATGGCCTCAGTGTAGTGTTTGGTTGCCAGGTCAAGTTGCCCAGTATCCCTCAAGTAGTTAGCGAAGTTATAATGTAGTTTGGCGTTGTGTGGAAGAGATTTCAGTCCCGCCCTAAAACAACAAACACATCTTTGATACTTTGAAGGCGTTAGCTACAACACTGCAAAATGTTTGAGGGATGTGGAACTTAAAGGCTTTGTTTCGATTTTTTCTCTTTTTTAATTATACTATTCATTTACATATCTCTCTCTCTCTCTCTCTCTCTCTCTCAACGTAAACTAGATTGCAAGAATGTGATGTTTATTATTATTATTATTATTATTATTATTATTATTATTATTATTATTATTATTATTATTATTATTATTATTATTATAGCGAAGCTTGTGCAGAGGTTCTGTATAAAAAGATATCATTGTTTACATAAAAGGATTAGAATTGTTAAAAATAATAAAACTTAAAATTCCGACATGATATAATACAATAGAATAATTTTTTAAAATTAAAATATCAAGTGCCATTTTTTTCAATCCTAGGCAGTTTAGTAGAAAAGATTGGTGTGACTGAATAGTCAAGGTTAAGAATCGTCAGAAAGTCGGAATCCATAATTATTACCGCCATGGGAGATCCAGGTTGTTAAGGCGCGGACTCTGAGCGGGAGATCTGAGGTTCCATTACCACCAGGACCGTCCTCCCTGAATGAGGGGTTTTCCAGGCCTATCTCAGTCCTCATACATGGGAAATGCCCGAGAGGCACCCTAAACTTAGGCCCGGAACGCTTCCTTTCCTAAAAACAAAATAGTTTCCTAAAGTATCATTTCATTTTATGTATCATGATATCCACCGCCTTGGAGCCTCAGTGGTAAAAATGGGCATTAAACATTATTTAAAAAATTAATATTTTATTATCAGGTGTTAGAAAAATCCATAAACTATGATACTGAAATAATCTTGAAGAAGATATGTGGGGGATGGGAATTGGGCTGTATGATAGCTGTGTGAAATGATTTAAGTCCTCCGATAGCAGATTTCGCCACTGTTGCTGCAGATCACCAACTCTACTTCCATAAGAATCTTTCTGTCTCTTTCTGGCAGCTGTAAGCTAGCAGAGCTGAGTAAACGGGAATTTGATATGGAATTCGCCGATAAATAATGCCTCATGATTTATTGCTGAGGTTGTTTATTCTCCCAAAAATGAATAATCAGATGAACTCATATCCCACGCCCGATCACTGGCAAGGTAAACTTGGCAAGCACGTAAATTTGGTTGCGTTCACCAAAATGGTGCCTAATATGAGGAAAGTGCTACTTCAATGTTACTAAATGCAGCACAAGGGTGCTATATGTAGCTCGCGTGTTGATTGATTGTCTAGACTCGACGCCGGATCTTGTACCTGGGACTTAGGTCGTTTTTTCTCTAACTGCCCCGACACGACACAGTAGTGGTATCTTGGCCCGGAGAGTTTTGAGACTGCCCCTTGAGGCAAAATCTATTTCTTATGTACTCTATAAAAACTGGCGTTTTCCCCATAAAGCGACGCAAAATATTCCCGCCAGTTTTTTTTTTTTTTTTTCCACCATGTTCCTAGGTCTATGCTGACATCATCGAAATCCGTTCCTATTTGTTGGACAAATTTTGGCAGAGCACACTTATGTTATTCGTGAATCAGCTCACTTCAAACAAATTTTACATATGTCAGTGACCGGCATATCCGCACACCTGTACTTCCCCAGAGAAAATAGCTGGTTTGGCATGACCAACCCTTTGCTCGCCACATTCCTGAACGGATTAGTTTCTATGTGTGACTTTGTGTTCGGAGAAAGACGTAAGTTTTTGCTTACTTTAATATAATATTACATGTTATATTTTAAATATTACTAAAACTATACATTATAGACAGTATGCTCAGTCTTAAACATTATACCATCTTAATTCTACATACATGAATTTTGCCATTAAAGTTTCCTATGTACAGGAAGTACAACATACCTGTAAAAATCGCAGAATCATAGATTTAAAATTGCAAATGTTTTAATCTCAATAACTCTATAATTGATGGGGGGCCAGGGACAGCTTCAAACTATGATATTGAAATAATCCATTTTATTTTTGTGAATTTTCTTTGCTATGATTCTGCAGATAGTACATTCTTTTGCTTCTGTTACTTGAAATCAATTAGTTAATGTTTCTTTTAGTTGGAGTTGTTTCGATAATTACTGATTTTATACTTATTATACAAAAAATAAATAAATAAGGTATCCGAACAAGAGAAATAAAACGGGCATGTAATTTAACCATAATCGGAAAAATACAGAATTTTACTCCTCCATTCATGAACCATTTCTAGTTCATCAAAATTTGTATTTCATATCATAAAAATACTTAAAAAGTATAAACGTCACATGCGCAAATTTAAGTTCATATAATATTATATTAGTCACAGCAGCTATTTAAATGGCAAGAAACGTTGGCACCAGAAAAATAGAGCATGTGGAGCAAATAGCCGTAAATCAATATAGGTGAATGTCTCCCGAAATTCACAAAAAAATATCACATCCTAATTATGGAAATGAAATAATGGATACAGGTATATGATATTTTTTTTTGGAAACAAAGTGTAGGCTTCTTTTCTGAATTATCAACATGCAGAGTTTCGTTGAGTAAAATGTTCTCTGTATTTCATTCAAATACAATTGACATTTTCATTCTTTGAATAGGACATGCGTTAAAGCAGGCAATGTCGAAAGAGCACAAGTTAAAAATTAAAAAAAAAAGAAAAAAAAAGATATTAATCTAGTAGATGCGTTATATGGTTTGTTTTGCATAAACTATGCATATCATACTGTATTGGAAGAAACAAGGCTCAGAAAATATGTAACAACGTAGAAAGGATATTTTATTTAAACAGAAATCATTTTAGCTCATTTATATATAATTGTCAGTATTGAAATTTGTTATTTAAATATCCCGTTTTATATACCAGCATTGATTAAGCAGTTTAATGTTCATTATTGGTCTCAAAGAACATTTCGGTAATAATAAAGCATAGCTTATATTCCAACAGAGAATAGAAAATCTGATCCAGAAACATGGAGAAATAATCGTCTTGAGAAAGCCAGAGTTATAGGTTAAATTATTATCAATGTGAAAGGACAAATGCTCCGAAAAGGAAATCTTGTAATAAGTGTGTATTCATATGGCATTTTAAATACGTGCACACAATAAAAAAACGTGTGGTTTCTAAATTAATTTATGAACTTCCCGAGCATGGTGACTCGAGTGAGCTGGGGGGTGGTGATCTTTCAACACCCAAAGCGCACATTGGCAAGACATCAACAGAGGAGGAGAACATGGACAACATAAAAAACTCTGCTTAAATGTCTTCTGGAAAGAAATCTGCGAAGGAATTCAAGACACTTATGGGGATTGAAAATTAACCATATTTTGAGTGAAGTCCTCCGTTTAGAAACTATTTGGAGTTTGATAGAGCAAGGTCGTAAGTTGCGTTTGTTCGTTACGTGTTTCTTGCATAAATAAAAATGAAACCTCTGTATACAATGTCCCATCATAACTTAATTGTCTTTCTTAAATAGACCGCATAACTATAATATTTTTAATCACAATGTATTTAAACTGTGCAAAATGGGTATATAATTTCAAGTTTATTTTGTAATTATCAATAAAACATTTGGATATGTTTTCTTTATAAAAATGGTTAAAAAAAACCAGTTCACTTACTAATATTTCAGAACAAACATGTACTATTGAACGAAAAATCAAGTTATTAGTTTCTGTGAGGTTTAAAAATATTGACAAGTACAAGAGTACTGCATAGAGTGCTTCAAATGACATTTAGAATGTAATGCTTCACAACTCTGGTTATGAACAATACACAGCAAGAACTGCTTTAAGCAAAGAAAAACCAAAACGCCCAGAAATTCATAATACCTCCTCTCCATTGTAACTGCGCAGCTCCTATAATTTATTACATGCAATTTGAGCTGTGTCCAGGGATGTCCACGCCGGTGTCGAGTTGTGCGAACACGCTTTCCTGCCTCAAAACTTGTTGTTGATTCTTCAAAGTCAACTAATAGCCCAAATTCGTTGCAGAGGAACAAGCAGTAATGACATGTTATATCCGCTCCTATGCTACGCTGTCAGCACGTCCAATGCCCTGTATGACTTGTGCAGGACATGCATCCAGAGTTGTGATCACGACTGAATTTCAAGAACAACGTTGCTCGCCTCGCTCTCTGGCACAAAGCCATGTTACCATACCCAGCTTATGAATTCCTGCCCAAATTCAAATACGAAAGTCCCGAACTAGGCCTTGAAATAAAACTCAAAGCATCAATGTACCTGTCAAACCAAGTAAAAAACTGAAGTTTCCTAAAGATTTCAAAGAATTCAGAAACACTGGTTTTAAATACCGGGTCTTTCATGGTTTTGTCCATTTTAGCAACTATCGGGGTCGACAGTTAGAGCGCAAACTCCAGACGCAGTGAATTTAATATTTTGCGCAACCGATCCAAGATCTACAGCTATAACTACAATTACAAATAAAATGATGCACATATCTTATGACAGAGGTGTTGGAAATGTGTCCCGCTACACCCACCCACACATTTCTGGCATTTTTTAAAGAAAATTATCATTTACTCGCATCAGTTCAGCTTCCGAAATTCAGACAATGCGAACTTCAAAGCGTGCAAAGTCACTGTCGTCCATGAATTGCAGATAGGTGATCCTTATGTTTGGGTACATTTCTGCAAATGACTGTTACCAACGTTTATCACAGAAAAATTGATCAGCGCCTAATATTATTTGTATTAAAGCATAGTTACGTTTCGACACAAAATAACAGACTGGAGCACAGAAAACCAATTTTATGAACAAAATCCCCTTTGCATGACAAGAAAATCGGTGTATGATGCACGTAAATGCATACAGAATAATTTTTTCGAAGCGTAATAAATCTAAGAATGGCTTCCTTCGGAAGGGAAGTAAAGCTGTGTGTTCCGTGTCTTAGATTTACGGCATGTAAAATAACTGAAAGAAGAAGTCTATGAGTAAAATTTATTGGCCCTTTCATGCCCTGAATTGATTTGGGCTCTGATGATGACCGGAGATGCTAAAGAGCGTCCATAAATAAACCAATACTTTGATTTATATTTATGGAAGAAGTTTAAAAATAAAATTTATGCAACAAACCTCTGTACTTTAAAAGAATTTACAGAAAATGTCAGGCAAGAAATTTACTCAACTTCGGAAGATGAACGGATGCATGTTGAATAACAATTTTCTAAAAAATATGCCAGAAATATTTGATTGCGCTGGGCAACATAATTGTAGTTGTAACTATGAGAACTTAGCCAGTAGTTATCACTGTGACTGCCGACACACCAGCTGTCGTGAGACGGGCGACAATACTATTAAAGACTAGTGTCTTCAGATGAAAAGCTTAAAATCAATGCAGCATGGCTAGCATAATTGAGGATGATACTTGTTCATAAGAGATAGCAAAGAATTGTTTAGGAAGAACCAATAGTAAACTGCAAATAATGCTGGTCAACCACGAAGATTATAGTTAACTATTGGCGTCAGCAGAAATAACAGAATTTTCAAATTTTACAATTGGAACAGTTCAAGGATATTTGGGCTTTCTACAATGTTGGTGCTCATAAGTAAGTAGCCGCAAATCAAAGAGCATCCTGGATTGTTTTGTTACAATTGTTGCAAAGCTTGATTTAAAGTTAAAAACATGAAATGGACATATAGAAGGCCTTTATCACTTCACATATTTTTTGGTCCATCGCACTTGGGACTAAGGTCAGTCTTTTTTTATTTTGGAGGGGGATGTTTAAACGACTTTATTTATTAATAACAACTATCTGCTAAGCTGAAGGAAAGCATGCCAGTGACGAAGCCACTTAAAAAATTCTACTATTATTAAGACTCGGGGTGTTAAAATACGTTTCTACGTTAAGAAATAATTAGAAGAAGTGGCTTCAGTGTATGTCGGTTATGTTGAAATTAATTTTATTTAAATGTTGAGACAGTAAATGATAAAAAAAATACATAAAAAACCTATAAAATGTCAGGATAAAATTGTATATACTGGGGGTGTCTCACCTAAGTCTGCGACCTCAGATATTTTCGAAATGACACAAGATGTGAAAAATCTAGTTGCGCAGGAATGTTCCCATTTCAGGGACTCACACAATGGGAGGGTTTCCACAATCCCTAAAATTTAAAAAAAAAAAAAAAATATCGCTTTCAAATGGGACATGTATGTTTTTTTTCCTAGCGAACTGAAAACTAGAGGTGCAATTGGTGATAACAGATTTGGTTTTACTTTCATAAACAAAATTACTAGTTGCCTGTAGCTCAAGGAAACTTCATGTTTGTAAATTATATGTCCAGCATTGAAAACGCACTCACAAATAATCAGTTACGTCTTATATGATAAAACTGTGTCCCCAGCAGGCGTTCAAAGTGAGCAGCGTTTGTATCAATACATTTATGGAGACGGTGAACAAGTGAGCGTTGCACAGATATTGCCACACACGCCGGGCTAATATACTGTTTGATTTTCTCTAGCGTCGTTGGAAGTTCCTGTTTCACAGCGACCCAG
Source organism: Metallyticus violacea (assembly GCA_030762175.1). Classification (NCBI taxonomy): domain Eukaryota; kingdom Metazoa; phylum Arthropoda; class Insecta; order Mantodea; family Metallyticidae; genus Metallyticus; species Metallyticus violacea. The sequence goes on along the minus strand of CM060831.1, from coordinate 34,469,882 downwards.
AGAAAGTATTTAATGGCATTTTAATAGGGGCACCGAGCTGGCAATCTTACAGGACCACCTCTTCCTATTCACCGATTGTAAACTTTGCATCCACAACATCTCTAAGAACATGGGCGAAGTGTCCGGAACACCCATCATGTTGGAACCACATTGATAGACGCGTTTCCAATCCCACGTCCTCCATGAGAATTGTTAGAGTATGCATATCGCTTGTCTGTTTATATTCCCTAATAAAAACAGATACCTACAACGCAGTTGCCAATAATACCACACCAAACTTTGACACTCCACTGTTGTTGATGGGCAACCTCGCGAAGCCGGTGGAGATTTTGGACGGGCCAGTAATGCATTCTCCTCAAATTCACCTTACCTTAATTGTGAATGAAGCTTCATCTGTAAACAAAAGATTGCTTAGGAATGCATCATTACCTTGCAACTACTTCCAAATATCAACATGGACCTGACCTGAGACACAATTACATCGAGCTGTGTTAGACTGATAATGATTTGTTTATAGTACCGACGTATTGCACGCAACCCCACGATTTGTATATAGACTACACTCTTTGCTTAACGTCAAAAACAGAGTATATTTATTGCAAATGTTTACCTATTTCAGAGTGTATGCGGTTTAGAACAGTAAAACCAATTCTGCTATAATCAATTGGTCCTCTAGTTTTCCGTTCTTTAGAACATGTTCCATTTAAAAAATGTGACTTTGAGTTGATATTTTTTTTTAATTTTCTGGATACCTTTCCATTGTCTGAGCCCCTGACATGAGTACATTTGAACAACTAGGTTTTTTATATCTTGTTTCATTTCGGAAAAAAAAAATTCCGGTCGCAGAGTTAGGGGGACACCCGGTATAGTTATACAGCGTTCTCATTCTGCTATGCAATTGGAAATGTATTTTGGCTACGGAAACTGCGTAACGGCCTCACCTCCTGCCGAAGGAGAACATATACAGTGACCGGAAATCATAGCGAATTTGTTGTTTCTTTCGCTATTTACTAACAGTAATTAATGCTATACTCATAATAATCATAAACTGCCGCTCTCCACCGTGAGAATGCCTCCGAATCCTTTTGAAAAGATTTTGGGACATTCGCTGTTATTCAATCTCTCGAATATTGTAAGCTGTCTTTCGCATATTTTGTTTCAGTGCCCCCATGGGCTTTATTGCAGGTACAGGAGTAGTTTTATGTGAATGAAGACGCGGCAGCATTGCCGACAAATGCACCACCTTGCTAGGTTAATCGTGTTAAAACACTTTTGAGTGAAAGTTTGTAATCAATAATCTACTGCATCAAGCTTTTTCTCTCTTAAATCTCCGTTTTTTCCCCCTTTAAGGTCTTGGCTTCTTATCAATTAAAATGCCTTATTTTCGAAAATGTTTCACTAATCTGAAAAAAGAAACTACTTCCAGATAGAGATGTTACTCCTGGAAATTTAACACGAAATTCTCTCATACGATTTCTTTTGCAAATAATCATACATTAATATTCTTTGTTTTAACATTATTTAATATTGGAATGCTCCACACTACACAAATAGGCAGTAGACAATCTAACATTCACATCTTATTAAAATCCATTTGATAGTCCATCCCTCCACTGAAGGTCAATAGTTTTAACAAGTGTGCACAAACTCCAATTGCTTAACAGAATGAGGGCACAACTCACCTTATGAGCGCCTGGCGAGAAGCCCAATCTCTATTTCTGGCCACCGTACGTCCACAGAAGACCAGTAACAGTACAAGACCAGCGCAAAGTAACAGAGATCTCTGACGTATGAAGGCACCCCACAGAAGCTGTGCTCCATATACCACCAGCAGCACCATGCCCAAACTGTAATACAAGAAAATGTGTTTATGTCTAAACCCACATACATAAGTATTATTGTTAGTTTAAACTTAGAGGCTCACGTCAAAAAGTAAATACTGTACAATATGTATCTTTTTATTTATCTTGGCCTTGGGCAATAGAGCAAATGTTTTGTGAGTGTTGTGGCAGATTTATTCCCTACAATATCACATCTGTACTTTAAGCTATATTCCGTCACCTTTAACAGCGCTTTGTAGCTGTGTTAGTGTCACATGTCTTGCAATGGCGATGTAACCTCGAAATACCGTCAATAAACGTTTGAATTTATTGACAACAGTATTAACGAATGTTAGTAAACGTTAATATGTCTTAATTCATAATTACTGTTGTAATTTAATGCAAATAAAGACGGTAGTTCTCGGGATTTGAGGAAACAATGAGAGATGAGTTTCCTATTGGCAGCACTGGGTTAGTAACTACAGCAGAAGTTAGCGCGCGTCACTCATTGTTGCAGTCGCAGAAAATATTAATTTCGGTCTGCAATTGCAGTCTGAAGTTCTACATACTCTAGAGGTTTTGATTATAGGTGCGGCTTGAGCCAACAAGAATAGCAGGAAAAGTTAGAGAGCTTTTCTGCATTCTGTGCGAAGTTTAAATGAGGAGAATACTGGGCGTAATAACATGTGAGGAAGCTTTGTTGATGTTGGGCATCCTACAACCTCGCTGGGTTCAAACCCGGCCAGTGTCGATGGATTTTTAGGGTGTAAACTTTCTAAGTGTGGCTTCTTTCGAAAGGGGAGTAAAACAATTTGGTCCTATGTAGATTTACGGCAGTAAAAGTACTTCATGCCTGAACAAAGTTTATTGGCCTTTCACGTCGTGATTTGAATGGGATGCTGATAACCAAAGATGTTAAAAAGCGTCCTGAAATAAAGTTAAACCTTAACCTAACTTAAAAGGCAGCAAGAGTGGAGTAGTGCCAATAAATGGTTCATTGTTCTGGCAATGACAGCCCCCATGATCCACGGTACTTTCAAAGATAAGGAACGCAGGATTTAAACTCGTATGTCTCGGAATTAGTATATCCTTGATCCGAATGTTTCTATCTGATTCTGATTGCCCGACATTCTGCTTGTATGAAAAACCCTCATTTCAGAGAAGAGATGTTATCGCGGGCAGAGAGCTTCAAAACAGCCCCATAACAATGCCGGACTTTTGTTCTTATGCAATGTCCAATAGTACATCGCCCCGTTGGTGGTGGCTCCATGTTCGAGAATTCAATTAGTAATTGTGTATGGACGGATGGCAATGCCAGTTATAAATACCTTCTGTCCAGGGACATGTACGCTATTCACACAAGACCTCGCACATGTAACCAAAAACAGATATAATAGACTTGTTATTCCTCCCTTAGGGTGCTTTCTACAGCCTTTTCATTTGGTTACAACTAATATTTGCGTGATATGGTAAATATGACTGGTGTAAGGCTTAAAGATAACTTTTTGTTTATAGTGCATTACAGGTGGCTGTTGCACTCATAGCTTCCAAATAAACAATTTGCATTAAAAAAATAGCATGAATTGATGGATAATGTATCCCTGGTCAATATCTATAAATAACCTCACTGCCACGGGTGGCTCAGGTCGTTAAAGCGCAGACTCGTGAGCGGGAGATCTGAAGTTCGATTCCCGCCAGGATCGTTCTCCCTGACTGAGGTTTTTTTCCAGGTTTTCCTTGGTCTTCATAAATGGCAAATGCCGGTAAGGTACCCTAAACTTAAGCCTTGAACGCTTCCTTCCTTAAAAAAAAATCCTTTCCCAATTTATCATTTCATCTCATCAATGTACCGCCTGTGATGCCTCAGTAGTTAAAACGAGCGTTAAACACTACTAAAAATTATAAATATCCTATTTGTAGGTTAATGAAATCTTTTTACAACTTTCCAAAATATCTGTTAATTCTTACCTGGGAATGTAGAGCACTCTCTCAGCCACTACAAAACCAACAGTAACCAACAAGTTTGCTGCAGGCAGGAACGGTAGCACCAGAAACAGGCCTCCAAGTAGTAACGGAGGATGTCGCTGTTGCTGTAAACAAAAGAAATGCTTCTTACAGCTTAGCTCGTATTTCAAAGAATTGTTTTGTAATTCAAAAGTAAGAGAACTTCAATAACAATTTTTGTTTGCTCTGTAGAAAATGAAATGTGTTCGTTGCTGTACACTAGTAGATATGTTATTGACTGGAGTTTTTCTACTTTCCATTTCTGCAAATTCATACACATTCGAATTATTCGATGCATTTATCACAATACAAGTTGCATTTTTTCATTATCCTTTAGACTGTTTCTTTCCCTTACTATTTAAAGTGTTTTACCATTTAGAGCTCTACAGAGGTCAAAATATAATTTTGAATAAACTGGTTATGTTAGGGGAACATTCTTTGGTGATTGTGTTATGTTGTTTTGTTTGTGGTGCGACAATTGTGCATTTAATTCTGCTCTGCTCTTTGTGTTTTTAATATGCAGTCGAGATCGCTTTTTTCACATTAATAATAAAACGAATTTTTCTGAAAGTATCTGAACTATAAAACAAAATTTTCCCCAATTTTAAGATATGTAGAACGGGAGATAGAAAATTATTTTAAAGAAAAAGCTAACTATGAGAAAAATATTCATAAATTGAAATTTAATTGAATTATGAATAGCAGTATGGTTTCAACATTTAAATTGAGTCTGACCGAGGTAATTGGCTCTGGTGGTAACGCTGGGACTGCTATTCGGAAAGTCCTCGGTTCAAATACTGCAGCTAGCTATTTCACTGATATTTTCTCACAAGCTGTGCGTACTTCCGAGAATATTTCTGCTGGCTGTTACCGTAAACGGTTGACTAAAGAGATATTTTGTTATTTTCGATCTCTAGCTAAGTTCAAAGGCGTATCAACCAATGGCAGTTCCTTTAAGACAGGGTGTCTAACGTTCGTTTGTACACGTACATATTTGCATAACTACGGTACGCGGGTACGCGGCGGGCGCCAGGTTACCATTCCGCTACCACGACCACGATCATCACCACCACCAACTTTCTATATAGATTGACACCATCCTTAAGATTCCTGATTTTAATCAAAGAGTCATTGATAAATTTGCTGTCATGAAAACAAGGATAATATATTTTTGTTATTGTTTTGTTTAAATATGTGCGTTACTACGACGTTTTCATTCATTTCTATATCTCGCACTCTCATTTCTGTTGTTTATGTCCAGCCATGCACGCGTTATTGTTAATTATAGCTACTAAGATACTAGACACTGACGATTTATATGTAGCAGTAGCAAAGTTGTGCATCTCGACATTATGCTGCCGCCAGCCGCCACCATTAACTGAATTCCTTACTGCAACGACTAAAACATTTTTATTATTTCAGTGGAAAATGTCTTTCATGTAATCAAAGAAAATCCTACATGTCGATGCTATGTAATTATATGCTCGAGTTTGGTATCAGGATGTCCCTCCGGCTAGGATTAAGAGGCAGAAGGGCGAAATTGTTATGTCATAACCTGGAAACACATTAGTGCGATGTAAAGCTACACGACATACGGCAATAACGACCTTAGGGTGCATCAGAGTGTGGAAATGGGAGCATCAGCTGAATTACTCCTGTTCGTATCCAGTTCGAAGGTGAACCAGCTCACAGCTGCTGATTACAAAATTACGTCTGGTTTGCTACTTTATCGATACAATTTAAATCGACTTGTTTTATTTACAGATCCTACAGCAGTTTATGCATTCATTTTGCACATGCTTTATATGTAATTTCCTAAGGGGCTCCGGAAAAGATGTAAATGATGAAAGTATCAATTTTTATATGTTAAAGTATATGGAATTTCCTCTCTTTAAGAATGCATAGTCTGTGCATTTTATTAATTTATAAGCGTGTAAAACTGAAAAATGGTATATTCTGGATGAGCCTGTTCCGGTTGGGAACTGCCAAACTAATACAAAAGGGTTTTTTTTCCTCAAAACTCATGCTCAAGAGATATATTATGATGAAGTAATGTAACTAATGACGTAGCAAACTATAAATACACGCAGTGCTTTAATAAACACTTCGATGTCTAGTTATTCTAATTAGGAGTTTTTAGAAGGAGGACATTGTCCAACCTTTGGGACTGAACTGCATTGAAATGTAATCTAAACTTGATCGCATGAATACCAAAAAGCTGCATATATCATATAAAATCAGGTTTTCTCATACTGTAATGCACCAATTGCTTTAAATTTTCCGAATATGTTTAGCAAATACTGTGTTTTATATAAGATGTATTTTTGATAAAATAATTTATGTATAGAAAATGGCACTAAAGTGTATTAAAATAAATTGTATATATAAAATAAATAATATTTATCTAATGAAAGCATAGATAAACATCCCTGTATCCAGTTATACTCAGAGTTTTCATAAAAGACCTTTAAAATATTCAACCTCCAAATTAACATTGATTATAGGTGTTATTTTCAATTGGAAAAATAAGATATTACGGAGCCTCTTGAAATAAGTTACAAAACTGTTTCACACAACTTTCTTTCAAAATAATGGTCTGTCGCCATTCTCCTGCTGTACTTATTATTGCAACAATATGTACAATGTTGTCAGGTACAGAAATTAACTAAAATATTAATCAAAGTCCATTATTATCTTGAATAAATGATACAAATTTTCACTTAACTAATGCAAAAATAATAAAAAATAAAAGAGTTCCAGTAGTTTTCAAAGTGAGGAAGAAAAACCGACGTTGCTAAATAAAGGGGCACAAATGACCAATTGTAAACTCTTACAGGCAAGCAGCGTCTTACGAATATCAGCAACGGCTTTTATATTGCAGGACAACATGCCAAGGTGCCTTCTGAAGAGGTTGAATCTCAGCGCATGAAAGATTGGCATGGGCATATCTTAATCAGGGTGAGGCAAGAATGAATTCATTTTTGAACCTTCATCTATTGTTGCTTTTCGAAAATAAGCTCGGTTTTTAATTTTATACTATACTAGCCTGATATGTTTATAAAATTGCACCGTTTTATATCGGAGGTTTTAAGATCCAGGAAGGCACATTTGTTACCACTGACGTATACACCTTGCATCTATCGTGAAAATCTAAAGGGTTAATGAAATTTACATAAACTGCTTACTTACTTCCTGCGTACTCTTATCAACATTCGTGAAACACGTTGCAGCAGCTCTGCAAAATTATACATCTCTTCTAGTGACCCTAGAAGATTTGATCAATGCTCTTCCACATTTAAGGCAAAGAAGGGCAGAAGTACCCATATAGGAAATTTTCCTAATATTTGCATCGCAATTAAAACACCCGCCCCCTTAGAGATCAATGCATTGTTAGCTTTTTGTTAAAAAATGTAACCTTTATTCCACAAATACAAGGGAGTGAGGATTTCTACGAGGTAGGCTGATCCAGGGACAAATTTGGGCAACCCTGCAATAGTCTAGCATGCAGCGTCTATTTCACGCATGTTATTTCACCCAATGTGTACTCATAACTCACGTTTAGTATACGCACTGTATGCCATATAGTATTTGGTAACGATGCTCATAATCTGACGTCATATATCATCTCATAATTTCATTCCACAGGTGCCTAAATAGCTATTGCAGCATTCACTTTAATCCCGCCCCAATGTATCATGAGAGAGAGAGGTGAGGTTGTTCCGGGTACCTAGTGGCTGGGATAATAACCCTGACAATTGGCTGACTGGGAGACCGACCGCTTTTCTCTGCTACACTACTAGTTAACACTGTTCACTCAGATTTGTTGCCATGGTAATCCACTACCGCCTCTTAAGAATGAAATTAGTAGTGCATGAGACTCGCGTTTGGAAGGCTTCGGGTTCATTCCCTAGGGTCAGCTAACGTGACTTCGCAAGACAAATGCTTTCTTTCGATGGAAGGAGTAAAATATGGAAGCAGCGTTTCGGTTCAAAACATACGCGCATTACATTTAAACAAGCAAATACCGTGTATCTTTCTTAGGAATGTTCAAAGAACAAGAAAACCGCTAAGAGCAAGAAAAAGTAATGATTATTTTTCACTTAAGACCATTTATCAGCGTGTCATTTTTAAGTCTATTTTAATCACTAACCAAACCTTGCTAATACAAATTTATGTCTCATTTTACCTTATTTTTCCTCACCTTTTTACACGTTATTATCTCAAGTAGTAAGTTCAGCGTCTACAAAATGGCTGCAGAATATCAGGGACTATATAATAAGCAAAGGTATTTATTCAATCAACGATATACAGAGCGAATCAGTCAAGAGTTTGCAATATTTCAAGAGCAAAGTGAAGAGCGGGCTAGAGATGAATGAGCTTATCTTTTCCCACCAACGTTTCCATTCCCTCCTGCCATATCTCTCTTGAGAATTTTTGGAATATATTTGGCACCGGTATATATGCATGCTGTTTGGGGGCATGTCATCTACGAACTTGATGTACGGCATCTGTAAAGTGTAAGCTATGTTTATTCAGTAATGTTTTTGATAGTATTATGGGCACGTTTTCACTACTGAGACATCCCAGGTGGTGCAAAGTGGTGATACATGATATGAAATGTGTATTAGGAAAGATTTTTTTTAATAAGATAGAAAGGTTTCAGATCTAAGTTCAGGATATTTCCCCGGTATTTGCCATTAATGTGTAAGAGAAAAACGTGGTAAAACTTCAGTCAGGAAGAATAATCCTGGTGGGAATCGAATTCCATAACTCCCGAGTCCGTGTCTTAACGACCTCGGTCACCCGTGTCATTGTATTTATTGTTAGAGTGGATTATTGAGGAGGCAGAATGCCAATGTCGCATCTTTTGTTTGTCTGTCGTTGCCTGGCAATCTGGACTGTTGTTATTGTTTGAATTTTTACATAAAACTACTAAAAAACTGCTCAGCATTTAATATGATAAGCTGTGTTTTTGTATTAAATTGTTTCAAATACCATATACCCAACAAGGTAAGCGGATTAGTTAGAAGCTTCGAAACAGCCTGTAATTAATAATTATAAGTTTACTCAAAATAAATGGTTTTTGCTGCGACTGACTTATTTTTTATATTGTCTATATTCGACGACAGTCAAGTAACGGTATGAAGTTTAAATTCAATGTTGATTGACTTTTAGGTTTCACTCCTACCCCCAGCCTCCCTTATGTTATTTTCTATCATTGCCTGGCAACCTGGACGGTAGGTATATACATATATTTTTTTTTAATTTGAACAAAATAAAAATGTAGTTGGGTGTAGTATGAAAATACAATTAATTTTGGACACACTTTCAATATTAATATTGCGGAAACACAGCCTTTTCGGAACTTCTGACTAATCCGCTTACATTCTGATTATTCTTGTGGGGTAAACACAATTTTGAAAATATTTTATTTTTTACCAAAACACGATTATTTAATTAAATTCTTTGCACTTTTGTGTATATTCTGTTAAAATTTAAACAACAAAATGGCAGTCCAGGTTGTAGGCAATGACAAAATAAGAAAAGTTGTGATAAATTAAAATTGAAACATCAAGAGGTAGGGGTGGCTGAAGGTGAAACATAAAATGCAATCCATGTTTGTTTTAAATCACTGCCTTAATGTCTAATTCGAATGTGTTTGTTAAAATTGAATTTATGTTAAATAGGTAGATATTCAGACGGAGGATTTTCAAAATGAAACCCCTGTATAATATCGTGAATTGTATTCATGTGCGATATGCATGACCCACGGTAAAACCACGGCAGTTTATCATAACTCAATATCAGTTTTTCTGTAAAAATCTTATATTTCTGTCAATTTTGTGGTATATTTTGTATTTTGCCTTACAAAGATTTTACTAAAAGTAATTGACAATAATAATAAATTACCAATTTGGAAATATTTTTTTAAATACTTTGCCATTATTTTCCCTTTGAATTTAGTCTTCATATGATTCGAAATATTTTTCAGAAGATATCCAGGCTTTCATTACTAAACGAATGCATATGTCTTATCTTTTGCAACAACCGCTAGTGTCTGTAACAGCGCCTTAACCAATCAGGAACTAAGAGCGAGCTGGCAGATAGAATGGGAACAAACTTTGTGGGAACCATCAACATTGTAATCCGGCGTTCAGTGCATGACGACCTTCTGATGAAATTTCACACATTGTTAGCGAACTTCTGCACCCGAACTTGTGACATTAATCATCTACAGGACGTTTAGGAAATGTGACTACTGTAGGGTACTTTTCAACGGAAAAAGATCGCACATTTCATTGTATCTGTCACATTATTTAATTTCTTCATTAATAAATGTCTTACCTCGAAATCCGCAATGCCTCTGTAGGCAATGATGATACAGCACCCGAAGAACATACAGGTAACCAAATTTCGGGAGTCTGCGAGAGATGTCACTAATGGTACTGAGCCCATCTGCCAGTCGTGGCTCAGAGTAGCGGGACAGAGTAACAGCCAACAGTTGAAAGCAGCTAGGTAACAGAAAGTCAGGAATCTGCAATCAAATATATAACATACAATTAATGTGGGGAAAAAATACAGATTGAATTACCTGCATTTCATAGTGCAGGGTTATAAGTTACTATTTTCCCTGCCACGTTAAAAATAATTCAAAGCACTAAAAAAATTCCGCCTTACACTACTAGTACTATTATTACACTAGTAGTACTATTATTACACTACTAGTACTATTATTACACTACTATTACTGTCGCGGTATCCACAAATGGAGTCCTTGGTCTTCTGTAGGAGGTCAAGTGACACATTGGTAGGGATCCGTACTTCCAATTCCTGCAGTGTGCGAGGTTTTGTCCGGTAGAACTGATTCTTTGTCCAGCCTTACAGGAAAAGTCACAGGTGTGAGATGTGAACTTCTTGCAAGCCGTTCGTGAGGTTTTCGTCTCCCCAATCAAAGTCTCTCATCCTACCATGTAAGTACGTTCGTTGCAAAATGAGGAGGCACACATCTTGCAGGTAATCAGTTGTTGATGATTTCTCATCCAGATACCATACGTAATCTGCAAGAGGTAGTGGACCGCACTCATGGTGTCACGTTCTCCCCAGTATGGGATGGGGATGGACAGCCACTTCTTCTGCATCCTTAACCGAGCCTGGGTTATCAGCTTCGAGTGACAAACAGTTCCTTATTGTCTCTGGGCGGATTGTGGCATTCCTTCCCTTCACTGCACGCCATCATTTCTGAACAAATACAATAAAACTCCACGCTTCATAGCGCGCAACTATCTCCGCTCAATCCCCAACAGCCATCATCTTTGTTATTAGAGAGCATATTCCCTCTTAAGACCACGTACTTCCGACGCGCGAAAGCTCAAATTCTATTTAATGACGTAATATTAAACACATTTTCAGTATATTTAACTGTAGGTATATGCCATTTATGCTTTTAAAACATAGTAAAATATTCCTGGAAATTTCCCGGAACTATACTTAAAGTGGATTAATATCAGTGGTTAAATGTTGTCACATGTATAGCTTGGTGTGAAATTAGGATAAGGTTTCATAATGAAATTATGCATCATGTTATTACATCTCTCAAGCATGGAGAAATGCTAAGTCAGGACTTACAACACGCATCTGTACAAAACCGGCCCCGATAGAACTAACAACACTCGTAAGAAAGATTGGGCCAGAATTTCGAAAGTAATAGATTAAGTAATAAAGACCAAAAGTGAAGTCTTGAGGAGGCAGTCAGGAGTCCCTCCGTCACTCTCGCTATTCATTCTTCCGAAGCTGTCCGGTTAATACAGCGTCAGTGTGGCAGAGCTCGGGTTCTCTGGACATTAAAGTATTTTTTCTACCACGCTATGTTACTCGTAGGTCACCACTGTCGGATATACAATTTTGAACATAGCACTGGATTGTAACATTAAATTGTCTTTTCTTAGAAAAAATCAACTGGGCAAGACTTACAATCACGGAGAAGTAATTATTTTAACTGATAAACGGCACATTTACAGACCCGACCTCCTCCCTGATTAGTATCTTATAAATTTAAACTCGTCGTCTCGTAATGGAGCAAGATCGATGCATTCGCTCTTTAGGTTTCCGGAACTGATAAACGCCGCTTTCTACTCCGACTAGCGTGCTCATTACCCCAGGAGTTTCGGAGCATCTGACCCCAGGACTAATCCACCCTTGGTGAGACCAGATGTCCAGCCTAGTCTACTTAGTCTGCGGTATTGCTAGTCGTCCGCAAAGCCCTCAGCCCAAAGGTAGTGAATTTCCCATTTGCATAGCACACAGGCTTCTACCTCTAAGGTGTGCAGTCATTGATTTCATTTTAAATGTTCGAACTAGCACATTAAACTGGAAATGAATCATGTCTCTTGCATTGAGTGTAACACTGATGGTTAATGAGAAATCTGAACCAAATGCATTGTTTTCACTGCTAAATGACTTACAGTAAACTGGCAGTAATTCATGAATTAGATAGCATACACCACAGGAACTCCATGAAAGATGTCGATGGTATCGTCATCTAGACTTCAGAACAAGTATTGCTAAAAGTCATGAGTACAATATAACAGAGCTCAGGATAGGTCTGTTATACTGTAACTGTAGCAAGCTTAAATAGCGTGTAGTATGTTCCATCTTTCTTAATAGTACTTATTGCTCGGTTTTACTACTGAGGCATCACGGGCGGTGACACTGATGATACATGAGATGAAATTATAAACTGGGAAACGATTTTTTTCAAAGAAAGGGGGCGTCGTAGGCCTCGAATACCTCTCCGGCATTTGTTATTTATGAAGAATAAGGAAAACCTGGATAAAACCTTCGTCAGGGAGGACGGTCCTAGTAGAAATGGATCCCCAGACCTTCCGCTCACGAGTGCGCGCCTTAACGACTTCGGCCACCTTGATGTCTCAGTTAGCATAGTTGTTTGATTGAAAAAGTGTATTATTTTTGCTACTTGTTTGCTTCATGTTAACAACTGGAGACGGAGAAAGTAATAATCTAGTACAATGTTGTTGGATTTGGAAACACGCTGTGCTGTTTGAAAAATACTTTTTTAAAATTAGCAATAAGCATGTCATTTCCTCAGTAATCCCATAGGGATCTTACGTTGGGATATTGTTCCTTAACGATATAAGTCATCCGTAACAAATAGTATCAATTGTGTATAAGAAGAATGAAGAAATAGCTCGCATATTTAAGAGTAATGAGCATTATCTAATGATTCGCATGTTAGATGGTAGGTCCTTCAGCCCCTTGACCGCAACGGATGACCGAGGTCATTAAGGCACGGATTCGTGAGCGGAAGGTCTGGGGTTTAAATACCGCCAGGACTGTTCTCCCTGACTGAGAATTTTTCCAGGTTTTCCTCAGTCCTTATAAATGGTAAATGGCGGGGAGGTACACTAAACGTAGGCCTGGAAGATTCCTTCCTTAAAACATCCTTTTGCAATCTTTCATTTCCTCTCATATGTCATCAGTGCCCACCGCCTGTGGAGCTTCTGTAGTAAAAACGGGTGTTAAACACTAGTCATCTGCACCTTCTGTATTCAACTTACCTACTACCACATTGACAACATGAAGTCCCACGGAATCTGCAGATTCGTCGATTGAAATGCAAACGTTCTCATTTTCAACCTCATTTCTCGCTCGCTTACTTGTTTGGGGCATTACTTGAAAGTATGTCTTCCGCAATGCTGAAAATCTGCTATATACCCTTGCTGTTTGCTAAGCGAATACCAGCTGCAATAAAAGTTTTGCTCATGTCTTCAAAAAACTGAAGACATGTTTCACTTCACCACTTAGCCGTTTTCTATTACAGGCGAGTTTATAAATGTGTTTCCTAATATTGCGCATGCTTCTTGGCATTTACTCGCGTAAAAGTTAATTACCAACTACATATTATGCATCTGTGCCTTATTTCTGTAATATCGGTCTTATATCTGCTTAGGCATTCTGAAGGAAACACACGAACGTAATCTTCTCTTGTGCTGCGTTCTCCTCTGTCATCCTGCGTTTCTTTGTGCAAACTCGACATTGTATGCCGCATTACCGGCTAGTTATCACAAAACAGAATGCTCGTAAACTGGCAGCTATTCATGATTTGCACCGCACACACTAAGCGCCCCTGTCAAGTAGTCAATGAGAGATCTAAATGGCAGTAGATCGTTGTTATTTGCTGTTTTAAGTGAACACATTGCAGAATAAACTAGCACCATTTTCAGTGCAAACACAAGCCACCACTGATAAAAAGCCAATGACTCTTCTGAATGATGGTAGTAGATCGCCATTGTTTACTGCTGAATGGTCATGCGGCAGTACCGGAATGTTTACGCAATGTAAGGGGGAAAACATCCGTAAACATTCCGGTAGTAGGGAATGCACACGTGTATGTTGGTATCCCTTGCGTACGTGGCCTTGAAGAAACACCAGGGGTAGAACTACGTGTTTGTTAAATTGTAAAGGGTGGGATTCAGACAGTTCTGACGTTACCCATAAATTCACAGCACGTTCGAGGTGCAAGGAAAGGGCGGCTGGCGGGAGAGAAGGTGCAGTAACGAAGGTGTGCGTCTTGTACAGGTGGTAGACTCAGGTCGCCACTCCATGGAAAAATGACCTAAGTTACATTGATACATTTTGTCTGGAGGTCTACTACTCTTCTGTTTCGGCATTTTGGAACTATTGTTGCTCTTCATCATTACCGCACTTGTACATTGTTATAATCCTCGTTGAAGCCGAATAATGTTTAATTGTTTAAGCTATAAGTGCAGATAGTATGGGGGATGAAGTTGTGTGGTCCTTTTATCATTCGTCAGAAACTATTGACTCTGATCAGGTATTTCTTATAATAATACGTAATGTAATTAGCGCAATGTTATCAGTATAGCGTTTTAAACTTCTCCTTCCAATTGCTCCATTAACCTCCCCACTGATAACATCATTCCATCGCATTTTAGATGTGCCAGGATTCCTCTTTTACCTCAAGGATCAACTTCTCCTTCCCGTTCTTTTTTCAATATTTATTCTATTCTCTGTGGTTTTATTACCCAGTGAGCTTCTTCTGAGTTGCTGGGTCATGATTTAGCAACATACCTCAACTCCCCTACTGTATATGTCTGCGAATCGCTTAAATTTTTCGTGAAAAAGGCAGTCCTAGAACTTATTGACCACACCTTGGCGTAAAAATAAAGTCTTTTATATTTAACACTAGCGATTGACAGATTCAGCGAGCATAATGAAGCGTTTATTTTTTACAGTTCCGTATCACTTTTCTTGTCATACTAGAGAGATGCAAATAGGAAAAAATAAGATCATTTGAAACCAATTCATGTTTCCTTTTTATTTGTACAGTACATATAGTTTGTCCACTAGAGTTGACAAACACATACACATGCATTGTGGAAATGTTTGCGTTTCACGGAACCGACAGTGGATGCCCCAGAGGAATGTAGTTTTTCTATAACTTAGTAGAACATCTGATAAATGGCATTATAGTTTATTTCTATACCGCCAGTATAATCCTTTTCTTTGTTAGCCTATGAGTATTTGTTTTCGTTGCCAACAGATGCAAATGGTATGTTTTAACTTCACCTGCTCTTCTTAAAGTGGGGTGGGGATTGTGTGACCGCTGTTTGCGTGTAATTTGCTGGGGCTAAATGACGTACAAGCTCTGTAACAGATAAGGGAAGGATCCTCGCCACTACAAGTAGCAGACACTTTCGTGATATTCTGCAGTTGTAGTCTTCTCGTCGTGTAACCTATAATCTCCGCCAGATAGCGTGCACAATTTATTTTCTACCCGCCGCTTCCTCTCTTTGCTGTCGTCAATGCGAACGTTCACTCTTGGGTTTCATTTGGAGCATGTTTTGATGTCTCCTAATAACTGGTCTAGAATATTTTCTGAATGTCTTATTTTTCACATAATTGTCAACACTCAGACAATTAAGAGATTGGCGTGTTTCTTAACTATAGAGGTGCTTTGACTATCGCTTTGGCAACCATCCAGCCTTCCATCAGTGTCGTTAGTCATAAGTAATTGTTTCCTTGGAAACCAACAAATTCACTCTCTATCCTATATTATCCTTAACGAAGTAGTACTTAAAATAATTTAGGTTTTCATGTCAAAATGTCCAGTGTCAATATAGATGTTAGGGAAGAAGTTTAAAATTATTGTTAACTAAATTTTAGGTTTTACTCCGCTCACCCCCATTTTGAAATTTCAAATAGTAGCCACATCTTATGATAATTACATTTTAAGGAGCTTTTTTGTTTTCCTTTGTGGCCTGCAATTCGGCTGTTGTAATTTTGTTTCAATTTGGACACTATTGAATTGAATTTATTTCCACAAAATTAGTACTAATTATAGGCCTAATTACAAAATAAATAAATTTAGGTGTATATATAAATACACCTAAATTACTCAATAAAGACTTTTTAGCAATTAATTTACAACATTATTCTCTAAAATTAGTGAATCCATAGCCTTGAGCGCCTGCAGAAAGCACTTTTAAAACGACAAAACTATGACTTAACTATTTCCCAAGGGAAAGGTCCTAAACCTTCTACTCTTAACCATTTATCAAGCATAACATTTCTTATTTATCTGTAGCTCTGATTTCTGGGAGTTGCTTTTACTATTCAGGTTCTATTACACCTTAGCATCAAGATTGTAAATGTATAAGAAAACCTAATAAAACAACAAGAGTAATAATAATAATAATAACAATAATAATAATAATAATAATAATAATAATCTTGGTTTTCTCATGGTAAAGATTTTTGAAATGATTCTATCTTATTTTTCTTAAACAAATTTCTCTGACTTGTACAAAGAATTTTCCCAGTTTATTAATATTCGATTTTTATTCAATGTAAGTATTATATAATTTATATTGATAAATAGCTCTAATTTTACCCCATATTTCTTCTCTCCATTGTATTGTCTCATTCATTATGGGCAATTTCCTATTTTTCTATATAATGTATATGTAGGTATCTTTTCATTCTTCCTTAATTAGGGCAGTGTAAAATGTCAGTTATAGGAAGATAAAATAATATATTTATTTTGTGTAAAATAGCAATTAATAATATTACAGAATTACAGTCTATCTGGGTACTTTTCACTAATCCGTTTACATTTTTTCCTTTCTTTGAACACTTTTTAAATAATTTAATACCATAACATAATTATTACATCAAAATCTCAAGTTTTATGGTGTCAAAATTTAAATGTAACAGTCAAAGTTGTCAGGCAACGATAGAAAAACAAAAGATGTGATAAATTAATTTTAAATTTTAAACATCAAAGGATAGAAGGGATGTTTAAAATTTCAAAGCGAGGGCGGTTGAGGATGAGGTTATGAAAAATAATCCTTATAATAGACTATAATCGACATTGTTTAAACTCCTCAATATTCAAAATTAACATATGGTTTTAAAATTAAATTTATATTTATAATTATTAATTTAGACTGAGAAGTTTTAAAATGGAAGGTCTGTATCGAAAATTGCAAACACTTCATTCTAATAAGATATCGCATAAATTCACATGATATATAGAAACAAAACATAACTGTATGTTTCGTCTAATAAATCAGCATTTATATATATTGTTTAAGTCTCTAGATAAAAGAATACCATTTTATAGAATCTCCATTTTTTTTCCGATATCAATTATGTTGATGATTTGTGGAATTTTGTTGGGATATGTTGGCAGTGCTGGAGGTCTCGCTGACATCCATGAGTAACATCCTTGACTTTACAATTTGTACATCCCATTTTCAGTTTTCTTTTCCTCTGTTGTTTTCCTATCTGTCTCTAGTACATTCACTCTCCATTATGATTTGCAGGCTTTATTTTTTTTAATTGATCAGTAATCATTTCTAAGTGTACTGATTGTAATGGGTAAGCTAAGAATTTCCCTCCGCCTTGCGAGTGATACTTTGCTCTGGGATACCATGGAGGCAACAATGTTCGGTAACTCTGTTTCATTCTTGGGGGCGCCACCGTTGAATCGTGTGCTTAAATATTGCCAGTTCAATGATGCCTTCCCATCAAAGTGGCCAGTTAAATTTGTTAGATAAACGACATCTTGTCATTTATTAACCTAATGACCCAGGAATTAGAATTTAATTTTAGTATTTAGGATTTTTATTTTGTAATATTTCGTTTAATTATCAATGGTTAATTAATGGACTTTTCAAATGAATGGAAATAGCAGACACTGTTAACATTAGTATTACTATTATATTTGTTTTGTTGGGAATTTTGGTGCTAGTTTTTTTAATTGTTATATTCATTACAATTATATAAGCAAAACTGGGTTGATCTTGTAATATGATAACATTTAAAATTTAATGAAACATCTCTAATTGGGAATATCCTTTTATGTAATTATATACTTGGAATCGTTACAATAATTGTTTAGAAACATTTAGTTGGAGAAATAAACTTCCCAGATCTGATCTGGATATTTTACATTCCAATACATAAATATATCACAAAATTCCTTGATAATACAGTGCTGGCAGAGCGTACAAAATAGAATCATCACCATCTAACTGCAAGATAACCAAGGTTACAAATTAATTGGTAACAAGTGTTCCAAAAAACAAAAGTCTTGACATTACATAACAAATTAATTTAGTTTTTATAGGTGTCCATTGAAGGAGATATTACTTAGTAGTGCATTCTTTTTTGCTAATGAAACCTGGATATGGTTACACAGAAAGAAAAACGGTTATCGAAACTTTCTGTTCAATTTTTTTCCTACGTGGAAAAGTAGCATAAATATTCCGGAATGTAAACACATTTATGCAAAGGAAAATAAATGTGTTAATATTTACATTTTAGAGAAACCTTTGTTCTATTTAGTACTTCCTTAATATGTAAGGTTGCCCTATAGTACAAGGTTTCACAATAATAACAAATGTATTAGTGAAAAAAGACGAAAAATTTTTAAATATCAATACTAAATACAATGCTATGTATAATTATCCTAGTCCTCTGAAAAGATAAATAACAATAATAGTAATTATAATTGTTAGAACGAGAATAGTTGCTATAAAGCATATACATGTTTCCTTAAAATGATGGAGTAGATCCTCTGGGGAAGCCAGTGAGAGATCTTGGAACATGTGAGAACATGGCCTATTGAGAACAAAATCTCTGAAAAAAAGTTGGAGATCGTATCTTTGGCTCCTAGTAATAATAATGTGATGGTGTCAAGTTTGTATCTCTCCTTATAATAGGACATACTGGACTCGTATTTTTTCCCCTCCCTAAACTGACCTTACTGGTTGATTCTGCTGGAATTAAAAAACCGGATGATCGTGTCTAAAATTATACTTGTTGTACAACTTGCCTTATATGATATAGCTAGAATATCTATTCCTCTAGTGCTCCCAATGGCGGCTAGATCATCTCTTCCTCGTTGACAATTAATTCCTTTTCCCCGAGAGCATTATCAACCATGTTCAGAATTTTATGATGTCTTAAGTTGCGAAGTGTTTCTCTGGACTTACAAGTTCCTAAATCATGAACAAGCGTTTCGGGCTCTTTGCGGTACTTAGCTCTTGATATGATATAGAATTAAGAATACCCACAGGTAAGATTTCTAGTTCTTACAATTTTAATGCACATTTTTTTTTTCAAATGTTATCACTGATCGTTCTACCAGAATAATGCATATGATCAAATGTCTATAATCGTTAAAAACAAATAATTATTACTTCCATATGATATTGTGCTAAATGTTCCGCACGATGTAGAATTTAAAGTTTTTACCTAATAAAAATAGGACGACATTGGGTAATTTGTTGTTTTGGCCGGGATTGAACCCGCAATCTTGGGTTTAGGAAGCAAGGGTATGGATACCACAACACCATGGAGACGGTCAAGAAAGGTTGTTATAAGTGTTGTAAGATAATATTTGCAAAACCGGAAGGAAAGTGCAATTTATGGCTCATACTAGAAATGTTCGAGGGTTCAGAAATAGATGCGAGTGTCATTTAAACATCGAAATATAAATTTAAACAATTAAAAAATATCGCATATTTTGTTAAATATTCTAAAACTTCAGTTTTAAAAAAGTTTATGCAGATAAATATTTTGTGCAATCAACTAACGAAAAATATGCCTTTAGTTGTAATACAGTTTTGTTCAAATCCCATAAACGTTAAGTGCTCTGTAATGTAGTAATAAAAACAAGATATAAAAGTTATAAAACCATTTAATGAGTTATATAGCCATTAAAAATATTGCCAACTATCTTTAAAAATACCAACATCGTACTATTTTTTTCAAGTAAGTCTGTATAACTTTTTAGCGCGAGTGTTGTTTATCAGATCTTTTCTGAACATATTCTGCAAGAGTGTAGGGTATGTAGCCAGAGCATCTCTTTCTAAACACAGCAAGTTGACAGATTTATTGGTAATAACCTCGGGATGTTTATCTCTAAGGGTACTTTAAAAGATAAAATGCACAGAACAAATCTGCAAAGATCTCAGAGAGAGGAGGGGGGAGAGAAAGAGATAACTTACAAAACAGGCTGAATTTCATTTACAAAACTGCAGTAAATCGTAGCAACATGTTTAAAAAATGTCTTGCGAAGAAACGCTTCGTTTATAGACAGCCTATTTAAATCTCTGGTATTTATATCCGGATGACGACTATTGGCAAATTAGTGAAGTAAATGGAATATGAAAGCGATAACACGAAAAAGAGACTTAAATTTTATGTTATAAAATGCGCATAATACGTCATTTAAGACTGCAAATTTGGGAGTGTGGGTTATTTTAAATTTTGTTTTAATTTTTCAATATTAATATAAAGGTCTATTTTATTAATATGATTCAGAATTTTGATATATTTATCCTCATTAATTAATGGGTACATGCTGATTTACGCTTAACAATTACATGATATGCAACAGTGCGGTTCAACAGCCACTCTGGTGCTCTTTTCCCTTTCCCTCGAAGGGAGTAAAAGCTTTAAAATAAATACAAAGTTGAAGAGGTGAGCGAGCAGCAGTACTTTGGTCAAATTCCTTCTGGCTGCGTTGTTTCTGGTTCGAAGAAAAGTGAGGAACTTTGCATTCTGTGAACATCAAAAAACCCCATTGCAAAGTACGCTTCAATAACAACCATTTCTTAGGATGAATTCTGCTATTTTGCTGATTTGTACTCGACAAGACTGGGAGAGAAGTTCAATAAAAGGAATAAGCACGCGATGCGACATAACACACACACACACACACACACACACCCCTAACCAGTTTAAGTTTAACCTTCTCATCAATGATTTCGCCTCATTGGCTGCACACCAGCCGTATACTTTAAAACTATCAAAAAAAGTAAAATCTGCTTTGATTTGCACTGTATTTTGTATAGCAGTTATTTCAAGTATTGATTTGTAATTTGAATAATGAGTTGTTTGAGTTTGGTAGCTTGCAAATCGCGCTCTTTATCCTTAAGAGTTGATGTTTACTTTCGCTTTCAGTACATGTGAAACTGAAACATTTTAGAGCTTAGGCACTGTTTCAGAAATTATAGTCAGATCATAGTATTGAGGGATTTGTGTTATTTTGTTGTTTTTAATTATAAATTGTAACCTTCCTTAGCGTATTTTTAAAGACGTGTAATGATATTCAGTAGAGCTACATACTTTTTTTGAAAATTGAATCTAGATTGTATTAAAATCTGTATTAGCAGTAAAATTTTACCGCATATTTAAAACAAAAACTTTTAAATTTTTTTAATTATTGAAGCAATGATCAAAGCATTATTATGTTTACTGGTCGAACACTTGTATCATTGTTGCACGTACAGTTGCCCAGGAGGGTGCAGGTGTTGTTGAAATGAAGACTCATGGGAGAAAAGGAGAGTTAAGGGGGTTGTTGGCTGGCGGTGTTTGGAGAGGGGTATGGAGCACCATTACCTTACACATAACAGCTGATAATACAAATTTGATGAACTCCCTGCCACTCCGAAGGCAATTTCGTCAAAAGCAGATGCTTTGGAATGGCAGATTATTTCTGCACAGAGAAATTTCAAAAGGAATAGTTAGCGATGCTAGGGGCTCTGTGCTTAATCGCTTTGCCAAGGGGTTCAAGAGAAGTGAGGTCAATATTTTGTAATTTTATTTTTTCACGTTTTTCAAAAATTGTTTGTGTTCCAAAATGCAGTATTTACAGATGCGAGTGTTTATGGGAAGCAATCTACTAACCAAGCATTTATCAACATTTTGTAACCTACAAATTTATCCTCTTTGATTAATTTGGAAAACAAGGAAATTCTCTCTCGCCAAAAATTTAAAATACTTACAAATCTCAATAGATATGATGTATGTTAGTGTTTTCAAAATTTTGGCCCCCGAACCCCTTGGGGGGTACCGAAATCAGGATGAGGGTTCGCTTTTTAGCGTTTCTTTAATGACTGACTTTGAATTTTTTTATTGGAATATCGAACTTTAACCACCTGGATTACACAGATTGTTTTCAGTTCTTTGAAATGTGGAATGTGATGTGTTTAGATATTTAGTGACGAAGTAGTTCCCTTAGTCTGTTATAAGCTGAAGATTTTGATTATGGACCGGAGATGCGTACCAGGGGATGGAAGTTAAAATGTTCTTAGATCACTTTCAATTTCTGTGGTTCCTCACTTCAAAGCTTTGTATCATCCAAAGAAGGCTATTTACACACATCTTAAATTTAAATTGAGTAAGAACGATCTACTATTTTGTTTAAAACATGAAAACTATTCTTATTATAAATTAAGCTCGCATAGAATTCTACACTTGTACAATATTTCTGTAATATCAGAAAAAGTACTTCTCAGTGTCTGGTTTAGATTAAAATGTGGGAAATATAACAATGTGGCTTTAAAGATAGAAAATAGCTTTTGCACTGTTAGCGTGCATATTTAATATTCTTTAAATGTTTAAATATAACATTAATATATTTTATTAGAACTTGTGTAATTTCAATATTTAAAGTGTTGTTTAATAGTTAAAATACAGCAACTTTATACTAATTTAAAGTTGTGAAACATCTTGTACATTAAAAAGGGGTTCGCTCATTTCGGATCTTTGCCAAGGAGGTTCGCCTGTCGAACCACTGTTCTTCATCAGTAGTGATTAAACTCTAACCACTGTGGAATTTAATAATTTAATAATTCAGTTAACGCCAACGAGTTTCCGAGTTTCCTAGCGTTTGAAGGTACCTGATGCTCCCTTTTTCAACGATAAAACGCTTGCCTTTCAGCTAACAGTGAATCCTTTTAACACGTAATACATTATAAAATCCAGCATTGTTAACCACTTACGTAATATTTAAATTTAACAAGTATTCTACTAAAACGACACCTGTTCGTTTACTAGCGGACCACTATGGCTGTAACCTGCCGGGATTTCTTTCTTGCTTAAATCCAGGCCAATACAATTGCTTGTGTTTACAGTTTATAATGTTTTAGGATTATCTGCCTCCTTATCTGTTCACTGCATGCTTCTGTAGGAAAAACGTTGCATTGAAATTGAGTTTTGGCATGCTTTTTGTATATAGAAAACAAAAACAAAGATTCAGCGTTTAAAACCCTTACTGTTACTCGGCTTTTGTGGAAGAATTTGCTATAACTTATATAATAATAATAATAATAATAATAATAATAATAATAATAATAATAATAATAATAAACGTTGCCCTTAACTGAAATAACCTCTTCTAAGGTAGTATAAAAGAATTTTTCGTTTGAAATAACTCACCAAATGAGGGTATATGAGGCTCCCCTGCAAAAGAGGCCTTGCCGATAAAGATTTTCATTTCATTTGATTTCGTTTCAAACGGTCAACAAGATAGCATGCACAGTGTGTTGTTATCCGTATTATGAGTATATGAGGGTAAGAAACCGGTAGGCAGTATTCGGTGTGTGAAGAGGCCTGTGAGAGGCTATGGGGTCGCCACAGTGGGATGTCAACTTTGACATGCTGCTCGCTACGACCGCCTCAAAATGCTTGTGCGCTGCAGCGGAACAAATTATATAGGCAACAATCGAAGAGTGCCAGGAGAATTAAACATTAGTAACAGTTCAATGGACCACATCATTCGCGTGCTGCAGTACCTCACAGTACCCCCGAACTGAAAGAACGTCGCTTGTTCGCTCTTCTAGGACTATAATGATCCAAACCTAGAACAGTGAACTACTAGGGGACTAATTATTATCAACAGTAGATTATACTGTGGTTCGCTTGAGAACAAATGAAATCTGCACTCTGATGAAAACAAGCATCACGGCTGAAAGAAGAGGCCTCTGAGGAAAATTTATGTAATTTCACTTCCTGAATTGAATGATGCTTTAATGACCAGTGATGTTAAAGAGCGTTCTTAAATAAATGAAAACATGGTGGTTTGCCCAGTTCTAAATGTTTGTTATAGCACAAGAACAGGCCCCCACACATCGGTCCTAGTGGTAACCATACTTTTCTCCTAAACCCAAGATCGCGGGTTCGATCCTGGCCAGAATGAATAGTGTTTAACGCCCGTTTTTGCTACAGAGGCACCACACGCGATGGACACTGATGATACATGAGATGAAATGATATATTGGGAAAGCATTTTATGGAGGGAATCGTTCCAGGCCTAAGTTTAGGGTACGTCCCCAGCATTTGCCATTTATGAGGACTGACGAAAACCTGGAAAAAACCTCAGTCAGGAAGGACGATCCTGGCGGTATTCGAACCCAGACCTCCCGCTCACGAGTCCGAGACTTAACGACCTCGGCCACCCGTGGCGGTGATCCTGGCCAGGACCGATGGATTCTTTAGGGGGTAAAAATCCTAAATATGACTTCTTTCGGAAGGGAAATAAAGCCGAGGGTTCCGTGTCGTCATGACAAAGACCATGATAAAGAACCTCAAGCCTGAAAGAAGAGGCCTCTGAGCAAAATTTGTCGGCCGTTTCACGCCCTTATTGGTATGCTGATGACCTGAGACGTTAAAGAGCGTCCGTAAATAATAATAATAATAATAATAATAATAATAATAATAATAATAAAAAGCCTCCACACGCAGCTGGTGCGATGGGAGGATTTACAAGGTGATTATAAAAGGTTTGGTCCCCTAAACAGGGGAAATGAGATCAAACAGAAGGTACATTGGCGAGTATAGTACACGACAAGACTCTATGGTCCTTTTTTTTTTTTTTTCTTAAACTGAGATTACAGTCACCCAGCTATTTATTTAAGGTAGGCTACTTTTACGTGAAACACATAAGGAATGCAGTTATAAGAGTTTGTACCGAAAGCAACGTTGTCACGTCTCTGAAATCTGTTTCAGCGCTCTTTAGTGCAAACCGAGATCGGGTATGGAAGCGAGAGTAAATGTTTTTGTATTTATCCTTAATAATTAATAAAGGTACCTTCAGATATCATTAATAATGTAAGAAACAGGTAATATTGATAGTTTGTGCTCAATCTTTGATCTATGAAAGCATTACCAGAAATTTCGTGGCAATATGTTACTGTTTTGGATGAAAGCGATAACTATTCACTCGGAACTCAATGGGATCTGGCGAGATTATCTGACTGAAAAAAATTGTTGGTCAATCACCCTCCTCCCTCGGGCTGGTCCTGGTAGTGTATCTTCTTCCCTTGCCTCCAATAGCACACGATGCCCATTTCGGAATCTGTGTCTGTTGCTGCATCCTCTGTAATAATCAAGCTGTCCCGACATCGTCAAACAGATCATCTAATCCCCCCATCCTTCATTTTAAGCACACCATTTTGATAACTTTTGAATGTTGTAGTAGTAGAAAAATTCTATTATCTTCTTTTACTTCTGTTCTAATGAATTTCCAGAAATATAATTTTAGCGGCTCCTACCACATTGTGCCGCGGAGAGTTTTGTCTATAATGTAGGGTTTTTCTGTCTGGCTTTGCTTTGACTAGGAGAAGGAGGTCATTTTAGAATCAAAGCAAAATCTTTGGCATTATTTGTAAATTATTCAAGTATATGCAATTTCAGATATGCTGAAATTGATTTTCGGTTAAGCTGGGCATTATGATAACTGGCGTTATCCATAAGCACATTGAGTTAAAAGATCTAATTACGAAGCCATTTATAAAATGTTCAAAGTTCATGTCAACATGAAGTCACCCATCTATTGATGGGATTTAAAAATAAGTAATCCATTTGTAATAGAACCAGTTTGACCTCCTGCCTGGTTAAATAGCCGAGGATGTTTGTTTAATAGGGGCCGAAATACTTAGTTCTTCAAGCGATTACCAAATTGTAATATTACTTTGACTGATTAAATATATTCGAAAGTTAATAAACAAGGTTAACATTTTAATGTGTTATATTTTAAAGTGTGCAATAAGAATTCAATTTAAACAGAAATAAGAGTTTGGAAATGGGCCAGAAAACTTAATAATTACGTCATATTTTCACAATTTTCAGGCCATACATGCATTTCTAACATTTTAGGTTATAAATTCCGGCCTTACTTATATGCGTTAAGAGCCGGGTTTAGTAAAGTAAAGAATTGCAAAACTGAGCATACATTACAGCATCGTTTAACGTTATCTCTCAGTATTTTTACTGCAGCCCATTACATTCGTACACTTCTTCCGTCTCGTCCACCGCCTAACCTAACGGACTGCGCGTGGTTTCTGCGGATAATTTTTAGCAAGTTGTCCCACTCAGTTTCTTCCCACACAATATACACATTTTTGTCTTAAAATTTTGTCTTAAAATAAATAGCGAAATTTAAACGTGATGAGGACTCTACTCAAAACGAAAGAATTACTTATTAACTCCAACTTTTAACATTATGGTAATAGGCAACTTTGTTACTGATGGTTTGCTTTTTTTTAAACCTAGGCTTTCAAAATTAGTGTGCTTATACTTACTAAGGTAACGGTAGGTAAAAGGTAAAAATATTATTACAGCGGACCATATGTGGTTGTGTATCACACTAGATTTGTTTGATTTAGTACAAGATATTAGTTATTCTGTAATTAAAAATGTGTGTAAGTGTTTAACAACTCAAATAAACATTTAATAATATCACACACAGAGTCACTTTGTTCCCTACACTTCTCGCCTGTTTTAGCCTTTTACAATCTGAGCTGTCTCATTTTCATCAGAAATGTATATTTTCTCTTCTACTCTTCCTTCCTGCCAGCAGAACTCATCATGACCTACCTCTTTTCGAACCGGTAAGAGATCGTGGCATAGCCTTTTTCTTCCCTTCTTCCTACCTTTACATTCAGTCAATATATGTATCAATGATTCCCTTTCATAACTGGGGCAAATCCTCAATCCATTTTCGTCTGTGACCTTAATCATCTGCCAGGTCTCTTAGTTGAGCCTGGCTATTGAGTTTTGCTCCTGTTTCCACCGTTCAGATTTTAACCCCAATTGAGCTCCCATCGAAATAATCTGCCTGCATTACACAATTATCTGCTGCCTATACATATCCCTCAAACTTCCTTCGTGCTCGTCTGTTCCTCTGATGCGCTGTTCAGTTATGTTATTACAATATTAACTCATTAGCTTTTCTTTTTTAATTTGTTAGCAAACATAATATGTGCATTGAAAGTTAAAGTACATATTCAGCTCAACAGAGTGTAACATTCTGCGATTAGCGCTCTGAAGGTCAGTTTCGTTTGTTGGGGTTGGCATGGGAGCTACTCCATCTCTCGAAATTGATTTTAAACACATTTTTTCTAAAGCATTACATTTAGTTTCAACATAGTATCTCTCCAAGTCATAATATTGGTCCAGTTTTATTTTTATTCCATTGATAAATTATGCAAGAGAAGCATTAGTGGGGTCGACCGACATCCACATTCGAAAAATTCTTCCCATCAGGGCAATTTTTAAATTCGGTAATAATAAGAGCTAACTACGGGCATTATGGCGGAGGAGGAATTAATTCAAAGTTCAATGTATTCATGTTTGTCATTACGACAGTTAATTTGTGGGATGCGTGTTATCCTGATAAATGAGTACTTTTTGTGAGCCAATTTTGATCATTTTTACCTTCATTTAAACGATCTACCAATGGCAATTGACTCCAGTTATATTTAAGAGTTTCCAAGTAGTCTACTGGGGTTGTTCCTTTTGAATCCCAAGAAATGTTGATCACCACCGTCCGTTGGTGTTGTTTACTTTCGGTGCAATTTCATCTGTTGTACGCTATTTTTACTGCCAGTTCGACTCAGTATAATGGTGGATTATACTGTCATGTAAAGCATTGCCGAATGATATTACACACTGGATTGACATCTTGTTTTGCGTGAACTTTTAGTCCACATTCAACACGTGCATATCTTTTTCAGAGTATTTCCTTGTACAGAATATTTAGTTGAGATGACTACAGTCTGAACTATATTGGACTTCCTCGTGGTTACCTTAATTGTGGTTCATTTTCAGTGCATGTACAACTACGCTTTAATCCATTTTCCCGAATTAAATAGTGTTCAACGTTAGTACAGAGTTTTCGTATTATTTTGTGGAAAGATATATTTTCATACTATCTTCATAGTTGTAAAAATTTGCATTTCAAGAGTGTACCTATCCACGAGGATTGAAGTTCAATTCAACCTGATTTTTTTCTCTTTATTTTTAACGCCCGTTTTTACTACTGAGACACCACAGGCGGTGGACACTGAAGGAAGGAAACGTTCCAGGTTCAAGTTTATAGTATCTCCCCGGCATTTGCCATTTATGAGGACTGAGGAAAACCTGGAAAAAACTTAATAAGTCAGGGAGGATGTCCCGGCGAGAATCGAATCCCAGACCTCCCGCTCACGAGTCCGTGCCTTAACGACCTCGGCCATCTGTGGCGGTCTGAAATGTTAGTAAGACAGCATTATTGAAGAAGAGCCATCTGTTTTAGAATAATGAAACTGTGGATCTCACCAAGCAAACTCAAATTGTGAATAACTGTAGGTCTCTCAGAAAAGAGCTTGTTATTGTGTCATTTCCTCGCTGTATTTTCAGTTTACTTTAATTTTTGAATCGGGAAAACTAACACATTTTGTTAACAAAACATTGTATTCGCGGTAATTTTAGGTCTACAACGTTGAAAAAGACAGAAGTAACTAAATTAAGTAAATATACAAATAAAAGAATTACGGTTGCGTTGATGAAAAATTAAAATAAACATCATTTCGATTTCGCTTAATACCAAACAAAACTCCATGATGTTTTAGCTCGTAAGTTCCTTTTTTCTTTCTATTTTTAACAAGCCCAGATTTCCTTCCTTGCAGGTGCAAAATTTATATGTGCAAATAGCGGGCTTAGTCCATAATCAGAATCAGCGGTAGAAACTTGAAATTGGCAATTACCCCAAAAGCGTTTATTACTTATGTTGGTATGTAGGAGAACACGGGGGCGAATTGCAGTTAATGCGCTTTCAAAACGTGTACAGGGAATCGGCACGCAAAGGAGGATGGGAAATCGTCATTCGGTCCCTTTTATCACGTAGTCCACGCCATTAAATGGGAAAGTTTGTTTTTAGCGATCCACGAAACCGTTTAGTAGTATAATTCTAGCCTGACGAGCTTTAAAATTTAATTTCGATGGGGCACCGGGGAAAGTGATAATTAAACTGAAGGCGCACCCCCTTACCCCTCCCTAGAGATGTTATTTCCTCCACACATACGCCTTCGGTCATAAAAACCTGCGGGAGGTGTAAAACACTGTGACGAAATAAGGGATTTAATTGTGACGCATGACGCTTTGGAAAACGCGTAAACCCCGACATAACGACTGTTATTAAATTTTAGCTATGTGGTTGGTGCTGGTTAGCTTAATCGAGTTAGCGATAAGAAAATAAAA
Organism: Metallyticus violacea; assembly: GCA_030762175.1. Lineage (NCBI taxonomy): Eukaryota > Metazoa > Arthropoda > Insecta > Mantodea > Metallyticidae > Metallyticus > Metallyticus violacea. Next base: position 34,440,204 of record CM060831.1, on the reverse strand, counting down.
TATGATTACCAAAAGTGACTATACAGACATGGTGTAAAATTTTAACACGAGTTCATCGCAGAGCTAATGAAAAAATTTAGACTAAATGGGTTCGTAAACTGTTAGTTTCCGAAATCCTAGCCTTTTAAATATATTCATGAATTTTTTGGAAAACAAAGGCTGTTAATTCTGAAATTCAAATAGCAATTTTGACCCTTCACACTTTCTGCTGAAAATATTTGTTCTAAATCCAGCTCCACGCCATTAAACACTAAATAAAATAGTGACAAACATTTTTATTTAATCTTCGGCTTCTAAACCTCGCTTATACTGAGATTAATATATAAATCTTGTCCGCTAAGTCGGTACTTTACATCTCGGCTACTAATAGTGACGCAGCCGGCAGCGCTTATGCTTCAACTCTTCTGAGTTCTTCTTATTCTCCATCATTCATTAAAAATTTGAAATACTCTTTTAGCCACGTCCCAGCCAGATTCCAATCTGAATGTTCGAATTTCGAAGCACTTAGTTTGAAACTCAGATACAAAGAGCGGACGGTTACGGAACTATAACTTGTAAAATAGCACTACACGTAAATAATTGTAATATTAGTATTCTAGGGGGAACATATTATAAATATATAATAAATATATAATATGTTAACAGAAATATATATATAAATATATAACAGAAATAGGCAGTAGAATACAAAAAAATAAGGGAAAAATGAAGCGGTTTGATATGGTCCCAGGTTGGGCTCCAAATTTTGAAGCGGTTTGGTTAGGGTATGGTTATCGTAGTCGTCGTTTTTAGCCCCTTTTTGGGCTCCAAATTTTGAAGTGGTTTTGTAGACTGGTTATTGGTCCTTTCGGTGGGGTTATCCCCGCTTCAATGATAACAGTTTCTCCGGGGTGAATTCTTCTATTTTGTTGATTGGGACTCAACAGAACTGAGAGAGGGTTTCTCTAGTGTAAATAAGCACGTGATGCGATGTATTATTTAGGAATATTTTTGTGTTCAAAATCTTTCGCGTCCTCTGGTATTTTGCTTACGATATCCTAGCTACGCCGATACAAATTTATTTGCCGCGTGTGAAATTTATAGACGAGTGCCGCGGCAAGTAAATGAAAATAGAATGTATAATGTACTGCGAACTGGGTGTGTAGATCTTAAAGCTGCGTGCCTCAACAAACAAATGCGTCTCTCGGCGTGTAGAACTTAGTACCGCCTCTCTTGCCGCGTCCAACATACACCTGCTTCTGAGCAATGAACAAATGCGAGCAGAATTGAATGCCCAGCATAGCAACCGCCTTCTTTATATATTAAATTCAAATAAAAAATCGTTGTCTTGGAGACTTCAAAAGTCACGTGCAAGCTTCGCGCCTTTCTTTAAAAGTTTGAAACATACATATATCATTGGCTAGTTAAAGTTCACCTGCCCTACGTATCATTCATTGTCATTTGAAAGTTTAAAACTTTTGTAGACATTGACCAGTTTAAAAGGCTAGTTGTACAACAACCGATCGGAGTCAGAGCCATTTAATGAATTTAAAGTCCTTCCGTTTATTAACTCTCCAGCAGCTGTCCTTTTAAAAAGGGGGGGGGGAAGTGGGAGGCTTCACAGACGGCCCTCTGGTTATTTGCTCTGCATAGAGGTTTTATGACTCTTTTGTTGGTTTTCCTAGCTTCCGTAACAAAACACAAGAAGTTTTCCCTTTTGTTGACATACAATTTACGAGTTACAGTTAGGCCGTATTATGATACACACAAGGTATTAACACCATTAACTGCAATACATAAAACATTATTTTGTAACAGATGTTTTATATTATGTTTATATTTTAGTGGGGGTGGGCTGTAAGTACAGTTACAAGAAGGAAACCTTCCCATAATGTGTGATGGTTTACAAAAATTATTTTTGTAAACTTAGATATTTTCTGAAGACACCAATATAAAAGCAGTTTGTTATAAATCCGATTTACGCTTATAACTCCCCAATTTTTTCCCTCCAGAATTTCGCTACAAATGGTCATACTTGAGTCGTAATTTAAGTTCGGAATAGTTGTATACTCCGCTTATTCTGGATTTAATGTTTACCGTTCTCACAAAGGAATTCGCTCTTCTAGCTCCCTACTGGGAATTGGCTCCGTGTTGAATGACAGAAACCGGAAAACATACCTAAGTCATTTCTTTTGTTATCTTCAACCGGTTTTACTGCCGTGGTATTGTTTAAATACTTTTCAAGTAGTAATTGGTTTCCCCACAGATCTTTAAGAATTTTTCTAAACAATTTTAAGAGCCGCCAATGCGAAATTACATTTTTTGTGTGTTTAAAAAGAAATTAAAATAATTTTATGATTTTAACCTTCCATTGTTCGGAAACACCTGAGATTTAACCGTATGCTTCACACTACGCATTGTTGAGAGCCTCTGTACTATGGCAGAGACTGTTATTTCTAGCCACTGCTAAGAAATCTTTATCCCTTGCAGAATTCCGCAGTGGATTACCCAAACAAAGTCAATAAAATAAACAAACCGGGTTGTTAAATTTAGAAGCAAAAGGAAGAACAAAAAATACAGCTTTTATTTTTCAGGGCTTCTAGTCGTACAGGGTAAAAGGAGAACACAATTGAACTTGTTTTATAGCTGTACTCCCACATAAAGCTATTACATGTAAAACGACTCTACAAACAATTTAAAACAAGTTTGTACATACTTTCTGCATCTGCGGCCGCGAAACTAAAAATCATTATTTGGCAACGCTTAAGCTTTTGAATGTTCCGTAGCGTGGAGAGTGAAATATATGCTCTTCGAGACTGGACGAATCCAAGGATGTTTGAAGGGAATTAATAATCAGAATGGAAATACTACAGTGTGTCCGGGAACACCCGTGCTCTACTAGTTTCTTTAGCATATCATATTATATTAAAATAATATTGTAATTATTAGAAATATCGTTGGTTGTTAATTAAGGTATAACGATAGGGGTATACGGGCTTCCCGGACACACTGTATGTTTATGAACCAAGCAGTTTGTGTATATTAACGGTACATACCGACTTTAAAGATCCTCTAACTGGTTTGCATTTAAAAACGAGATCTATCCAGAAATATTCAATCCTATTAAAAGAAAAATCAGGCTTTAGTTATAAAAGTTGCCCGCTTGGTACTGAGCATGTCCCAACCGAACGTTACCTTATTCCAACTGCGCTAGCTACAATGTTAATTTATAGAATTTGCTGTAGTTACTTTTTTCCTTGGCTAAACATACATTGTTTCACGAAAGAACATACTGATTAGCGCGATTAAGTTCGGCCGCCGTAATGTTTTGGACTTCATTTCATATTTTGCTTTACCATGCGTTAATTTTGGGGGGAAAAAAATCAGATTTGCACTAATTTCACACAATCCCCCCTGTTGGACCACCTCCTTGGTCTAGTAGTTACCGTTGCTGACTGCTGCCCGGGAGGCCCAGGTTAGGTTCCCGGTACCTACTTCGGGATTTTTCTGAGATAGGGAGGTCTGGAACGGGATTCATCCAGCCCCTTGAAGACAATTGGGACACTGCCTGATAGAGAATCTGGCAGAATGCAGGGAAATAGAGATTTTAAGAAATGAGTTTTTATCACAGTAATTTCTGAATTCCAACAGAAGTTTAAACATCTGCCTGGAAGTGATATATACACAGTTTCTAGCAAAAGCCCGACAAAGAAAGCTAATGGATATGGCAAAGAAAGAGGAGTTGAGGAGGCGGATGAGGAGTAAAGTGAAAGCGAGGGCCCAGAAGTAAGGGTTCTGTCCAGTCTGTATATAAAAATTACTCATAGAGATCTTGTGATGTATGTACGTATGTATATTTTGATAGTTACAAGGACGGTATTAGCATGCACGGGCGTAAGGTCTCTGCGACAGCTTACTCGTGTATACTTTAAAATCGCTACAATAAAAGTACATTTCTGCTACTACTACTACTACTACTACTACTACTACTACTACTACTACTGGTACTACTACAACTACTACTAGTACTATTACAACTGCTACTACTACTACTACTACTACTACTGGTACTACTACAACTACTACTACTACTACTACTACTACTACTGGTACTACTACTACTACTACTATTACAACTGCTACTAGTACTACTATCAATATTACTACTACTACCATTACTACTATTACCACTACCATTACAACTGCTACTAGTACTACTACCACTATTACTGCTACTACTATTAATACTACTATTACTACTACTACTACTACTACTACTACTACTACTACTACTACTACTACTACTACTACTACAACTGCTACTAGTACTACTACCACTATTACTACTAGTACTAGTACTACAACTGCTACTAGTACTACTACCACTATTACTACTACTACTAGTATTACTACTACAACTGCTACTAGTACTACTACTACCACCACTACTACTACAACTACTACTACAACTACTACTACTAGTACTACTACTAGACTACTACTACAACTACTACAACTACTACTACTACTACTACTACTACTCTAGTACTACTATTACCACTACTACTACTACAACTACCACCACTACCACTACCACCACCACCACTACTACTACTACTACTACTACTACTACTACTACTACTGTTGCTACTTCTATTAATATTACTTCTATTTAAGTCAATGCATATGAATTTAATCGTCATTTAGACACAAATTTGTAATTCTGTCCACGGAATGTGACCTTAAAACTTCAAGACTAGCCAGGGGTGTTCTTCCATTGTCATTGTGGTACATACAGTATTATTTTCTAGCATCTTCATTCAAAGTTGAGTTAAAATGGCACACATTTCTGCACCTCCTGATTTTTTACTCCTTGTTTTATTTTCAAAAGAACTGTTATATAATTGGGATTATATTTATCACATTCTCAGCAAGGTGTGCAGACGCAAACGCAAACCACGCCATTCTCCGCCATGGTACGCGTTTTTCTCTCATTTCTATTAGTACTGTAGGAGGGAGTTGTTGGATGTGGTGTCCGTCTGCATTCACACGTTTCTGATATCTTTTAATAAATTTGCATTCACTTGCAACATTTCTACTTCTGTAAATCTTTCAATTTCTGCCCTGATATTTTATTTAAATTATTTTTACGGTGTTGTGGTTATTCCTGTAAACATTTTTTTGGATTAGTGGTAACATTTCAATGTAATACAATAATATTCTATATATTTATAAAATATAATAAGGACTTAATTTATAATATTTAATTTCAGTAAAATTTACTACAGCAATCTGTAATTAGTAATATTGGTGCACCAAATGTGTAACAAGTAAAAGCACAGACTTGTTATTCCGTTACTGTTCAAATATTGTTATGACAGGCGGCTTGCACCTAATTCTGGGAATCTTGCATTCAACTACGGAGACAAGCCAAACAATAAATCTTGTTATCGACCTACTCGAACATGCATAAGAAAATACCTTTGAGATTGCCTAACTTTTTCCTTAAATGTGTAACTTACGGGAGGAGGTAATTCGCTTACCCTTAAATACTGACGTAACAGAAGAAAGGTATTGTTTATTCAGAACACAGGCAGTTTCTTTCAGGGCTTTAAATTAATTTTTTGTTCGTTATATTGCCAACCATATTTTAGCATAACCGACTGCAAAACCTTGTCTAATTTAGAACAACAAAAGCATTGCCTTAAACATAAAAGACCTTTGTACTGCTAACGATAGGAAACTTGGTAAGCGATGTGAAAGAAACGTAGACAAATTAAGGGTATAAAACACCTCTTTTGTAGTCTGAAAGAATTGCGGGGTATGGAAATTTGCTACCTGTAATGCACTTAACCTTAAGTTTATTACCGTGCTGTGCGATCGATGGTAAAGAGCTTAACGTGAGTGGTTTATATTTTACAGAAAGATCGTAAACATTATGCTTGCTACGTGCAAACGATTGAGAAAATAGGAGCCAGTTAATACATTCCCATGTAAGCTATTTTACATAAAACATTATAGAAGTCAGTGTATAAACTTATACCTTCCTTATTTTAAGGTTATTTGGTAGAAGGGAGAAAAGTGACTTTAAAAGTAACAGCAAATATGCGTTTTAATATATTTATTATAAACATTGTTATTTTTAAAGCATTCATAATGTTATTTTATTGAAAATATTAGACGATTTTGAATATAAAGCAGAGAATGCAATTACAAAACTAAGAGTTAGTACATGTTATTTTTAAGAGAACTTGTCTGTTAATTGGAGCAGGTAACATATCCAAACAAAGAAATGCTTTTTTTGCATTTGCATTTGTACGCGTTCTGTGTTGTTATTTTTTTCTGTTATTTCAAATTAAAACATACACAAAAGATAATTAAAATTATATCGTATTTAAAGTTTAATGAAATGATAAAAATAAACCTTTCTCTCAAAAAGCATATAAATAAAAATCATACATAGCTCATTGAAGATGTTAATAATGTCCGCCTTCTGTATACAATGCCTGCCTAAAGTATAGTCTCATTATATTTTTCGCTTTGGAAGACCAAAATCCCGAATAAAATGTATATACTTACAAAATTACCATTATGGACAATTGATTAGCTTACTAAATTTGAATCACATAAACTTATTTTTCATTTTAACTAAACACAAAATTCAAATGAACAAACTTGTCTTACGGCCATATGCACCATTCTCGATCAAACCCGTGCTGATCAAGGATTACTGAAACGTGATCAGACTTTTACCGCGGTGACATTGTAATTGTGGTGCATCATATTTAATTCTCGTTCAACGATCCGCCAACAGCTGACCGAGCGTTAGGTTGCTGAACGATCACGATTCTACGATAATTACTCAAAGGAAATCATTTAACTCTATAGCCAAAGAATACAATTATAATCCCCTTGTCTATATCGCTTTGTTTTAGTTTTGTTTGATCACCTAGGTTAACGAAAATTGAAAACAAATAAAGGTCTCCAAATTTTTCTCAACATGAGATAGACATCCTGTTGGAACCAACTATCACATATTCCAGTAATCTGGAAAATAAAAAGACTGATTCATGTTCTTTAAAGGAAAAGGAGAAGGCATGGAGTGATTTAGCCATGCATTTTAACATGACACCAGGCGAGTACTAATTACCAAATAAATAAATAAATAAATAAATCACTATTTGTTAAACAGCATGTCATGAAGTGTAAAATTCTATTCATTGATGAAACAGGATGATTGCGTTTTTTTTAAAAATAGTGTTTAATGCCCATTTTTGCTATTGAGGCACCATAGGCGGAGATGATTGCGGTTAGTAGGAAACTATAACCTCTCGGTCATTTCATTTACTAACCATCATACTGTATCCTTTGATAGCCGAAATTTTTCTTAAATTTTCCTGTCCTCATACTCTTCTAAAAGGTCACCTCTTTCCACAATGATCCATTTTTGACACTAGTCCCGATTTAGGTAATCCAGGTATATTATCTCATCCTCAATACCTTCACGGAAATCAAAGCAGGCAGCCGTTTTTTGTAACTTGACCGCAATCAACGGAGTTGATCAGTCCAGCATCCGCGGTGAAAGTTGACCACGATCAACTACCTCGTTTAACTATGATCATGTGAATGCACCAGAAAAATCGCATTGACCATCTTCAAACAATGATCGAGAATGGTGCACATTTCCATTAATCATCATGAATAAGATTTACTATTACACAAATGCATAACCTTTATGAAATTAAGCTTATTTTGTGTACATACTATTATTGGTTAAAAGTATGTGTGTGCAAATACGAATGGAACTTATCCATCGAGGGGCCTGCCGGTCCTGGTGGTGTAGTGGTAAACATACTTGCCTTCTAAACCCAAGATCTCGGGTTCAAACCCGGCCAGGATAGGTGGATTTTTTCGGGCGTAAAAATCTTAAGTATGGGGCTTCCTTCGGAAGTGAAGTAAAGCCGTGGGTCCCGTTTCGTACATTTACGGTACGATAAAGAACCTCAACCTTGAAAGAAGAGGCCTCTGAGCAAAATTAGTCGGCAGTTTCACGCCCTGATTTGAATGGGACGCTGATGACCTGAGATGTTATAGAGCATCCGTAAATAAATCAAATCAAACAATCAACAATCGAGGGGGCCCACAACTGATGTGATCTTGGCCCCGCGTTGCTGGCTTTCAGCTGCATATGCAGACCAGAATAGCTCTCTGTATATTCTTCTATAGAATATTTTCATAATTTTAAGATCCTATTACTACTAACAGTGATGATCATTTAGACGTACCTGACCTGCCGACAAGGATGAAATGCGGCCGGGTTATCCTGGTTGGAGAACTTTGGTAGCGAGCCTTGAAGAAGTGCCAGTCGAAACACTAGCAGCAAGCTCAACTGCAATGAAGAAAGAGCTTAATTAACATCAATAAAACTTAATTTACGAAGCCATGAGAATGATTTAGTTCTTGTGTAAAATACCAGTATTACTTAACTGTAGGAATTCTTTGGTGGTTGCATACAGGAACTAAAATTAATAAAAAGGTGCATATGAACCTGTATGTTTCATTAGTATATGTTTGTTACGCTTGTTTTAATGTTTCAAGCTGTTTTATCCATTATAATCTGGCCTATATTTTATAAAAGTGTTTGATGTTCATGGTAGATTATGACGACATGTTTATTTTATTATTATTTCTTCATTTTTTAAATTTTTTCAACTCCAGTTTAATTTGTCAATTCTATATAATATATGAACAACACTTTTGTGTTATTGCCAGAAACATTTTACATTATTGAAATCGAAACAAATAGGTGAGTGTGGAGGATATGATTTGGATAGTTCTTCTAACCTCAGTTAAATGGATTTCTATTTGAAGGTTGCAATAAGTATACGATCTATTGACATTTGAAACTTCATAAGTCGAGCAAAGTTTTCCGTAGACAAGGCCTATAGCTGGTATGTTCGAAAGAGTAGGACAGTAAATGAAGAGGGGATGTAGTCGCAGGTATAGCTAGAGGTATCTTCCGGGCTGTTATGCCGTCCTATTTGGAGATAAGAATTCCAGGCGTTTCATCCACAACTATGGCGGACATCTTCAATGGCGTGGACGAAGTATCCTTGGAGTATCGGTGACACTCGATAACATGGATTCAACGTAATATTAATTTGTTTTCATTCGCTGTGCTTCTAGCAAATACACACATCACATATGCATACTAGTGCCCATTAAAGCTTATCTATCACACTACAGTCGATTAGCCTAGCGGTTAATGAGAACAGTTTAGTGCTTTTAAATCTACGTCCTCTAACACCGCTAAGATAACCGTGCATACAAAATGCTTTGTAATGAAAATGCATCTCCAGCTTAATCGACGTAAGACGATTGATAGCTTTTGTATGTGAACAAGGTGCTATGCCAAAGTGGACTTAAAATATTCAGGACCCTAGAATCATAAGTGTAAATATAGTTTCTGACTTTAGAAAAATAAACCCGTACTTTTCGAAGCGTTCTGAAGAAAGATGAGAATAACACGAGAGGGGGGGGGGGAAGATGCCACTGATCTTAATTCCATTATGTATAGTTTAATTAACAAGTATAAAAACTAGAATGGCTTAATATTCCAGTAAAGCTAGTAAGTATCAGAATATTTGTGATATTAATACATTCCTCTTTAAATTCAAGCAGGCTCGTAGACAACAGTCTGATCGTCACAAAACATGATTGTTTCATAATTTTCGCTTATTATTAGCGGCCTGCTTTTGATCTCTTTGGGTACATGTTAAGTGTTCGAAAATCACTGAACCTTTGCTTTGAACAGGGAGCATTGTGAGTCAAAACAATTGAAGCTACAGTGAAGGCTTTTACTATCTGCAGAAGAGCTCTGTACTTGGGTTGAGTTGCCGCCAAGCAATACTCCATACACAGTAATACTGTTGATAACTTGGAGCTTCTTGGTTTCCAAACACAGGACTTATTAAAATTTAACTTTCTATAGCTTTGTCGCATTGTATGTTTTCATGCACTTCTTTAATTAGTTAAATGTGGGTAAACTGCTAAACTTGCATGAATTAGGTTTGCATAAGGAAGTATGCAAGCAATGTTCTTACTATTATGTTGAAGTGAAAGTAAAACAACACAGACTTTAGAAGCATTTCAATAGGAGGGCTGCCTTCAACATATCAACATTTTATTACTGTACAATATTATACTCAATTTAAATGGTTTTCTTAGTAAACGAAATGAGTTCGTTTAAATAAATAATGTTTTATTTATTTTTAAATACCAAAATATTCTAACTTAGTTAACACTATATAAAAGATATATGTCATGAAGACAGAATAAACATAATCAATTTCCTGATAATGCTGCGCTGTATATCTAGGCTTTCATTGACTTGTAGATTTGTGGCTAACGAGATTGTGGATATTCTGTCAACAAAATCCTGAGGCCGGAAAATTTTATTAACAACAAACTTTGGAGTTTTTGTACCATGCAAGGTGTGAAGCGGTGTTTGAAACATCTTTTATGTGGTCAAATAGTACTTATGATGACGTATTGCTTTTTGTAACCGATGTTGCTCCATGCATTGTTAAAGTAGCCGAAACTCTAAAAACTCTTTACAGAGACATAGTTCATGTAAACTGTCTTGCACGCGGGCTTCACAAAGTGACTGACGTTATTACCGAGTCACATGAGTGGCAAGGTTGACAGCTACATATCCAACTTGAAAAGCATGTTTTAAAAATCCTACTTCCATAACACTGAACTAGTACCTGCAGTTTTCCTTCCCTCCAGCCCAGCAGTGACGAGGGGTTGTTCGTAAATGCTAAACAATTATGAGTATTGATGAACTAGATAGTAAAGAGACATCTTCCACTCCATTGCCAAAGCACTAAATATCCGATTATTTGAAGGTTTGTAGTTTAAAAAAAGAGTTTTGGAAATTTGAAAATGTCATTATACATTTGGGAGAATCGTGTTTAGAGGGGTACAGGCGCATAAACAGAATTATTGCCGAAGTGTCCACCAAACGAACCAAGCAATCCATGTACTAATTTTGAATGAAGCATAAACTTCATATTATTCTACAGTAAACAATGCGTATTCTTAGGGTGCCAATTTAAATTATCTACACCCAAATTGAGGTTCACCAAAACGTGGCGCTGATAGTTCTTCAATAAATAGTGTTTTCAGCAAACAAGGAATGAGCCTTCATGGGCTGAACAGGTGAGTTTCCCCTATGAAAGTGGTGACAGTGAAACGTTTCTCTTGTTGAGGAACAAATATTAAATGACAAGCTCAAAAAAGTCTCATCAAAATTACAGCTTTCTATTACAATCACCTTTTCCACCAACACGAGAAACATCAAGCGGGTGCACCGATTCTTCTTGTAGTTCTAATAGAGCATTGTATTACCTGTTCTTGAACGTGTTTAGAACTCTATCAAGGCAGCAAAAATTGTCATAGGGAATAATTATTTATTGTGATTTTCTTTCCAAAATGGAATTCATAAATTGGCACAAACCAGAAAAGAAAATTCAAGGTCATTCAGTCCCACTAGATCACAGCAACAAACTTTTGGATTAACCATGGAGTTTTTTCAATTCAATTTAAAATAAACTAAAAAATAGCGAATATAGAAGGTATAACTAAAACAGTAATAAGTAATAAGTACAATTTTCTCAGATAGTGAGGGTGAGGAAGTGCCCTTGACCGTTAATTTTAGTTTAAGTAGTTAGCTGGCTACCAGCCATTGGTTATTTCACTCATTCCCGGTATATTGACATTTTATTTATTTATTGTAATTGACTGTTTGATTGATTTAGTGTTTTATTTTTGTAAAATTACTATTTTCGGTGGAAATTAACTCATTAATAAACGGTAAAATTTGGAAATTTTGTTGCCGGTATAGGCAACAAGGTGCTGGGATTGTTGCAGATTTTATTTTATTTTTTTAGTTTCATTGGATTTCCAGGAAGAGAATACCATCGTAGTGCAGAGTATTATTATTAGTAATTTCTACAAACTGCGGGAAAGAGAGTGGAGCCGTAAGGACTGATGTTTTAGAGGCTGCAATCAAGGCTTATGACAGCCTTATAGCTCTCTAATACCCAGTGACTATTATCTCTTCCTAATATGAAGAAAAAATTAAATATGAAAAGTGCAATTATAAAACGTTTAACAGATAACTGCTGAGTTCTTTTGAAGGGAAATGAACTATAAATGCATAGTTGTGAAAAGTGTATTGAAAGATATCATAGTTTACTTCTTCAAAAGATTCACGTTGGAAATTTTTGGAACTTACCTCGTTAAGTGTGCTTGTACTTCATGGTTCATAGTTATAAGACTGAACTATCACAAAATATTCACTGGTTTTACATCCAAGTCTATTAATGTAAAGGTGTAATGAGTACATAAGTAATTCTATATTGCCTTGAGTGAATCTGGACAAGAAACCCAGTAAATATTCTGTGGATGGTTCTTGTTCTTTGATTTTAAATAAAAGTGGGGCAGAGAAATTCTAAATATATTAATAGAATTTAACATCACAAAATATATTATGATTTAATGGAGTATTGCTAATCTTCAACTTCAATATAAATCGCAAACAAAGAATTAGACTTGAAAATTCGATCACGGCCAGGATTTGAGCCACAGAACTTCAACCTTCAAATGAGCATTTTCGTGCAATATTAATGGTGGTTACAGCTTTGTGTGATACTTCAACCAATATTGGACTAAAGTAAATTTGGTATATTTGGTAAAGGGAGGGGACATTATGCCCAATAGTTGGAAAATAGTTAGAGACGTTTGCGATATATAGATAGGCAAAATACTGAGACTCAATGCATAGAATAATTATTGCTTAGCCTGCAGGTCCAAATAGATCAGATATGGGGGATCAGTGATTATCTAGATGTTTGTGGTACAGAAGAAGGAAGTGGTCTAGCATGGCTCAGATGAGGTGCTTGGAACGGAAATGAAACAGTTAATGCTCACGGGGAAAGAATTCGCCCACTGTGGGGAGAAAGCGATATCTTGAGGCATATTTTGGCAGAACGCAGGGAAACAGAGATTTTAAGAAATGAGCATTTACCACTACCATTTCTGAACTACAACAGAAGTTGAAACATCTGCCGTGAAGTGTTGGTGCATGAGAGATACACACACAAATCAAGAAAATTTCTAGCGAAGAAAAGAGAGGTGAGTTGGGGAGGAGGGAGTAAAAGGAAAGCGGGACTCAGGGGTAAGGGTTCTATTTATGTCTATATATACATAAAAATTACTCGTAGAAAACGTGCGATGTATGTATATTGAAATGTTTGTACATATGTATTCATGTAGGACTGACTGTATGTACTTCATTGTATACATTGTTTCGCATCTTCATTAGTATGTAACAGTTTTAAAGTTTTTGCTAAAGGCAGGTTAATGATGAATATTTGAAATTTGATTGTGATTGATATTTCTCAATTACAAAGGATGTTACATTAATGTGTAAATCTTGCACATGTGTACACTCATGTTCAATTAACTTATAGATCTTATTCATTACTAATAATGTGGCAAGTTTCAAGGTTGTGCATACTTTTCACAGGTTTGCTTTAACATTTTCTATTTTTCATTTGCATGGGATGTTATAAGTATGATTATCTTGAATATATTCCATCGCTTTTGTTTAATGCTTATTATGTACTGTTTTAAAATGTGTTTTTCCAAAAATTTGGTTTAATGAAACAAGCTTCATAGTGTGTGTTAAACTTCTTCAGGATATTAATATGTTTTCTTCTTTGGGTAAAAACTGTGATGGAATATAATTGATAGCTATAACAACATCTACCGGCATGTTCTATTCACACACTGTACTATTACTTTCATTCATTATAAAGTTTGAAAAATTCCTATTCATATAGTTATTGCCTTCTGCTGAAGTATTAGCACATTGGTTTATACAATATTTTCTGGATAGGCAATTTATTAACTAGAATACCATGTTTATGCATAATAATAATAATAATAATAATAATAATAATAATAATAACAAAAATAATAATAGTGATGATAATAATAATAATTAAATGATGTCACACCAATCATCTATCTTCCGTCGGTGAAGAGTGTGTGTAGGCATCCGAAGTATCAATTTTATATATATTTGGGTTCAATTTAAATTACATGGAAATAATTATTTTATATTTAATATGTATATGTATACACTTTTACAAACACAAAATTCTCTTTCCACTATGCAACCGGATTGATCCGGCTATTGATTTTACCGACTGCATAAGAACTTTGTAATCTGCCAAGGGAAATCATTGCGCGCAATCGAAACTAATAGCATGCATTTTCTTTCATTATTTATAAGTAGAAAATAGTATATGATGCCAGCACTTCGCCGTGAGACATGCCTGAAAATTTGAAAAATCTTGAGATATTGGCGATAGTCATTTTTTCGAATATTGTAAATTACCTCCCGGATATTTTGCTTTAGCGCCCCCAGATCATGTGGATTGTTGGTATACGCTATCTTTCTCAGTTTTCCTCAATAATAGAAATCGCACGATTTAAATCTGGAGATCTTGAAGGCCACCAAAGCGAACTAGTATGTAACTTATTCTAACTTACCCATTTTCTTCACGATACACGTCAAGCAATGCTACAAGAGTTTTTCTAGATGTATGTGAAGTCGCACCGTCTTGCATAAAATACCCTACTGTTCTTCTATAGGTGTCAAAATAGCAATAAATGAATTCAATATTTCGTCTATTAAACTGTAAGTAATAAGCGTATGTTCCTAAAATATGAGTCCAACAATATGACTTGCAACAACATTTTTGATCTTAAAGTGGAAGTTCAACGACTCTATCAGTATTAACACTACTCCAACACCTATTAATCCGAGTGCACACATCCCGAGAGATTTTTAATTGTGTTTAACGCCCGTTTTAACTAGTGAGCCATCACAAGCAGTGACACTGATGATATATGAGATGAAATGATAAACTGGAAAAAGATTTTTTTAAAGAAGGGAATGTTCCAGGAAAGTTTAGGATACCTCCCCGGCATTTGGCATTTATGAACATTGAGGAAAACCTGAACAATAATTCAATCAAGGAGGACTGTCCTGGTGGAATCGAATTCCAGACCTTCCGCTCACAAGTCCGCGCCTTAACGATCTCGGCCACCGGGCGGTATCCTAAGATATTGAAATTATCTTCATCTGTGACAAATGTTAGATTATGATCAAAGAGTCTTCCAAGCATATCATCGATAAACTAATTACTGAACCTCACTCTTCTTTATTCGCTGTCCACGAGTTTTATTTCATTTATGGCAGAAATTTCATATGGATAAGATACATCAGTACTATCAACATATACACCAATTTTCGGGGTTAATTAACTTAAAGAATGTAATGGAAAAACGTCTAATCGATAACCAATTTCATCAAGTTTCTGCTCTGTTGAAATCCGATTTTTCAATCACGGCTTCTAGTCAATGAAATCGTTTTGGGTTCGAACTTTGTTCACTAATTTGAAAATTGCACTTCTCGAATCAAATGTTACAACGAAATTCTCTCCTACAGCATTTGTACGATTTATTTCATATAACAATTATAAATAAATATTACTTGTTCTAGCGATACAAAAATATAAGTAGAAAGTGTAATAAGCACTTTCTATAAATGCAACTGAAAAAATATTATAAACACAACCAAGCAAGCTTAATTGCGTGCATCAGCGACACTTTCAACTCTATTCTTAAGGAAATCACACGTCCACTGAAGGTAAACTGGTTTCCACTAGTGTATACAGATTCCAATTGCAGCTGAATGAGAGCATGGTGTAATATAATTTAATGTGAAAGAGTGTTAGTATTCTTCATTGCTTAAACGTTTTTATAAAAGTAATTCCTCAAAAACGTTTATTACATTGTTACAGAGGCAGAACAGTTTGAAACTGCAAGGAGATTTTATGAATGCCCAATCAAATCCCCCAGTTCCTGAAACTTAGTTGGATACCTTGCGCCGCCATAACAAAAGGAATTTCGTTCATCAGGTAAGATTCTTTTAGATTACTTCATTTTTATTAGAAGTATTAGGATAGGAGCGATGAAAGTTCTTTGCTGGACCTTCCATGAAGGAGATTTCAATGCGTCACTAAGTTATTCATTCAAGTGCTTCGTTCTGTGTACCTTGTAGTAGGTAGTTGCAATAATCATGCCTCTTCCTTTGAAAGAATATCAACTGTGCTGTGCTGCGGTATGAAACCATCCAAATTATTCTGTTGTATAAGAGTCACATATCTTGTAAAATATACAGAGCGTTCCTTATATTGCCTGGCCACAGGGCTGGGGTTCGCGCGTATGCGTGCCCCGGGCACTGTCTATTACACTGGGGGGAGGACTCTCCGTGCTCCAATACTTATTGTTCTGTGAGGCAACATGACCATTTAAACGAAGACATGTTTCATCTGAGAAAATTATTAAATGTGGGTCGACAGTACCGTCAATGATATTTATTACAATCCCATTACAGAAATTGCTCGTTTTTCACACGAGGTTGTAATACACGAACTATAGTCACTCTGTAGGGTTTCAAATTTAAAAAGTTTAGCAGCTTTATGAACAGAGATTTTTGAAACATACACTTGCTGTGCAAGATGTCTTAGAGACTTCTTTGAAGAGCGTTCGAATGATGCACTAATTTTGTCAATTTCCCTCCGTTAGAAATTTACTTTCTCACTTCATGGTTTAAGCGTTTAGCGATCCCATTGTTCTAAACTTATTATCCAGTTATCTAACAGTTTCTCAATCTGGAACTGGAATATCAGGACAACTTTCCTGCATTTGTTTACACATCTGTCTACATGATTCGGTTTTTACATATATATCGTACATAAAGATTCTTTGTTCAAGCATAGATGTTGCTTTTTGGACTAATAAGAATAATCTAATGTAATTCGCACACAACACAGGTATCTTGAATAAAGTTTCATTTTTGAGACTCACAATGAACAAACTCCAGTCTTTACAACTCGAACAGAAGACAGCAAGTGACACATTAACCACAGCTGATAAACATAACCTTGAGCGCTAGTGCGCTACTGAAATAATATCGAGGTCACTGCAGTGCAGCGAACTGCGCATATACGCGATCTATGACCCGGCTATAAATGAAACACATGATGTAAAAGCATTTAGTAACCCGTTTCTTAATAAGTAAAAATAAACTTCCACGATCTGTTTTATGAATTTAAGAAGGTTTGGACATTTTAAATTTCGTTCTTGACATTTTTCCGTAACATTTTTTGGGAGTTGTCAACGAAAGAAAAACTTTCCATTCTCCATTAAAAGTATTGCCCGCAATCAGAGACAAAACTTCTGGTCAGAGAGCAACAATGAACATGGTCTAAACACCCCAAAATCTCTCATACTTATTTGACTTTATTGATTAAAAAGCGTCCTGAAAAGAGAAAGATGGCAAATCACTTCATTCATTATATATGGTTTAATTCTTTAAAGGTAACAAATATGTTTTAACCTTCTCTGTATTGTTTCTTTTCATCCGATCTCTTACCATTTCCGCCAAGTTTTTATTTGCATTTTTATATCAACCAGGCATCTATTTTGACTCTTCTTATATTTCTTATTTCCAAAGATTTCCACTCAGAGTATTTAAACCCGCAGGTCTCTCATTCATTTACTACTTAGATTTTGTAATTTTTCTTTTCTTCTTCATGGAATTAGACATAGACTCAGTCAAGATTTTGAGTCTATCCATTTGCATGTTGAATGAGCCATCTTTCTTTTTCCTTTTGGCTGGTAATATAGTAATGTTTGGGTATTCAGCACTTTAATGCTCTGTATACGATAGTACAATTTGTTTCTAATGCATGTATTCTTTCTAATATATTAAATCTGTTTAACTATGCTCTTGATATGTTTATGTCTAATAGTGTACCGCCTGCTAGGGAAAAGAGCGACTTCGTTTCATCAATTTCTTCTTTCTCCTGTCTGATCTCTTTATTGTCCAGTTCTCACAAGCACCGCCATTACTATATAGAATTTTAACTGTGTAGTTTTAACGTTTTGTTTTTCAAATATTTTCTTATTGTGGCACATATGCTATAAAATTTACTTAATGTTTTATCTATATAAACTTTTTTTTGACAGTAAGACATCTTTAAATATATATTATTTATTAATTCGATTGCTTTCCCTTTAATTATATTTTTACTTCTTTTGTGGTTAGTGTCCACAGATGCCATTATTTTTTATTTTGCTGGGGATATCTTCATATTAAAGTTCTGTGCTATATCATTTATTTTGCACACTGCTGTCAGGAAACCATCTTCGCTATCATTTAGTATTATTGCTATCAATCTAACTGTATTGTAAATTCTTAGTTTGACCCTTAATGAAAATAGTTCTCTTTTAAATAGAATGTTATTTGCATAATTTACTTTCCTGAATTGTTCTTCCTTTGAGTTATCATTTACCGTGGATTCAAAAGTATTTAAATAATTCCATAGCTTTAAAAGTGTGTTATCTATAATTAAATATTTGAACTTATTTGATCCTTTAATAAATTTTCTTTTTTCTTTTTCTTGGGAGAGACGTAGAGGGCCTAAGCAGAAAGCACTGTTTATGCACAAAAAGGAAAATTATTTGCCATTTCCAGAGAAATGTGGAAACGTTTATTGAGCCTATAGCTTGATTTTAGCCAAAGTTATTGCCAATTTTAAAAACCGTTTAAAAATATGTAGCTAACCTCGGATATAATTTTGAAAAATAATATTTTTTGTTTTATTCATTAAGTATAAATTAATATTGAAACCTATTCAGAAGAAATTAAAATATATATTAAAATTTCATATTTTTTTCCTTTTGAATATGTAATTTTGTCCTGGATTAAAATCGTCCCTAAATGAGATTAAGTGAAATAAAACCACCTGTGCTTGAATAACCAAGCGATATAATTAACTGTGTACATTGTAAAACATATATACATTAAGTGAATTACTGTCCAGTATTGAATATCACTCAGGAAATGAAAGTACAGGTTTAAATTGTAGTTTTGTCAGTTGGGGTCATGACTGCATCACTGTAATTAATTTCCGGGTGACCTGTTTTCCTTTGTCGCATTTGAATCGTTAACATAGTCTTGTTTTCAACGCGATCCTAATTTCCTCAGCGAAAGGCTTCCTCTGTGCTTTTATTAATCATGGAACAGAAGATGCGGAAGAGAGAGACGGGACGTACTTGTTTACCCAAGACGCCCTCTAGAACTTCCGCCAGTCTTGTAAGTCTCCTTGATCAAGAGAGAACTTTCCTACGTTCTCAAAGTGGATTAAAGTCTCGGGACTTGAATTCCGATCATTATATTAAGACCTTTCCTGCCGGAGAGACTTGCAGGAACATTTCAGAATTCTGTAAGGGACGAGAGACTCCCCGGTTCATCAGTGACGCCCCTTGTTAACACCATTTGGTCACCATGTCACAAAAACCTCGCGTCAACTGTTGTCTCTTCTTGGAAGGTTCGAATTTATCAGGGACACATCCTGCAAAGTGTACTGAGCAAAGCGGGGCCGAAATACTAGTAAAGAAAAGGAGATGATGACGAAAACCAAAAGGGGAAAATAAAACAACGAGTGGTAGTAGTGAAAGGAGAAATATTTCATAAATCAAGAATGAATAATATACGAAAAATATATACGCTTATATATTTAGATAATTTGATAACAAAATTATTTTTGTTTGGAGCTGAAACGGGTTAACGAATTCAAATACGTGAAAGAAGAATAAGAACTATAAGAAGACTAATTATCAATAATAGTATACAGTTATCACATAAATTCATTAGCTTCTTCGTAACATGTTAACCACTGAGAATACGGCACACCTGTAGCACAGCTATGTCAGAGGAATAGTATAATTTAAGCATTTGTAATTTAAAAAATCCATTTAATAAACAAACTTTATTCTGTACAGTATGTGCTATTGTTATCGACAACATTTTGCCATATTTCTGGAAGTTTTTAAGTCTCATCATTAAACACAAAGTCATTCAAATCAAAATATAGTACAGTAAAGTGTATGCATCTAAAGATCAGTCACAAACATACAGTGATTGGCCTAATTGTCGCGGAGGTGTAATATACTCTAGAGGTATTGTAATTCAAATAGATGGTGCTTATAAGATTACGTGACAATCCAATATACATCGAGAGCAGTTTAAAAATTACTTGGAGTTAGTTGTTACATCCCGGAACTCCCTCCATAGGTTCGCCATGCCCGAACTCTTCACCATTTTAAAACTTTATTAAATAACAATTTTCTGTAACCAATGGATCTAAATTCGTTTGAAATGTTTGTTTATCTATTGCGTGAGGGTTCCCTAGATATATTCTATTTTTCATTGTCTTCCAAAGATAATCATTAAACATCGTAATATTTGGAGAACGAGGAGGCGATGATTCTCCTTATGTGCAATATTCTGGGCTGCCAGGAAATAACGCCTAATGCCTATCTGGGTCAGCCACACAACTTTCTGTACCTGATGTATGCTTTTAAGATGAATATATGCCTATGCATTGATTATCACACTATTACCTGTTAATGTACTATTTAATAACATCTCACTCTCGATTGCACAATAAAATTGCCCGACTCTGTCGGAATCCCGCTCGCAATTGATTGGAAGAGGGAATGGCCATGCAGGGAAATTTCGGCGATTGCAGGGGGTTAGTCCGTTGGGCGATCTATCTTAGTTGCGAATTACTGCCATTATATTAGGGAAACTTGTAGCTTTAAATGTATTATATTAAAACTAATAATTTCCTCTAATTAATTGGTATGATTAAGCCTAACTTTCTTTAAAAGTCCGTAAAATAGTACTTCCAGCGTTCTCTTATGCTTGGATGTATCAGGTAAACAAAAAATCAACTACAACAATTATTTCAATGTCACTGAATTCTCCGAACTCTTTCGTTTGGGACAAATTGGTATTGTAGACGACTAAAATCCTTATGAGCTTAAGTAGTTTTTATACTAATTCAAAGGGCAGAGTTTAGATATTTGTATAGTACGCCGTCACATTTTCATTTCGCTAGAAAGATTGCACGCATGCGGAACTGCATAACTTTTTACCAGAATTTTGGATATTCCTAAATGAAAGTTTGGTGAGGATTCAAGAAGCTTTCTGCAACGAAAGAAATGATCGTACTTAATTGATAGAAAAAACGTTCCTAAAGCCATCAACTAGCTAAAATGCAGATGTCATTCAGAAAGTTCATTCCTTAATTATGTAGGCTACTTTTACGATCTAAAAAAATGCTGACCAACAATGGGAATAGCATAGTCTGCACACTGGTAATGGAGGATTTGAACATGCACGGAATGACAAAAAAACCTGTGCTCAAGCTGTGGTTGTTTAAAGCCGGCGGGATATGCTGAATGCGTAAACGAGGTTCATAAATTCCTGAAGATTATAAGCTGGGCCAGAGCATCCTGGATTCAAAAAATATAAAATAGCAATGGATGTTTGCAGATAACCCTTTAAGTATTGGTCATCACAGTCTGCATTGGCTTCAAAAAACTTGGCTACCACTTGCAAATGTGTTGGCATTAGCTATAGATAAAAAAAAGAGGCCACACTTCCTGTAGGAATCAATACAGTTGCTATTACATGACGTAATAAAACACTTCGTCTTCATTTTCTCCCTTTTCTGTCACCCGAATTCTGTTTCCTTCATTCATTTTATTGACTAATGGTGATAAATTGTTGTTCGTAAAGATTCGCATTAGGTTCAGAACAGTTATTTCCTCTTGGAACCTATCGTTCTAACATAAGCCTGACACGCAATGAAAAATCCGCGAGCTAAACAAGTGGGTGGTGCAATCATAACATGTAATCAAAGTAAACGATAGTATTATTGCAATATTCAGACTTCAAAAGTGAATTATCTATAAAGTTCGTTAATTTTATTAGCATATTTCAGGTTTTAAACGCTTTGAAATAAATATTTCCATAAATATATAGGCAGCACAGTAGCTAAGGTTTAAATTTGTATACAGGAACAAAAGTAATCTAAATTTAGTAAGATATCATCATGTATGGGTGACGTAGTGGATGAAGTGATTTCGGTTCGAATACCGCCAGGGTCGTCTTCCCTGCTTTTTCCAGTCCGCTGGCAAATACTGGAAAGGGAAATGAAATTTAGGCCTGAAACGCTTCCTTTCATAAAATTCCTTTTCCATCTCATATACCATCAGTGCCCACCACCTGAGTAACATCAGTAGTAAAAGCAGGTGTTAGACACTACTAAAGGAAAGATGTACCATTTTGAGGAAAATCCTATAATACACATATTCATATCGAAGATAATTATAATTTAATTTAACGCAATTTAGATGCGCGGGAAAGTCAACCATTAGTTCTTACTTCCTTAGTTTCTGTTGCTATAACTACATCGTTTATAAGGGTGAAGTCCAGATATCGCTTTTGGCTAAATGTTGAGCATATTCACAAACATTCAAGTTGAATGCCGTGTAAGCAAATCAGATAATTTAATGAGATTTTTACAGCAGTTTTAATAGACACAATCATTCTGTAATATATAAAAGGCAAAGTGAAATTTTGCCAATTCCAACTTTTTATTACTTTCTTTACTTTATTAGAAAACTATTTATATAAAAGAAAAAAAAACATTGGCGTATATGTGTTAAAAGATTCAATACATTTTTCAAAACACTTGTTTTTTACATATTTTTTATACTTTTAAAGAACATAGGTATCACAATTTATTTCTTTTCCTGCTATAAAGTTGTGTTAAGGCTTAAATCCTAATTTTCGCATTAATATTTAGATCCGGAAATCTTGCATATTATTATAATGGTTCCTTTTGAATCTCGCATCTTCTTGAATATTTTATGTAGATAATTACTAGGAAGGGTCCCAGTCATATCAAAAAATAATTAACTAGCAAAACAAGTTAAGCATTTTAAACATATCAAGTGTGAAATCACATGTTATCATGATGAAGTAAACATAACAGGAACTAAGATTAAAAAAATGGCTATATCAACAGAACCTTAAAGAAGAAACTCTGGAGAGAAATTTAATAATCATTTTATAATGTTATTCCGCTGCCTGTACTGTTGTGTGGATGCAAATTTAGAAACATATAATTAAAATTGAAACTTCCGAAATTATGTTTTTACGAATAACTAAAGATTGTATATGAAATTATAGACTAATAAATGCAAATATTCATAAAGAATTAAACATACCAGGAGAAGCAGTACAAAAGTTTAAGAAAGTGTGAAATGACATGCACATAGAAAGAATAGGAAATAAAGTTTCTAAAAATTATGAAAATATAAGCTATCTGAGGGAAATATAGATTTAATACATAAGATGATGACAAATATGATCTTATGCGGTTTTACTTATGTGTTGGGGTGCATCACCATGTGAAAACCACATGTCCTCCCTATTCTGGATAACATCCTCAAGAGAAGTGGAGACAAGTGACCACTGGCAGGTCCTTAGGAAGAATCCTTGGGCCAGTAAGATATCCTCCTATTAGTGCCTTAAATTATATATATATATTATTTTCGCATATTATGATCCCGATAATGTTAATCATACCATGAAGGCTTTTTCCAATTAGTTCAGGTTTTCTTTACCTTCCGCAGTGGTTCTCTTTGTATGTAGAGCCTTCGACACATATGAATAGAAGTCCTGGGGATGGGGTGTTCTTCTGTTTGGAAACCGTTCTCGAAAACTCGTGCTGCGACACCACATTACAATGCATTGCACTATAAATGAACAGTATTTCAAGACGCTCTGAATTACTCTGCGTCGTCTTACAACTTACTTTCCTTTGTTTCAAAGATAAATAAACAGTTGAAGTTAGCTGTTATACACGCGGCGGATCTGTTCCTCTCCTACAGAGTTGTCACGTTGCGCTACTTTAATTAGTACAGAAAATAACGAACAATGCAAGGATTATAAACAGAATACTACGAAACTTCCACTATCTAAAGATGTTTCAACAGTCTGAGAAGATTATCTCTCCTTGTGCTATAAAAAGCTTTTTTCAAAATAGTGAAAAGTTCATCAAAAAATCTCAAATATCTTTTATTTTTGAAAACAAGTGCTTTTAGAAGGACAAAATGACACTGAGCTTGACACTGAACTTTTCTGTTCATTTTAGCACAAAAATTACACTCTTTTCCTCTTATGGCGCGGCAGTCCGACATTGCGCCTTGGCCAGCCGCAGCGGCCGCTGCTTCTTTTAACTCCGTCCTCGGCAGTATTACAGGAGGGCATGTGATCAGCACAACGGCACCCCTACCGCCAGTAATGGTCGAGGTCGTTTAGGCGCAGACTCGTGAGAGGTATGTCTGGGGTTCGATTCCCACCAGGACCGTCCTCCCTGACTGAGGCTTTTTCCAGGTTTTCTTCAGTCCTGATTAATGGCATTTGCCGTGGAGGTACCCTAAATTTAGGCTAGAAACGTTTCCTTCCTTTAAACAAAACGAAACAAAAAAAAAACCTGTCCCAGTTTATCATTTTATCTCATGTATTATCAGTATGCACTGCCTGCGATGCCTCAGTAGTGAAAACGGGTGTAAAACCTTATTTAAAAAAATCGGCACCCCGCCGGTCATCTATAATGCGGTTTTCGAGATCGCAGGACGCACCTCTTTATCAGGCTGCTTTCCAGTTTTCCTCACGAGGCTGAATGGATCCTTTTTTTTTTTTTTTTTTTTTTTTTTTTTTTTTTTTTTTTAGATTGCTTTATTAATGGACGCTCTTTAACATCTCAGGTCATCAGCGTTCCATTCAACTCAGGGCGTGAAAGGGCCGACAAATTTTGCTCAGAGGCCTCTCTTTCAGGCTTGAGGTTCTTTTTCGTGCCGTAAATGTACAACACGGGACCCACGGCTTTACTTCCCTTCCGAAGGAAGCCATACTTAGGATTTTTACGCCCGAAAAAATCCATCGCTCCTGGTCGGGTTCGAACTCGCGATCTTTGGTTTAGAAGGCAAGTATGGTAACCACTACACCACCAGGACCGACGAATGGATTCTGTTTCAGATCTCCTGAACCTGTAATATTCCTAAGTAGATACGGGAGATCGAACCTGGGGCTCCCAGGCCTGCAGTCAACAACGGTAACCACTAGACCAATGAGGTAGTCAAAAAATTACTCTGCATAAAAACAATTTTGCGTCCCATCTTAACGCGCAATATTTGCGTTTAATCGTAACGGTGAATAAAGTGTAAACATCGTGTAATGTTGACATCGAAAAGTCAGTTTTGTTGGTGGGTGACCGATAAGGCTTTGTTGCATTGATTAGAAATCCAAATACTGCACTTTATTCCAAACTATATAAAGATCTCTAAAAGTATCTTAGTATACAGGCACAAGACATGGATACGAAATCATAATAAAATCCTTTTACTTACAAGAGCTAAGCCTAACGTTACTTTTGGTAGCTATGGACGCCTTCAACGACGCAATACAAAAAACCCATGCAAAAACACATGGATACATGCATTGAATTATATACCACGGATGCAATGCTGACGACAGAACTGCGCCACACGATGACGAGGTTTGGAATACGCGGGTTCCGCTTTTGATTCTGCAGAACGAAGAAGCGCTACAAACCAGATCCATTCGTGAAACATTGCAATAGTTATCACGTAACGGTGTGCGAGAAAAGACCTATCACTAACTGGGTTATGCTTATTATAAATAGAAATGCAGGTTCACGTTGTTCTTTGTTTTGGTTACTTGACCGAAATTTTCGCCTGACGCAGAACGCCAGTTTAGTACATCTCACTAAACATGTACAACGCAACAACATTAAAACATAGAACATCCCGTGTTTTAATTCCAAGGTAGTGTATCCACTTGAACATAAAGCATTTGGAAGGTACAAGCGTGAAGGGGAAGAGCAACCAAAACAGGCCATTGAAATACATATTGAAACAAAGGAAGAAGGAGCTAGGCAAGAAAATTATTGGAGACTGAAATCGCCAATGCATATCAGAGCGAAAGTCAGGAGCACGTACTCCTTAGAAATGAATTAATTATATTTATTGTTAAACTTTTTGTGTGAATGAAAAAATAAGATCAGTAAATTGCAGTATCCAAGCGATAGTGCAGGTGGGACATGCAGTCAACTTAAACAAGGGAAAAAAAGAAGAAAAAGAAGAAAAAAGAATGACATTATTTATTTAATTGCATTTCCGTTCCTATTTTATTCTTTAGCATTTTCCAATTAATTGTTACAATTTCATTATGTAACTGTCTTAATTAAATTTTTATTCAAATATTTTTAATTTACAATAATCATAAGATGTGTGAATATTTTAATGAAAGCAAGTTATAGTTTTCTTGTGTAATACAAAGGTCTATTTTTAAAATTTATCACTTAAATCACATTTACTTTTGGATTTCATTACATTTTGATGTAAATAATTTGAAGAAATTTTTATGCTTTCAATTTCTGCCGCATAAGTAGTGTGAATGAATAAAACAAAATGTTCTCTAAATATTATTGTAAAACGTTTTTTTTAATCAGGGAGTTTTTAAAATGCTTTGCAAATAGTTTGATATTATCAATCTTTTTGTATATGAATAATTGACTCTGCTTTTACATATTTTACATGACTGTATCCATTCATATATTATTATAGGTTCATTATCAAATTAATAAATATTTTAAATATTTACTTCAAGGTTTAAAAAGATTTCCTTGAAGGTTTGGTTTTATTGTCTCCTCTTTTACTTTTTTTTTTTTACACTAACTTCAGAAAGGGAACCTGTTGCGATAAATGGCGAATATGAATATTGCTACTCCATATTCTCGAATAAAATTAAGTTTTTTTGTATTCTTGAAGTAAGTGACAAATCAAGAAATACGCCGAAATATGTAATTGTTTAACTCATATTTTGAAATACAAATAGATTGTGCAAAGCGAGATATAATGTATACCTTAATATTAAAATACTTTAAATTATTTAAATTTGCAATTTTTTTCATATGCAAATGACCATACTTTTTGAGTCGAAGGATCTTTTACAAGAGCATTTTGTAATTTAAATAATGCTTTTCAGATCTAAGACCAAAACCAAATATAATTATTACATTAACTTTAATGCTTACTTATTGTAAACATACAATATGTCTACCGTACGTTTCAGCTATGTTCACTCTTTGTAAAGTACAAAGTCATTTGCTATTAATGAATGTATTTTTATATTTTATTAGACATTCTTAGGTTGCCAGCTTTCTGTATAAATAATGCAATAAGATAGTTTACCATGGCAAATGAATAGAGTTTATATTTTAAACTATTTTAGATGTCAAGTCACAACTTGGGCAGTACATTTCCTTTTTCAAAAAAACCATAAGAATCCTTAAGAGAAAGACCCGTAAATGTACGCAATTGAAGTTTTATAAAGTGATACCAGCGCCAGCCAGGGATGCGGAACTTTGGACATTAATAAACAAATGTTAACAAAGTATACAGGCTGTTGGAATTGTTGATCTGTGGTGGAATAGGCTCTCATATGAAAAAAGTAGTATAAAAGAAATACTATATGTATTAAATCTAAATAAAAATGTAAAAAATACAGAAATAAATGGATGGAACACTTAGAAAGTCAGTTGGATAATATAGCAGAGCAGGAACTTTTATGAAGCTAAATGAAAAGGGATTCGGAACGCCCAAGAAAATATTTAATAATTCAGTGTTTGAACACATAGAAATGCCTAATTTATGACGATTACAGATAAATAAACGCATATTTCTCCCACTAGCTACCTTAAGAGTATATTATTACGGTTCAGTTTTCTTACGTCCACAAATACTAATAAATTATGTATTTCAATCTCCTGAAAATAATTTTCACATTTTTCACACATTTTAAATTCTTCAGACAATTTTATGAAAAGTTTTGTTAAAAATAATTTATTTTTATTACTGAATTATCGTCTCAGTAATGGTCCTAAATTATCAAGTTGGCATTACTGGAATTTCAGAATCCTTTTCTTAATCTCTATATTTCTTCTTCAGAACTCCAAAGAAAATAATTTAACAAGCAATCAGCTATTTATGCGTCAGCACAGACAGAACGGAATTAATAGGCGCTCCATGATCGTGTAGTAGCTTACAATAAGAGGCTAATGAGGTGCTGTTCATGTTTCAAATGAAGACGTTGTAGAGGATAGCGGAATGCTATACAGAATTACATCCATATCTAATGGTCATTTAATCCCACGAACTCAGTCTGACTGCGATCTAAGCTTAATGGACGCTAATACTCGCCCCAGTCTCAAATTGTATGCACATTTAAGGGGATAGTTTGATATTCACAAGCCCTTTATGATGGAACACGAAACCCATTCTTCAAAAGAGATGAGATACCTATGACCTCTTTGTGGTCTAATGGTAACGTTTGCGACCACTAATCTGAAGATTTTAAGTTCGATTTTCGGTTAAATCAAGTTGTATGGGTTGAGATTATTTCGTAAATTTTTCTTACTCTGATAAGGCGAATGTCATAGCTTTAAGGCGCCGAGAACTCCGAGCTCATTTGCGCCATCATTAGCTCATTTTATTCATCCCTACAGATGTGATAAAATCTACAATCTACAATCTACAGATGTGATAAAAACTAATGCAGTTAAAGATATATCATCTACTTATAAGGTTTAGGTCTAAGGCCTGTTTCATACTGATAGACTTTATGAATCATTTTAATTTAGTTACGCCTAGCACCTATAGATGTCAGAAGGAAAGCTGGTCAGCCCTTCCCTACTACTGTCCTTTAGTGTGATGTCTATTTGAATGTGAAATTGCTGGTAATTTTGTCCAGGGACCTCTTTTTCAAACATGTAGCTCTTTAAGGTGCTTTTGACACCAGTCCCATGGTTTTCAAGTCTCTTTCGGAGGTGTTGCACTCGAAATAAACAATAAAAAATTAATAAATAAAAATGAAGCGAATCTTTGGAAACTTTACTATAAAACAACGAATTACACGTTTCAGGGTTAAGAAACTCGTAGATCTAAATTTAAGTACTAATAGTGGATCTTTTCTGCTGATTGTGGATATTAAAACCCATCCAGCGCAAGTGAGAGGCAGTCTATTTAATAGATATAAATGGAAGGATGAACTTGGTGATAAATTGAAGCAGGTACTATATTGAAATTAAAGGCAGGCATATCAATGTGGAATAGGATAAATGTGTAAGAAAAAAAATTAAAGAACGACGGATAAGCTAAATAATGTTATACAATGTTACATTATTAATGCAATTGTTTGATATGTTGTTGGAGATATTAAATTTGTTTTAATTGTTAAAGTAAATGTGTCTTTTATGCCACTAAATTCATATAGCTGTAATGAAAAAAATAATCACATGCACGTTTTTTAAGTGGTTGAAAAGGACGACACCCTCAATTAAAAGAAATCTTTTCAGAGGTGAACCATTCTAGGTCTTGCCTAATATTTGGATATTGGATTTCAATAAAGGCAAATATAATGTTATAAACAATGAAATTCTAGCGTTGAAAGAGGAAAGACTTTGAATTTATTGCTAAAGACATTGTCCATTGTTTCGCTGATCGACTGATATTTCTTTTACCAATAGGTGTATAATTGTGCAACAATTTTGAGTAGTCTGTTTTGGTCCAAACGTTGTACATAATGGGCTCCTAAGTTGTTGTTGTTCTTCAATCTCCAGCCACGACGCTTCGTAGAAATCCATTTCCCCAGCTTGTTGTCGATTCCCATTTTTCTCCTTCATGGTCCAAGTTTGACTCACAGAGAGAACTGTAGGTATTTCATACTTTCACACAGTTTAATCTTCTCTTGCTATGGAGTTCCTTTACTGGCTCCACATATGTTGTTGAATGTGGCAATATTGTGATTTATATTAATTCTGTTTATAGAGAGTGTAAAAAATAAAACTATCAGTCTCGGTGGTAGGTAGATGGATGGGTATCATGTAATCATACGTATTAATTAACCATATCCACGAACTAGTATCTCTGAAATGTGGAGGAGGATGTAGGCAGAACGGATCATAAAAGATAGGAAGGAAGTAAAACAGAAAATTGAAATACTGTAAGTAAACAAAATGTTAATCAACTACGGAAGGTGCTCAATATGACACCCATCAACTTGTGTGCACCGCCTGGCTGAGTCATAATGAAATGTTGTAAAGATTCCCGGCATTTCTCGGATGACTCCAGCTGCTGCTTGAAGTGTATCACAGTATCTTGTTGTGTCTTCACAGGAGTCTCGTACACCAGGGTTTGCATGTACCCCAGAAAAAGACATCCAATGGTGTCAGGTCAGATGCGCGAGGGAACCAGGCTATTAGACATCCATGTCCAATCCATCTGTTGGCAAAGGTGTCATTCAAATGACCACATATCTTATGATCGAAGTGTGCTGGAGTGTCATCTTACTGGAACCACATCGCACGACGGATTTCCAAAGGCTCACGGGTGGTTGTGGGATATGGTAAAGGACAGCTGTGCATCACGTAACAACTGAACTGTTAAACAATCCTTAGCTAATGAATTTGATCTCTACTGCTTATCGCGGCGTCTTATGTTTTGTTTATCTACAGTTATCCCCCTCCCGTTTCGGGGGCTCTAGCGCGTAAACAAAGCGTTTCTGGACATGAGTTTATTAACAAAATGCGATCACACGGAACCCATGTACCTACCACCGAGCCTGTAACATATTTTTTACACCCAGTATAGGATATATGGAGTCCCAAACAACTTAAAACGATTTACTTGTTCAATGATATTATCTTCCCTACAACTTCTGAAACCACAGCACTTTGCATACAAATGCCATTACTTTGGTTTTCTGTTTTGAAATAGATTCGTTTCTTTGTGTAATTCAAACAATCTTCTCTGAAATGCATTTTTATCACCAGCTTCACAAGGGAATCTGACGCAGAGAAAAGCCGTATTTGATTTTAGAGGGGTGGTTGTTGGCATTGAGGAAAGGGTACATGCGAAGTTAGAACCCCAGCTTTCATGCTCTACATGTCCAGCATATGTAAAGGTTCTATCAAATTAAACCTAGCAGTTTAACCTCTTTAAGAGCTTTATGTCGTTGCCATTGATATTTAATGGCCATGGTAGTCCGTTAGCTTTGTATCCAACAGTTATTAACGAAGGAGGAGCAGCTATTGGTTACTGTGTCGCCATCCTTAGCGATGACTTCCTCGCTAGTACTCCCGTTAACAATATCATCAGACTTCAGTAGCTTGCTCATTTCCAACATTTTAACAAGCGGAAGTATGAGTTTACAAAGCGAACTTAGTCCATTACAGCTGTACTTGAAGATGGTTGTAATCATGACGGATGTGACAAAACTTCATTTATGTAACTGGCCGTTCTGCCGTGACCATTGTGTAGCTTTATGATCCGCATTTTCTCTCCGTGAGGTTCACTAATCAATGACAATGATTTCTACTGATAATTTATTTACATTTCATCACGTGTAGCTGTTCAATAATGGATGTCTTGGCTCGCCATAGCCCAAAGAGGGTCGTCGGCCGATCGCGACCAACGTTGCATCCTCTGTCTCCCTCAGATGACATCTTCGGTAGAGGACAGCATTACATTTGGGCATGTGATCAGCACTCCGCATCACCCCGATCGCGGATCCATCAGGCAGTTTCGCAGTTGTCCTCAAGAGTCTGAGTGGATCCCGTTCTAGACCTCCCTTATTCAGAAAAATTCCCTAAGTAGGTACTTGGTAGGAAATCGAAATAGGGCCTCGCAGTCATCAGTTAGCAACGCTCGCCACTCGATCATGAAGTGGTCGATCAATAATGCAAGAAGACTTTATTTATAAAACGCTAGTGAAACACGGCTACTGAAAACTTTTAATTGTACGTTTTTAAAGATGTAAAAAGTCTTAAGTAAATCTTTTAATAAATTCAGAGTTAATTTCTTACGTTCTTTCTGTTTTAAATCACATATTTACAAATTTCTTGAAAATGTACTTTTCTGTAAAACGCCGAACGGAATTTATATTTGCACGGATGACGTCACTCTTATGCATTTATCATGACCATTACTAGTAAGATGGAGGAAATGTAGAAGCAATGTGCTTTAAAACGTTAAAAAATAGAGCAGGTAATTAAACAGAAACACGCCATAAAATTTCTGTTAAATAACTACTAAAATGTTGACTTGTATTCCTTAGCACGTTGTTCCTCCCCTCACATACGTTGCATGTGCTGTGTTTTGTACACTTGAGCTTGCATCTACAAAATTATAAGTATGATTCACTGTACAGTGCTCAAAACCTACTGCTTCCAACTCTTCGTGTTTATAATATTTCCAGCATTTCGTGCACATGACGGAGCCCTTTGCTACATGTTTGGAAATAACATGAATTAAAGTTGCAACACAACGATTGGCAATTTGCACCAAAAACAAACTCCTTATAATATCCTTACAGTGACATGGCAACATATATGAGTATGAAAACCGAAATCGATAACCGTTTTACTATTATTTTAGAGTACAAAACACAAGTTTCTAAATATTACTTCCTCTTGACTACGAAGCATAAACTGCATCAATTGGTAATTAATCACTGCATTGACACTCTGGATGCATGTAAACCCTCTTAAAGTAATCCACAAATACTGAGACAGTTGCAAACCAAATAATTCTTGCTGGACAACATTAGGTAAAGATCGCCACAAACATTAATTGTAAGGTGACAATAATGGGAAAATGTAGAAGGTTAGTGAGTTTCTATATTGAAAATAATACTATGCTCCCTTTCTGTCGGTCCTGGTGGTCTAGTGGTTACCGTATTTGCCTCATAGACCCAAGATTGCGGTTTCAATCCCGGCCAGGGTCGATGGATTTTTTTCGGGCGTAAAAATCTTAAGTATGGCTTCCTTCCGAAGGAAAGTAAAGCTGTGGGTCCCGTGTCCTAACCGCTTCCAGATTTTCTTCAATCCTCATAAATGTATGTGCTTGTCTTGGTGGTTAAGTGAATACAATAATTATATGCTCGGCGCACGGGCAATGCTACCCTTGAATTTTCTTCCCTAGTTAAATCTCGACTACACTATTGCTGCGGAGCAACTTCTATATGACCCTTTATTATAATGGTATTAATAATGATTGTACATAATTAACGATTACTATATCGTAGTAGATAACATTAAATCGTTATTAATATGAGATTATAGATATGATTATATGGATCCTCATTCTGCTGCGCAATTGGAAATTTATTTTTGCTGGTTGGAGGTTACTGCATAAAGTTTTCACCATCTGCCGAGAAAAGCAATGTCGCGCTCGGAACTCCGTATATTTTGTTTCTTCCTTTATTTATTAGTAGTAAATAGTAATATTTTACTCAACTTAAAAGTAGATGCTCGATTCACTGTGAGACATATCTAAAACCTTTGGAAAACTTTGGGAACACTAGCCGCAATTCATTCTCCCGCATACTATAAATTGCCTTCCGAATATTTTGTTTCATTGCATCCAAGAGTTTTACTTCAGGCACAGCAATACTTTATATGGATGATGTTGATGCTGCAGCTGAGTAGCTTTATACGCACTACCGACATATACAAAAACTTGCAGTGCTTGTCAGGCTAAAAGACTTTCGAGAAGAAGTTTCTAATCCATAGCATATTTAATCAAGCTTCTATTATGTTAACCCTATATTTTGGTATCAGTGAAATCCCCTGGGTTCGAACTTTATTCACTAATCTAAAAATTAGTCTTCTGATGGAGATGTTCCTCCTGGAAAATTAGGACAAAGTTCTCCCCTATAGTATTTTTACGTTTTTTTTTTGTGCATAACATTATTAAATATAAATATTCTTTGTTCTAGAGTGTATATGTCACTCTCGGTGTACTCCACAGTATAAAGTCTAACACTACTTCCTACAAAATGCAATTGAGACAGTTGCAGAGACCTGCAGAGACAGAGACCTAACTAAGTAAGCTTAATTGCCAATCTGTTTGCACTAGTACACAGAAATTCCTATTGTGTAGCAAAATGAGAGCATGCTAATATAAAATCACCAAAAACACAACATTGTCAATGCCTTTTTAAATTATATAATTATAGATTAAAACGTATAATATAGAAGAAGAAACATTTGATATATACTATAGTAAAGATAAATATATAATTAATATGATTTCTAAAATATAGTACTTATGTTGCTTACTGAAAATGGCAATCTGGCTGAATGTAAGGGTACGGAAGAATGGAGGAAAAAGTATCATCCGCGCTCCTTAATAGGGTCGAACAGAGGGAGATAATCATGCTGGGCTTTGCCGGCAGGGAAGAAAGGATAGGAGAGATTAGGTAAATCTCAGATCTGGAAAGATTGATAACCTGGGAAAGGACTGAAGTAAACAATTGACTGAATCCAACTGTATGTCATCAATATTCCTTAGGTTTTTAAATGTAATGTTTAATATTTTTAAAAACATTATTCTATAATTCTTATTTTATTCTATTTTTCATTTGTTTATTTGTTTTTACTGTTGAATATATATGTTCAATATCTTATTGCAAACATCTAATATAATATCTTGTGCTGAGTCAACATATTAGTTTATCATAAAACACTTACCTTGCACTTGTTGAAGTTGTGTATTCTATTCTTCCCGCTATAATAAATTCTGGCATTACTACTATTGAAAATGGGACCTTTTAGCCACTTCTCCCTTTGAACTCTAAAGTCTATTTTTACTATTGAAAATGGGATCTTTAGCCCCTTCCCCCTCTTAGCGCTGAAGTTAGTTTCTCTTATGTCAAACATTTTCCAAAGTATTTGTAATTATAAGCTACCTCTTCGCATTTTTAGGACACATGGCAGCTGACTAGTAATTATTTCTTGAAGTACTTAAGTAGCTAAACTCAATAACTGTTCTCTAAGCATTACGGAAGTATCTAAAACGTTACATACTTTGTGAAACAATTTGAAGTTAAAGTACTTTTAGAGATCCATTCGTCAAACACTATGACAGACGGTGTTTCCTGCTAGAACTGGAGGCAATGCTTTCGCAGATTCAACACCGTCGCTAATCTTAAGAGATTACGAATGAAGTGTGGGCTTTCCTCTTCACCGTCTTCCAGTTTCTCTTGTAGTTTGCACTTCTAAGGGCTCCTCGTTCTCGCAGCGCCATTGTTCTCCTTTGACAAACATGTTTTAAGGACTCTTCTTAACCATCGACTAATGACAAAAATGTTCTAGAGGTTTGTTTGACAAAGCAGTGCTGAAGGGTTATATATTACCATTCGTATGTAAGGAAATCCCATGTGAAATCGAACGGCAAATTAATGAAATTGATCCCAAGTTATTTAATTTATAACATATTTTTATATTTTTACAACATGTAAGGAGGAATGTTTCTGTGATATATGACGTTCTTAAGTCAAGACAATTTTATGCAAAAAGTCGCCCAATTATCTTTTTTAACATAGCCCTTTTTATAGAAACATCTTTGATACCGAAA
Source organism: Metallyticus violacea (assembly GCA_030762175.1). NCBI lineage: Eukaryota > Metazoa > Arthropoda > Insecta > Mantodea > Metallyticidae > Metallyticus > Metallyticus violacea. The sequence continues at coordinate 34,404,657 of CM060831.1, read as the reverse complement.
TATGAACAATAAGCATTTAAAGCCCTTGTCTTGCCAAATATAAAGATTTGCAATACATAATCATTTTACAAAATTAGAAGAATGAATATATATATATATATATATATATATATATATATATAAATTAACACCAAAATAAAAGTAGATAAAGATAAAACACAGAGAAAGAGTCAGTTTCTAGTGTGACTCTTTCTCTGTGTTTTATCTTTATCTACTTTTATTTTGGTGTTAATTTGTTACATTGTTAATAGTGTTTCTTTATTTTTATGTTTCATTAATATTATATATATATATATATATATATATATATATATATATATATATATATGCATACTATTTATATTAGAACGATTTCCTCAATGCAATGATTTTTTTTACAAAAATGTGGTAAAGTTGTGAATTAATAATAAAAATAAATACAGTTTATAGATTTGTGCTCCAGGATAAGCGAGATACAGAAGAAAAAAAATGAAAATTACTCGTATAAAAAGAGTTCTTTTATCTATCTTGCACACCGATATAGTTATCAAATTATCACACAGCCAGAACTCTCACGTCAAAATAGTACAGTTGACTTTCGCATAACCTCACACAACCACATATGGAGTTTGACTCCAAATCCAACAAATCCATCAAACTTAATTTTACTGGAAGTGGAAGAACTTAAAAGGGACCTCCCATCAATAATATGAATTGAATATTTTGTGATCAAATTAAGGGGTAACTACAAATTAATATTGTAAATACATTTTACACAATTGTAAAAAATCTGCAGGACTTAAATTGTTTGAACATTTAGAACGAAAATAACAAAGCGTTTCTAAAGGCGTTTAAAATGGTCATGTATAAATTTGGTATAGGAATGTATCTACATTCTACAAGCTTCATTGTACAAGAATTTTAGTTCTGAGAATGCTCTATCACCTTTAATTGGAGCAGGAACTCTGATGCAGTCAAATATGATATGTATAAACAAGCAACCATGCTGTTCACGGCTTTGTTCTGGAAAATTCAACTCAGGAAGTTAATGGCATGCAGACGTTTTAATCGAATCAAAGATGATAGGAGTTAAATGAGAAATTTTCCTCTTAAACAACAAATATTGCTGTGATATCAATCCTCTTCCGGGAAAGAGACTCTCTGGCAAACACAATATCGGGTTTGTAAATAATAGGAAACGTAGCTGATTGTATAGATTACATTTGCCTGTGCGCGAATCAGAGTGTTTGTTTGTTCAACTACGCTCCATTAAATCGTTGTAGTGGAAGAAGAACCTGCACAGCTTTGTTGTCATGGTTATGCGGAATAAAGTGAGTGTTTGCATAGACTTTTAGACACGGTGGCATTTATGCATTAACCACCAATCGCATTCGGCAGATATGACTGTACTTGTGACGTTCCTAGCGTGAATGCTTCTTTTTGCTTTATGTCGTTTGAAAAACTGTCATAATACGTATACATTGAGAAGACTCAATAGAACAGCTAATTCCCTTAACGTTTATGCCAGTTACAATGTCTTACTGTATTCATTATTTCTTTCAACTTTTGTTTACGATTCTAGACATTATTATGCCATTTTCCTTCCTTTTCTCCATCATCGTTCCACTTTTTCGATTCTTGATATCATTTGTTTTTATGGTTCGGTGATTTAAAATCGAGACATTGTAAGAAATGGATAACAAAACCATCTCTAAAACTTTGTTATTTTCGTTCAAAATGTTCAAACAATTTAAGTCCTGCAGATTTTTTACAATTGTGTAAAATGTATTTACAATATTAATTTGTAGTTACCCCTTAATTTGATCACAAAATATTTAATTCATATTATTGATGGGAGGTCCCTTTTAAGTTCAAGGTATGGAATTAACTGTACTGTAATTAACTTTTCTTTTAAAAGTATTATGTAAAGGTACCTGTTAAATGTGACTTTCTAACTAAAACAGATTTGTTCCTCTAATGCACATCTTAATAGACGAAGACTCTAACAGCTCGAATGCAACAAATTTACTTCAGGCACCGGGTCTTGTTTACATACTGGATAGCGGTTAGATCCCGTGCTACTGCCGGTATTTTATTGGTACATCCGCCACGCTCAAGCGTTTCACCATTTTAAATTTAGGTACAACATATTCAATGATAGAATTTTTAACTCAATCATCACACTGTTAGGCTGGAAATGTTGCCCATTTTCCCTGACACACAACCCACATCATCTTAAAAAATTACATTTGACGACATGGATAATTCCCCGATCACTAATTGCCATTCCTGGTGGTCTAGCGGTAACCATATTTGCTTTGTAGACTCAAGATCATGGTTCCAATCCCTACCAGAGTCGACGGATTTGTTCCATTATAAAAATCCTAAATATGGCTTCCTTCGGAAGAGTAAAGCCATGGGTCCCTGTCGTACATTTACGGCATGTAAAGAAGCTTACGCCTAAAAGAGAGGTCCCTGAGCAAAAGTATCGGCCATTTCAGCTCAGAATTGAATGGGACGCTGATGACCTGAGACACTAATATATATAACTGGACACAGCGGAGCGGAAGTTACATCTGCAATCATTTAATTAACACATAAGGTAAGGATTTTGTGAGGGCGGTAATTCTTATCGCCGAGGCCGAAAACCTACCCTCGTACATACATCCTGGCATCTTACAGTAACTAAATAGGAATAAAGGTCTAAAGTTAATCCATTTCTCAGAGTGCACTTTACCTAATTCCAATTTTATCAACAGTTTTTTTAATGTTTAATTATTTCGGTATTTGTTGCTTCTTTGAGCTAAGTAAATAGAAGCATAATTGTAACGTATTGTTTGCTATAGAAGCAGATGACATTGCAGGAATGAGAGAACCTCATTAAATCGCAAGTGCTAGTAGTGGGAGTCAAATGAGCTCTATTTTATAGTGACGATTATGCAGTATAACAGTTTACTTTCTCTCTCGTCAGTTATTTTCAGAAAAGCAGGAAGGGCAATAGTGAGATGAATATTGGTGAATAGAAGGAATATGCAATAAATGTTGAAAAGAGTAACTACAGGAAGTGTTTTATTTCTCATCTGTCAAATATAGAGTTACTCGTAAAATAAAATAATTGGTTCACGTTGTAAATTGAAACACCGACTTTGAGCGTGAAATACGCAGGCGGCGCTTCAGAAGAACGAATACATATTTGTCAGCGACGTTTCTTACGGCAGGAACTGTATTGGCAACCTGTCTGACGCAAATGTTGATTGACGGGCAAAGCGGAAACAGCATTATTGAAACTGGTTAGTGAAGGATTTGAAGCTATAAAATCGCTGCCGCTTGTAAAACTCTCTAAAAGCCATGTAGTGGAAAAATTTAAGAACCAAGTCTGACTCCAACAAATAATAAATACTTTGTACAGGCGCGTAGTCCGGGCGTACGCCGTACCTCCATTTTTTTTTTTCGAAGGGGGTCGCAGTCCTCTTACTATTTTTTATGGAAAGTTAATGCCCTTCTTAACTTGCAGTTACTTTCTTCATTAAATATTCATTAAGTTATAGAAACAGTTTGCAAGCTCCCCAGTCAAAATTCTTTTGCAGTAATGCTACAATACCACATAAATTATTATATTTGGAGTCAGTTGTATAAAGAGTTAACTTGAGTTCGGGCATAAAATTAACCTAAGTTAAACTTAATTGGAAATTTTGGTTGTATAACTTCTTTTAATGTAAGATTATTTCATCTTCTCAAGTTAAATCTAACTCGCAAAATTTCACATTTTAAAGCATTAACCAAAGTTTAATAATTGTTTAATAAAAATGTTGCAGAGTTCAGAAACAAACAAATTCATTCGTAAATAAAATGGTTAGTTATATTTATTTTAATTCCATGTAGATAAAGTTTCTTCAATGCTTCATTTTTCATTTCCGCCTAATAATAATAATAATAATAATAATAATAATAATAATAATAATAATAATAGAGTTGCGTTCAATTGGTGTGTCAGGTTAACCTTATAAGCGATACATTGTATAGATTTCTGATTATTCTGACATCTAAATTTCACCGTGCTCCTTGTGTGTTTCATGAGAAAAGAATGACAACAATTCAAAATGAGATTTTGCTTATAGTAAAAGACGCTGTCGAAGAACTAGAACTGTTTCATCCCCAATTACAATCACAAACTAAGTGAAGCATATTTTAACTTTGATGTTCATGATACTAGTAACCTTAAGCCTCTGTGCAGGGAGCTTCCAAATATTTATTGGAAATATATTAAAGTGGAGAAAGAAACTGCTAGTGCACATAATACCATTATATTGGGGGGTTAATAAGGCAGAATTTTAAGAATAGACTGGTAATGTCCCTCCGTACGTTTATCCTTATTTGAGATCGAATCTCTTTTTTTTCAGTTAATACCTCATATTTAGCATTAGATCAATAATAATATCCTTCTTATATTTGCTAAAAGTTGCTCGCATTCACTTTGACATTTTTAAGCATTTTTAAGACATTGGGGAACACTACAAAGCGGGAAACTCTATAATTATGATTTTTTCAGGTTGAACAGTTGAACATCAACCAGCTCTAAATAGGAATCCCCCTATAGTTTGGGGATGTTGCCACAGATTTGACAATTATTACAAACTCGAGGTTGCATATTCTGAGATTATTTTTATTCGACAGAAATGATGACTAACTACTTACTAGTTACTTTTTAAATTTCAGTAAAAGTTATCTCCAGTTATCAACTTTAATACAACTGGGCCTTAAAATATTAACTTTGAAGCCAGCTCTGTACTTTGTTGAGCGTTCCGTTGAGTGCGAGTAAATTTGCAATAGTAAGAGTTGGATCATGACAAACCACGCAATAAAAAAGAACAAATAACACGAAGAGGGTAGGCTGGTCGCGCGGCAATGTTAGGATATTTCTCTGTTCATGTAACGTGTTTTGTGTTCAAAGCGACAACCGATGTATATTCTTTCCAGGCTGGTTTTAGCAGACAGAAAGAATTAGTCTATGCTTAAGTTATTCGCTGTATTATTTTATCTGGCATATTACAAGTTTTTATGAAGTGCTGTTAGGCATTGATGAGTTTATCTTTTCAATACACAACAATAAGGTGAAATCCGCGGTTTCAACCTATTAAGAATGTGTGTTAAGTATTGCCTGGGTCACTTTTCCTAGTCTCTGTTGTGTCCATTGTTAATTTATGCTTTTTGATTTATAATTTGCTTATCTCCGGTTATCCGTTCTTTACTGTCATATTAATAATATGTCCTATATCGGGTGTCTGGAAACATTAAAATGCAGACTCCTGAGCGGTTCGATTTCTACCTGAACTGTCCTCCCTATCTGATGTTTTTTTCAAGTTTTCCTTTCCCTCAATCTGATAAATATTCTCAATTTATGCCTGAAACGCTTCCTTCCTTTAATAAAAAGCATTCTATTTCCAATTTATTATTTCATCCTTTCATTTCATGTATTACCATGTCCTGCCACCTCAGATGCAGTAAATAAAGCTGTTTATTTATGTGTAATAATGTAATCATAAATATATCTGTAGGTTCTTGGTCAGTCCTACCATTATTACTTATTTGATTTAAATATTTATATTTCCATGTTATATCTTTCCAGAAAATAATTACGTTTCTACTCGTTTTTATATTTAATTTAGCTATTTATTGAACTATTATTTGTTTGCCTGCGCTAATGTATCCAGACATACTGTTTTCCTTAAATTATTAGCTTATTGCATCGTTAATATTTCATTATCTTTTTTCTGTATACTATAATTTTTGATTTTGATACATGTAGAAATCCTTAAACAACACATTCCAATAACTATTTTACCATTACTTTTATTAAACTATTATAATGTAATGTAAAATTCTTAAGAGAATTGAACAGGTAAATACATTTACATTTTTCAACTCGTACGCGAAAGAAGTAAATATTGGAAATACAATAGAAACATTTCAGAAATGTGCGAAAACATTAAGGGAACATTATAGTTAGAAAGGCAAATATAGTAAAAATCTATAATACTATCGCAGTTAAAGGAGTTCTATGCAAAAGTGAAATATGGACAATGGCATTCAGAAATAAAAGTAGACTGCAAGCGGCGGAAATGACATTTTTAAGTTCATTATTAGGAGTAACACGAAAAGACAGGTTCAGAAATGAACATGTAAAATGTCAGTTAAAACGTTTCAATATTAATGAACAGAAAGAAATATCGACCCAAATGGTTAGAAAATGCTGAGAGAATGTCTGACGAGAGATATCCGAAAGAGATTGTATTTTACATTACAAAAGTAAAATGAAAAATTGGAAGACCAAAGAAAAGATGGCTGAATCAATAAATAAGTTAACAAGTCTTAAAAAACTTAATGCCAGAAGAGAGGGAGAAAAAATATTATGAATGTTAGATAATCAGAAGTAATGCATGAGAACGCATTATTTTTCATTTAATTTTCTTAAAACTAAAGAATTTATATGGTGAATTAACAAAGTGAGACAACTATCATTTTTAAAATGTTCAATGGTGTTTTGAAACGCGTGATACTGTTAAATTAAGACGCGAGCAGGACAGTAACAAAAATTATTTTTCAAAGAAAGAAAGGGGAAAAAACGAATTAGATACACGGATAGTTAAAAGAAGTAAATATGCAAGTAAAACTAAAAATATTAATATAAATTAATAAGGTGATGTACCAAGAGGTGAAAAGCTCACTTGAAAATACTAAACCCGAGAGTAAAGTCATTTTAATATGCGATTACCGAGAACTGCAGTCTGTAATGTTATCACATGACCTGCAATATGCTTTTGGTTTATGTTGTTTACCAAATGCCTTGTCCGAGGGGTAGGATGTGGCAACAGGAGCCCTATCTGGGGAGTAGAACGGTAATGCAAATTTCCATTCGAAGGCCCAGCAGGGCTCCTGCGCGAACATTTGGCGATTGATTGTGTTTTCGTTATGAGTTGAGGGAGTTTCTGCTACCAACACAACAATTATATATCCCACAGGAATTGTAATATGTAACAAACCAAAGTTCCAGAGACTCTCTTGTCTACCCGAGAGAGCACCTACTTTCGTAAATCAACAAACAATGGCAAGTATGCTCCGTTGGGGGGGGGGGGAATAGAATATAATAAAAGCAACTCATGGGCCACTTTCTGACGGGGACAGTTTTTTGAGTGTTTATTATTCATATACAAACTGCAAAGACAAGCTAAGATTCAATACGAGCGTTTCAAGAACACGAACGTTGCTGATCAATATAGAAATAAAGTTAAAAGAAACCATAATCCATAGGGTAACTGTAGGCAATAATACTAACAATTCAGATTTTTGAATTTAACTTCAGGGAATATTATCCCAAATGCCCCCATTTGTTCTGCATGTTTTCAACATAATTCTAAGTTTGAACTAAAGTTAAATGAAAACCAATGGCTTGAAACCAATTCGGTGTCTCTAAGCAAATGTTTCTCTTTTAAATTTTGTGTTAGTAGTGAGTGTTTTTATTTGAAGAAATAATCGTATCATCAACGAATAAGATTGTACTACTTATATTAACCCCAAGTGACCCAGGTCGTCAAGGCGTGGACTCATGAGCGAGAAGTCTGTGGTTCGATTCCCTCCAGAACCCTTCTCCCTGACTGAGTTTTTTTTTTCAAGTTTTCCTCAGTCCTCATAAATGGAAAATGGTAATTACCCTAAAATTAGGCCTGGAACGCTTCCTTCCTTTAAAAATAATCCTTTCCCAGTTTATCATTTCATCTCATGTATCATCAGTGAACCCCCGCCTGTGATGCCTCAGTAGTTAAAACACTATTAAAAACTAACTTAATGTTAACAGGTAAATAATGTACCACAATTAAAATAGAAAAGGACTAATTGACCTTTGGGGTAAATATATCAATATGACCTATTTTGGAATGTACGAGAACCCCTATTTAGCTGAACATCAGTGTCGAAAATGTTACTGAATTAAAATCTCGTTAAACTATAAAAGAACCTAGATCAACTGAGATGACGATAGGAACTAAACTTTCTGCTATATTTGCTCTATATTCCGTCTAATTAGTTTAAATCGTACGATGCGTATAACTTCTATACCTAATGTAATCGCCCAACAAGTATAAAACGTTTATCTCCTACACATTATCTAACCAGTCAATCTCGGGGCCTCGAAATCATTTTCTTATTTATAACCATCGCAGTTGATCGGTCTCCATGCTACATTCGATCTTTAAAAATATGACTTTAGAATAATCAAGAACCTCTTCTCTCATTTAGTACTTTCTATAGATTATTGCGACTTCATTTACTCTTTCTGATTGGATATCATGTTGGTATCTATTAGCTCGCACTTACATACGAGATACCGTTACGTTGTCCTCTTGAAAGTTATTTACCTTTATCCACCCTTGTTTCCTTGCAGAACAAAGATTTATGATTCTTACCCTTGGGTAACAGAACAAAGCTAAATTTCCTTACAGCAAACAGTAGACAATCTTCGACTTCGACCCTTCTTAATACTTCTCAAGACATATCAGCGCAATTCAAGGTTCGCTATACAAATACTATATATATGTATAAGTAACAAAAAATCAGGTTTTTATGTCTCTTTTGTTCAGTTATTTTTTTTTTTTTTTGTTTGATTGATTTATTTATGGACGCTCTTTAACAGCTCAGGTCATCAGCGTCCCATTCAACTCAGGGCGTGAAACGGCCGACAAATTTTGATCAGAGGCCTATTTTCAGGCTTGAGGTTCTTTTTCGTGCCGTAAATGTACGACACGGGACCCACGGCTTTACTTCTCTTCCGAAGGAAGCCATACTTAGAATTTGTTCAGTTAAGTATAACAACTATTGTGTGTGCAAACTATTGCTAGAGGGAATTATCATCATTACAACAAATTTTCAAATGTACAAGAAATAATTAAATTAATGCAAACAGGAATGCATATAATTGATTATTATAATACTTATATATAATACTGGAGGGCTGAAGCTAACAAATACAGCTTCAAACTATAACATATAAATAGCGAAATTTTCTTACATAATTAGCAAACTCTAGTTTTAGCTTGGATGTTAACGGCGGCGTCTATTATATTACCATTCCGCAAACCCCAATTTAAACCATAAAACTAATCTATGGTCAAGTAAAGCTCATCTTGTCAATCAATATTTGCTAAACATAAGCACTTAGCTGTAACTTTCTTTTCGCTCTAGGCGTAGTAAAATGTTGGAAAGGAATGCTGTTAAAATGTCCAAGTAAAAAGTATAGAACTTACCGAAAGCAGAATTTTCGCTGCTCTTCTCGAAAAATGCAACGTCTCCTCGTTCCATCTAACCTCCACGACAGTTCTATAAAAATAAAAAATAAGGACTTTCATTCTTTTCCAGGTAACAAAAACAGCATTGTAATGGGTCTAAAATTAACACCATTGAGTTATGAGTAATAATGCGTATTATTGTTAATTAGAATTATTTTAGTCTTATTGATCACCGCAATATTCCTTCATAATAAACTGCATCCTTAAAGCACCAAAATTCGTGAAAAAATGCACCATTTCCTAACAAGTTTGCACATCACTTTCATATAGAATTTTCTTGATCTTTGTTTCAAATTAAGGATAAATAAAACTGAACATTTATAAACAATTAATATTTCAAATATGCGATGCTAGTTTTATATTTCTTTCTCACATATTTTACGAATTTTAAATGCATGAAGCTAATATGACTTAAAAATGTATGAAGGAAAATGAGAAATAGTGGCGCGCAGTAGTTGCTGAGTTTTAACCTTGCCGATAACTTACACAAAGAATAAGTAACAAGTCTCCCTCGCTTCAATTACACACAAATATCAAAGTCTACTGTAGTAAGAAGAGGACGTATACAATTTCATATGTTCTTTAAACTTTTTGGATAAGGAACTCACCTCTTGATAGAGTGCCAGGAGCGATAGAAATCATAAGCCAGGTTAACCAACATGACAGTTATCCCAGTCTCCTTGGCAAGCATGGAGAGACCACCCAGCAATGCACTCAGCCACACAGACAGCGAACTGGGTGCTCCGCCGCTGTAACAAATATTTTATGTGTATTTTTAGCTAATTAACGATAATTAACACTATATAAAATGTTCTAGGGAAAGGTTAGACATCACAATATAATATAATAAAAAATTACACAGTATTTCGGAAAGTAAAGTAAATTGATAAAATGAAAATGGGCTGCAATAAATCATACAATGTATTGGTTCAGAAAATTACAGCTCTCCAAAAAGCTGTATTTTGTAAAAAATTACAAAAAGAAATTGCTCTTAAGTTCACGGATCCCCTTAAAGAGAATTGGAGGATTATTAATGCACTTTTGGGAAAATATGTGCAAAAGCTAAAACTAAATGAAATAAACAATTAGTTTACGTAGCTTTCAAATTAAAAATGTACCAACATTTACTACATTTATACTTTTGTTTACTTTTCATAGCTAAAATAAAATTAACAACTTGTGGACTAAACACCCCTTTTAATATAATTTTACTCCTTCTGAACTTCTTTGTTAACTCCTTTCTCTCGTTTAGGTTTTTTCCAGTCACAGAGCAAATTCTATTCCTTTTCATATAACGAAGCAAACTTCGGAATTAGTGAAGAGACGGCAACTTTAGCATCACTTAAAACACCTTTCGGTATAATGATGTCATTTTATTAGCACATTTTCATTCAGCAGGCGCATGCATTCATAAGGAATTCCAGAATATTTCAAGTTATGTATCCTGTATACCCATAACAAGCAACATTATTGATATCAACAGTCTACTCTGATTTAAGGGGAGTATTAAAGTCTATTCTTGTAATGTTAAATTTACCAACTTCAGTGTCTATTTTCTCGAGGACTATTAAAGTCAGTCCTGGTGGTGTAGTGGTAACCATATTTGCCTTCTAAACCCAAGATCGCGGGTTCAAACCCGGCCAGGATCGATGGATTTTTTCGGGCGTAAAAATTCTAAGTATGGCTTCCTTCGGAAGGGAAGTAAAGCCGTGGGTCCCGTGTCGTACACTTACGGCACGAAAAAACAACCTCAAGCCTGAAATAAGAGGCATCTGAGCAAAATTATTGGCCGTTTCAGCCCTAAATTGAATGGCACGCTGATGACCTGGGATGTTAAAGAGCCTCCATAAATAAACCAAATCCAAACCAAGACTATTAAACTAATAAAATTAAACTTTTATAACATATAGATGCATAAAATTGAAATTAGGTGACGTGTGAATATACCATGAATTTGAAGCAAATTATAAATTATTTTTAATTATTTGCCTTTTTTGTTTCCCCCAGTATACATATATATATATATATATCAAGTTTTGTCATGGCTCTAGCATAATAGATCCACATATTAACACAGTAAAATCGCGATTAAGTGGTAAATGTTTCAAAGTGATGGCTTATACTGATCCTGAAAAAATGGTAAACTTGTGCAAAAAAAAAAAAAATACAGAAAAACAAGCTTTGAGGGAAACACCAGCTAAAATCCTCCAACATTGTAAGACAACAAAGGATGATGTATGGAAAAAAGCGCTGCCAATTTATGAAATGCAACTTTAAGACAAAACACAGCCTTCTAAAGCAAATAGTTCCTGAGATGTACAATTTTAACTCGCGCAATAAAAAAGTTGCTTCTACAGTGACATAATTAAAATTTTATAAAAGATACTTATAACCAAGAAGCATTCATGAAAATAAACAGAAATTTCCAAATATTAAAATGGTACAAAGGAAAAATTATGAATTTTGACCCCCCTTCCCATTAATACGTTCCTTAAGCAATAGCAAATAATCATAATATTAAAATGTAATATTACTTTCATGGAAATGTTACGTTCGTCCTATTAATGGATAACTTGTGTAATACGAGAGTAAAGAAATTATCGTTCCTCTCGTCAGTAAAATCCTATTTCACTCTTTCTTACATAAGTAGTCATTGATTTCCTGTTACGTACTAAAACGCTCATTCTAACCCAGAAATTAACTTAAGTACTCAAACAAATAAAAACAAATACTTCCTTGAAATATGGTTGCCTTAAGAGACTAATTTGGAAATGAAGCGACTTTTATGTAGCACTTAATTTTCTTACATCATTTGGCATTGTAAAGTTGGGAGGAATCCATAACGCCAAGTTTCTCGTCGACAAAATGAAGTTTAAAGTAAAGGTCAACTCAGGCATTCTCTAACTAATGCAATTCAAACTTTTTCCAGTGCTTACTCCGCAACAAAGACCCGAAAGATTGATGACCAAAGAAACTGTCAAGTCAGAAGTTTGTTTTATAATACGATTAGGCAAAATGTAGCTGGAAAGAGAGGTGCGTGAATGAATTGAAGTTTGCTAAAGTGCGATTATAAGAAAGATAGAGAGAGAGAAGTTTTGGCGATCTCTTTTCCTCCTGTTGGGAAAACACTCTCTGTCGAGGGTTATGTGCTTTTGGGGGTGTAATTTAATTATTAATGAGACAGTAACGCGACTTTGTAATTATGTTGATAGCACTTACTTCAGTGACAATAACCGAATTGGAAAAGTGCTCCTCAGAACTTGTCTCAAGCTTAACCGAGTTATCTTGGCGTCTAAAGCTCCGGTGTCTCTTACTTCCATCCCAGCTTGATGAAGTATTTTCCTGTCTTTGTGCTCACAAAAGACGAACAGCATGTTGTAGCTGTTACTGCGACTACTATAGAATTCTTGTGAAGAAACGGCACATATATCTCGGAGACATTTAATATTTTCACTGAACTCATCTTACATAGCTGGGAAGCACTCTGGTTCTCTCTGCATAAAGAAATGTGTTAAAAAACTTAGCGGAAAGTTTGTGACAGAAGCGTATTTTTTTTCCTACAGGATCTCCAAAAAGGAATGATGGGGTTTCATTAGGTTACTGTGAAGTATGTATTATGTGTAAATTTTAAGTGCTTCTAATTAATTCAGTAACTCAAACATATTATGAATAAAATTAGTAGGATTCAATATGCCCACAATTAACAGCATAATAAACATCGGAATGAAATTCTATTTCAGTCCGCACACTATAAAGAACGTCTGAAGTAACACTTTTAATTGTTTCTCTGGTTCTTTGCTTGATGTGGTCAAGGTTCTCATTCTTGCACTGTAAATCTCTTTTTTGACATAATAACACAAGAAGAAGCCTAATGTAGTAAGGGCAGACTTCTTGGGACACCGGTCTGAAATTCAACCCTTCTCGCACACGATTTGAGAAATGAGGCGGCATCCATTTTGTTGACAGATGATTTCGCAACTCAACGTAGTTTGTTTCGATTTGTTCGGTTTTAGGAGGCGTAACTTAATATGGACTGGTGGAAGAAGGACATTGGAATGGGAAACGAATGATTCACACGTCACAATTCTTTTTTTTCTCCAGGAACTAAATTGCTCTTTTATAGCCAGTTCTTTCAGGTCCAATACTCTGATTTATCCCTACTCTCCCATTTACAAAGTGAACAATTTTTATCTTGTTTAAATCTCTCAGAATATTTATTTTATGTATCTACTCAATTACAAATAATAAAAGCTGTTATTTTCTATAACACCTATTTCTAAAAAACTGTAGGCTAAACTAAGACTGACTTGAGAGATTCCATGAAAATATGAACAGTTTTCATTCAGCAAAAATTTGTATACACCAGTGACATTTGTTTCATAATAAAAAACAAATCTCATACGTAATTTTATATCTAATGGCTGAAAAATATACCGTAAAACCCAAATATCAACATTGAGTGTATTAGCAAGTTAGGGAACTAAGAATAACATTTGCAGCAGTTATAGAAACTAATATAAACGTCTAGAGTTGCCCTTTGCCATAAGGATTATGTTAGAAAGGGAAGAAAAGAAAAAAAAAACAATTTACTTATGCCGTAAGGCAAACATTTCGTACGAGAATGCAGTCACCTGTTTGCTAGCGGGTTTTGCTTCCGAGAATTACGAGCGAATCGGGAAGGCAGAGTAGCAAAACATGGTGCTGGTATCGGGGCAGAGTCAGTGTATACCGCAGTCGGCCGGAGTTGTTTATTTATAGAGCGCAGGGTGTGTTAGTGAGTTTAGTATACATAACCTCCACCTTCGCACGGGGCCTCTGAATGATGAAGTAGAACTGTACCGCGGTAAAAGTTATTAAAAGCTTCCTACAGCCGGCGCGCCGCTGTTTGTCTCCTTTCACGGCCCCCTCTTACACGCTCTTTTTATAAGGCACAATGATTTCCGTACTTACTGAAAGGTTCATTCATAAACCGTTGATCTTCGCTCTAGTGTCGTAGGTGGCTGCAGCCCACGCAATGATACAAAAACGATAACGAGGATATAAAGAAGGGATTCGTAGAACAGCTTAACTGTAAAAAGTATTTCACTGTCACTTCCCTAATAATAAGAAAGATAATCAAAGCCCTTCAAACCTCTTATCGAAATAACTGAAAGAAAACAATTTACAATTAGCCGAACTGTAACAGAATTTGAACCGCAATGTCCGAAATCAAAGGCCCATTTATATAATTTATAGAATCGAGACGTATCTTCATTAGCGCGATCGAAACCACGATCTTAGGCTAATGAGATAAGTGTGGCACCACTAGACCACCAGGACCGACAAAAAGTGTAATATTATTGCTGGTACTTATGTAAAAATCTAAAATCGCAGGAACAATAGCTCATTCTACAAGTGAAACGTGTTGCAATAAAGATAGAAATATAAATAACGTGTTAAATTTTATTCTTGAATACCATATATTATGTACACATATTTTAATGAAACTAAAGCTGTGTAATGTATGGAATTTTATACTTAAATCTTCTCAAGTTTAATTCTGGGTTCTTTCTTCTTACGTGGTTATAGAACTTAAGTGCATAATTCCTACCGTGTTTCAATTCTGCGCGTTTATTTAATAAATGTCACTCGTGTCTGGTGTCATGCCTAAAGGAACTGGTTTTAAAGTACTCACGATTTTTGTGAAAAACAATCAGTAATTTCTGTTTTGAAATTTTGTTCAACTTTTAAAACATTGAATTCTGCAAAAATAAATTTTGTTAATAATTTCAAAAGAATGGCGCACTAGTATTAATCATCGTGATACCATCCAATTCTATAATTCCATATTGAGCAATTGGTTGAACCAGAGCTAATTGGATTAAGCGAATAATATCTGTTAGCGTTAACTACAAATACGGACAAATTGTCATAACTTTACCATAAAATGCTATGAAGCATATAATTCTTTTGTTTAAGACTAGTTTTGTATTGTTGAACTAAATACATTCTTTAATATAGCATTGCGATGAAACACAAATGGCGTTATGTACTACTGTAGATATTAGATTGAAACGTGATGTAGTTACTTAGCAATATACAGGTAGCTAGTTAAATCTGGGTCACCATGTAAAATGCTGATATTTGTACAATCCGGTTTTAATTGTCCGATTCTGTCGATATGCAGCGTTAGCATGCGGTGTTAAATTTTCATGGTTTGCTTCAAAATAACCAATAAAATAGCCACCAGTTTTTCAATACCCATGGAGTTTGCCTACAAAATGACAATACAATAAGCAAACAGAATGTAACAAGAGTGCGGGTATGTTGTGTAAAGAATATTGGAAGCATCTAGTTTCATACAAAACCAAGTCCAATTTTGTTACGGTTTGAGTTGCAAACATTTACTATATAAAATTCTCTAAATGAGAGGAACAAATGAAAAATGTGAATGGGCTTGGAAAAAGAGTTTGCTTAAATTTATTATCAAAATAAAATTAATTTTCAAAATAATTATCTAGTCATTTAATGATATTAAACTTAGGGACACATGTTGTATACTGTCAAGATGGCTGCCTTAGTTAGATAAATAAAAAGTGTGTCCCGTTTATTGTAAAATTACTTAATAACAGAGTATATTTAAAATGATAGTTTAATATTATACACGTATATCAAAATTAAGGGAGAAAATGGATGTTCTTCAAGAAAGCTTAGAAACTTTTATTACCGGAAAAGGTTGGAACTTTTTCGATTGGAAGTAAAAATTAAGATATTTCAGTGAAGTTTTATCTTAAAACAGCTATTTTTCTAGTAGTGGAATATAAATAAACATCACCAAGAAAAGAAAGATTTTTGCGAATATCGGCTCAAAATACTATCAATCAGTAAAGCATGAAGAAGTGAAGGAAGATTTTAAGCCGAATGGAAGCAGATAATTTGTTACGGTACAAATACTTGTTGAGGACAAAGAAGATGCTCTATGATGGTTAATTTATCTGAATATTTACAGCGAATAAAGTTAACTTCAAATAGAGTGCCGTTGTAAGATCAGTACCTCAAAATTAGCAAGTTTAATATGCTTTTATATCCCTGTAATATTTGTTGTATTTTAAATGCTCGGTTTTAAAGTGTTTTTTCCTACATGTTAATGATTAATTAGTAGGTAACATTTATTAAAGTAAAATAAATCACCTTACGAATATTTTTCAGATATAGTCTAAGGGTTCTAATGATTAGTTGTCTTCAGCGAAATAAACTCAGACAAAGGTTTCTCAATAGCCAATGCAATGATTCTAAAAATTGTTAGAAAATGTTTTCTAGGATAAATTTACATTTTTGAACTATGAAACAATGACTATGGACTTCATGAAAATAACAATATATGAGAAAAGAATGTCAATGAAGTTTATGCACGATTCTGGGCTAAGTAGTTTACAAGTCAATATTAGGAAGGGCTCGAACTATTAGGCCATTGTTGGAGAATTTCCATAAGCATTAGGCGAAACAGTACGTGTCTGTTTGCATCTTGTCTACAATTTATGGAAATTATGAATGTTATTTTCCAGTTTATTCTGGATGGGTCTAAAATTCCGAGCCCTGTTCATATGAAGTGTTATCTGACCCTTTTAACTGCTTAGATACTAGACTAGATACATAATGCACATAGAATAAGATAATTCTCAAGAAAAAGACTGATAGTCGCGGTAGTAGGAACGTGCGGTACATTTCCGGCCTACTGTCCAACAATTAAATGGGACAGACAACTTTTAAATTTTTCATATAATAAGGTGCGGAATATTAGACCCATTCAGAATAAACTGCAACATGTTTTTTGATAATTTCCCTGAATCTAATTTATTTTTTTGCCCAATAGTCAAGGGAATACTCTAAAAATATTGTGAAAGTCCGAGCCCTTGAGATATCTCGTGAACTACTTGACCCAGAATCGTGCAAAAAACTCCATTAACATTCTCATCTGTTTTTATTTTCTTAAAGTCAATAGACATTGCTCTGTTTTAAAAGTCTAACTTTGTGCTAGATTTATACTTTCTAATATTATCCAAATCATATGGGCTGCACTGATGAGCCTTACTTTAATTTCAATCCGGTGAAACCAATAGCACCTCTCGTTTCAAAGAAATCAGTGGTGATAGTTTTAAGTAATTTATCCTGTATAGTGATAAAATTAATTAATAGCATTAATTTGTTTGTTCTAACAGTAGGTGATAATACATTTCCATATTATCAAGTGCCATTGTTTCAAACACTTTTAAAATTTTATGCAGGCCTGAAAAAGAGGCCTCTGAGCAAAATTTATCGATTGTTTCACGCCCCAAATGGGACACTAGTGTTAAAGAGCTCCGTAAATAAACCAAATGAATTCATTACCCATTTCAGTCCATTTTATTGCTCTTTTTAATTTTTATAACTAATACTGTTCATCGATTATTGCACCCCCTTGTTTTTGCTCTCCAGTATCATCTTTTTATACTACTCCACATTTTTGCCTCAACATATTCCTTTGCCATTTTAAAATCCATTTCTCTTCTCTTGTAGTTAACGTTCAACTTTCTGAACCAGGTTTCATTATAACTTTATATGTTCCTATTTCTGTTTTGTTTTTCCTGCAAGTGTTTTTTGAAGCAAAGTATATTTTTAAAGCCTAGTGGCTATTCTTTCTTGAATTTCTATTGATGCTTTCCTTTTCCCTGTCATTAGCGAGCCTAGGTATTCAAAAGGTATTTACACTCTTTTGTATTCTTTTCCATCTAAACTCAACAGCTAGCAACTTCAGGAATATTGTTTTATTTATCTATATTTATATCTAATCCTATGTATCATACTTTTTCTTGTAACATACTATAGTTCTTTTCAAGTGCTGTTTATTTTAGCAATAATTGCTACATTATTAGGAAGTACTATCATTTGCACTAATATGTTTAATACCGTTTCTCTTGCATTGATGGACCATTATTACTTTCTATAATGACAGATTAACGAACAGTGTTGCGAACATACTTTTGTTCTAAGTCGCTCCTAACCATAACCTCATTTGTCCTATTTTGTTCCATTCTAACTTTACAAACTGAACGTTTCATAGTTATTTCTTGACACCTGTGGGATTCGAAACACTGTTATTATTTGATCAACACTTCTTCTATCTAGACAATCAAAAGCTTGATTAAAATCCCCATGCAACTGAAAGGTTTATTCGTCTCATAAAAAAATTTGGAATTATCTGAATCGCTTCATACAATTGCAAAAAGTAATTAACTGTATAAGATTTTTACTTCTGAGAAATACGGAAATGAACTTGACATATCATTTATGTATTACAGTGCAATTATTGTGTTCTTCATTCATATAGGAAGCATTTGGATGTTCAGGACATTTTTCGAATGTTGATACTGATTGATGTTTACAAGCGATATTCTTGATAAGTAGAAGGCTTTTTAATAACAATCCACCTAATTGGGGTCTCTATGGCAACATTTCACTGGAGTTTTGAAAGTCTTTGTGGTCAAAATGTTTATTTTGCTTCAAGATGTATAGAGTTATCTGTAGGCGTGTGACTGAAATTCGAACAAACGAAGTTTTTATCCTAAAAAAAAAAAAAGTCGTTTCAAACTTTCCCAGAAAGTCTGACGATGAAGACAGAATTCAAGACTTTTAACCTAAAAATATACGCTTATACAAGATATAAGTCAATAATAATTTTCTGTGTTTCTAAACAGTGAATCTGCAGTCTATATTTTGCAAGTATTACTCAACAGAAACAGTAAAAGAGGTTATTAGGTTTGTCTTACCCGTGATAGACCAAAAAGGACAGTAGGAAAAACACGCATGCCAGTACATCCGCTCTTCCTACGATTCCTGTTACCTGTAAAACAAAGAAAAACAATTTTGAATACATTTGTATCTTTACTTTTAATATAAAGGTTTAGTTAATTTTATTTATTCTGATTTAAGTTACTATTATAGAAAGTGGCAAATGAAAAGTATTATTTTTTTGGGGCCAGAAATTTCTTAAACTACACATTCATGAGAAAAAAGCGTAGCCCAAAATTATTTAATTTCTTGTACGGCTGTGAGTAATCGAATAACATGTAGAAAAAAAAACAAAAACAAAAAAACAAAAACAGTTGTGTATGTGTGTAAGCTCACTTTTTACTGTCGTGTTTCCTGCATTTGTTTAGTTTTACTTTATTTAGAGACATTCTTTAACATCTTGGGTCATTAGCATCCCATTCAATTCAGGGGGTGAAACGGCCGATAAATTTTGCTCAGAAATCTCTTTTTTCAGGCTTGAGGTTCTTTTATGTACCGTAAACTACGACCCGGAACCAACGATTTCAGTTCTCTTTCGAAGGGAGCTTACTGAGAATTGTTATGTTCTGAAAATGACTGGGTTTGAACCTGCGATCTTGGGTCTACGAGATAATTCTACATTGGCATCTATTGATTGCTTCTCGTGTAAACCCTGAAGGACATGCGACAAGTGTATTCTAGTACTGACCTAGATCGTCACTGCGTAGTAAGATCGTCTGACCACTAACAATAAACTTGGCAGCATGGATAAAGTGGGATCGAAACAACGGACGGATATCAAACCATAAGGTGTTTAGCCGATCGATATCTTCATCGAATGATGGAGTGTAGTGGGGTGTTGGGTGAAGGCAGTGAAAAACAGTAAGCCAGGGATATCGTCTTTTGAGGAGAAAACATATATCCTTGGATTCAGAAGTAAAGAACCTTTCCGTTCTGGATGTCATAAATTTAACTGGCACCAAATGACACACCACAAGAGAAGCGGTTGCTTTCTAGTTCTGAAATGCAATTTCCTCTTATGATTGAAAATTCTTTAGTTATAGTCTTGATGTGCCAAGAATTTCAGTTTTCTTTTTCTTTTGATTGTGGGCAAGTGGCAAGGGTATTACCGGCGGATGGATGCGCCCACGAGGACTTCTGTTATCTAAAGGATGACATAATTCTCCAGCATGTTCAAGTAAATGTTTCTATTGATTTGTTTTCATTGAAACAATGAACCGATCATTTGCATTATCAGGCCGCACCAAACGTTAATTTTTAGAGTTATCTCGCGCAATTTCCTTCATTGCCCACGGATTTTTTAAACCCTATAATTGGCAGTTATATCTGTTGATTACAGCAGAAGCGTGAAGTAAGCATTAATCGGAAACAAACTTATTTTTGCATCAAATAGCATTTAAGTAATTTATGACGCAGATCTCCCGCCTCTTACCCCACAAGGAAACAAATTTGCGTATTGAATACATATAGCTAATTTATATTGCTTAATGTTTTGTGTATTGTAAATAGCGTGAAGTATACTCTAGTAGACATGTATGAATTCAGAAGGGAGAGCAGATGATTAGAGTTTTGATATCAATTGGATATTATTTTATATAAGTTAAATCATGAATGCGTAAGGAAATTCCTTGTAAAGAGCAAGTGTTTGAGAATATTATGTAACTTGATGTGGTTGCTAATTGAGCCTCCGGCAAGAGACACGAGATAAAAATAGAAGCGTGCATTTGGCGAAATCAGAATATAACAATAACACTTTTGTATTTTGGAGAAGATACTAATCCTGTAGTGACGGTTGAACATCCCCAAAGAGACGGTGACGCAGGTGTGGCGAGAATGGTATCTTTTCGCTTTCACATCGGGTGATCACGAACTCGCCAATCATACCAAAGAGTTGAAAAGTTTAAATGAGCGCGTACGGAGAATGAGAGCTCACCAATAATATTTGAATATTTGATGGACCAGAGGGCCGTGAACTCCCTTCTGTGGACCCCATGAGCTCTGACTACCACATGGTGACTTTTTCGAATTAAAAGAGGAAACTTCCTCATGAAGGCACGCGTTTTCCGGATTTCAGCTCGAGCAGAGTACGCATTTGCTAGATCACAGTGTAGGCAGTTCCAGACTTCAGTTCACAAATCAGTTGCGTAGTCCACTGGTATCGCGCAGTTTCTGTAAGCAGATAATAAATCACATATCGAAAATTCCTTCTTCAAGAATCTTACACTAACTACCGCATACTTCAATTAATGTTGGTACCGCCACGGGTGGCCGAGGTCGTTAAGGCGCAGACTCGTGAGCGGAAGGTCTGGGTTAGATTCGCAACAGGACCGTCTTTCCTGACTGAGGTTTTCCTCAGTCCTTATAAATGACAAATGCTGGGGAGATATCCTTAACTTAAGCTTGGAACATTTCCTTCCTTAAAAAATCCTTTTCCTATTTTTACCATTTCATCTCATGTATCATCAGTGTCCACCACTGTAGTGCCTCAGTAGTAAAAACGGGCGTTAAACATTACTCATTAACAATAAATAATATTGGAGACCAGAGCTGCGCACTAGAGACATCCTGATAACCAAGGGGAAAATAAACTCGACGATCAGTAAATACAGCAAAAAGTTGTCCTCATGACGAACACACTTTTCCTTCTACCTGATCCCGCTACTCCGTGAGCGCGAAACAGCCTCTCTTAGGTCATTGTCATCTGCGATGTTTGACCGCTTGTGACTGCGACGATAAGGAACGATTGCATATATTAATTCATGAGTTATAAAATTTGATTAATTCATGAATGTTCGTCCCGGACACCATGTAGTTTATTATTTCCAGTCAATCAAATATATACCGCATTGATTTTAAAATGTATTATGGGGGTATTTTGAAGATGTCTCTTAGAAAGAATGTCATTGTTTAAAATAATTTTATGACGAAAAATTTAAAATTACAGAGGAATAAGCTAATCTTGGCTTGTACGATAGAATAGACAGTCCCCCTAAATTTGTCTCGATTTTGTATTATAGCGATCACGCTTCACCAGGTCCCAAATTTCACCACACTAAAGCCCACAAAATCTGCAACATTAATTAATTTAGTTTTGAAAATTTCACAACACATTTTACTGGAAGTAAACATAGTTTTTTAATGTACTGCATGTTAAAGGCCTTAGTTTCCAATAAAGTAAAATGATTTCATTAGTGCATATAACTTGCAAAATCCTGTTGATTGAGCAGTGCAAATTTTGAAATATAGGTATCGCAGAACCCTTTACTTTAACAGTTTTATTAAGAAAGTAGAATCGAAAATGACAAATTAATACGGTCTTTTTTGGGTATATCACAACTTTCAAGTAGGTTTTTTGTAGGTATACACAGGATGTTTAAAAATGATGATGGTTTATCGGCGAGAAATACAAGCTAAAAGAAGCAAAAACTTTCCAGTAAAATTGGGTCCACAAATTAACCGATTATGAGATAATGATATTAATTTTATTGGTTGGGGCCACCACTGAAGCGCATGGATACTGACTATGTGAGGGCAGATTCTAACAAAGTTATGACACTTTTATTTCATCTACCAATAAATAGACAGTAAAATTCATAACTTCGAATTCAATATCGCAGAAATGTGATTGAACATACACATAAGAAACTTGTTTGAACAACAGTGAAGTTTGTGCATTAACTGAACATCAAGTGAAGACTTTTACAGCAGGTGTTCAAAATGCTCTGGCTATGTCTTGAATGCAACTCTGAATTTTCTCGCAAAGACCTGCCAATGCGCTTGGGCAAATCTGGGTCATTATTCATATGTTGGAAGGCATCTACAATCCAATGCTGCAATTCTTCAGGTGTGGTGATGTCCGTTGTATAAATTTAACTTTTTGCATAACTCCATGCAAAAAAATCCAAAGGAGTTAAATCCGATAATCTGGCAAGCCACGGTACAGGTCCTCTGTCTAACCATCTTTGCGTTGCCTTACAAGAAGATGTCCGGGTATTTTACATTACTGTATTTTCTTTCCATGTTTTACAAATCTTTTCATAAATTCACGATAAGCCCATAACATTTTTTGCTTCATCGACTACATTCGGCACTGCACACCTCGACACTTTTAGGCCTGAAACGCTTCCTTCCTTTAAAAAAAACCCTTTCCAGTTTATCATTTTATCTCATGTATAGTGTATCCACCGCCTGTAATGCCTTGTAGTTAAAGCGGGTGTTAAACACTACTTTAAAAAATTCGACACTAGTTCGAACTACCAATACACAGAAAGCTCACGATACTTGCCTTCCTATGTTATTACCTTAACTTTATTTACAGCCCATGTAAATAACTGATTTTTCGTTTGGGGGGTATCGATTTAAAGGTGCTTTTCACAATATCTTACAGCTAACAGATTGCAGATTTTACCTCAGATGGCGTAAATTACAAAATGGATATTTAAGCAAATAATGATTTTGTTAGCTTTGGATCAACTATCCATAATGAATAGCTGTATTTGGAATTTAATCTCAAATTATTGCGGCGAGTCAAATACATCCCATTTTCATTATGCTTTATTTTTTTATAGCATTAAGAATTTAAGAGCACATGTTTTAATTAAGAGTATAAAATTAACACTATTTAACATTGCCTTCGGAAAACTAAAACAGAGTTGAATATTACTTTGTGATTCATAAAAATATAACTTATACTCAACATTGGATGTTATTCCCGCAACTCTTGGGTAATTATGTTAAATGTAATAGCAACACTGCTGTTAATGTTAATAACTGACGATATTGGGAGCTTCAAAAATTGAGTGGTTATGACAGGCAATAAAAATAGAGTAAGATTAGCAAGCATTACTGCTGATTCCACCTAGTTGCTTTTCTGTGTACATGCTGCGCTCCGGTCCCTAGAGATGCAGCTAACATATAAACCGTGTCTCTGGGGCCTGTTGCTTCCAGTTGTTCCGTTCGATGATATATGTGACACAGGCACTATTAAAATGCTGTTGCGACATAATACCTTATTAATCCCATTTGTTAGGAATCACGGGGTACAAACATAAATCTTTCTTACTTCACGAGCACACGTACACACCAATATATTATGATTAAAGTTAATATCATTGTAACAGCTTTATCTTCTGTCCTATTTGCATTTACGTCATTCTAATTTACACAACGGTAAATGTAAGATAAGATGTGTGGAAACACGGCATGGTATGTTATACATAGTCTGAAGATGGTTCATGGTTTTAAACGCCTACTGTTCTATTTGTATGGTATTTGTATTAGTATCAGTCCTTGTCAATGGCAAATGCCAGGAAAGTACTGGAAACTTTTTCTTTTATCATTTCATGTATCATTAGTGGCCACAGCTTTGATCATCACTAATAAATCTCCCAATCCTGAAATCAGTTTTACATGAGGAATGGAGCATTACATCCAAACAGGGACTAAACTGTATAATGAGGGGCTCGCTTGGTTTAGGTTAAGCGCGTGGCGTGGCGTATGACTAAAGTAACAGACAGAGAGGGTACCAGAAATCTGCCCTGCAGAGAAAGAACATATTCTGGCATACTACAAGGGGTCGGTCCTGGTAGTGTAATGGTAAACCATACTTGACTACTAAATCCAAGATCGCGGGCTCAATCCCCGCCAGAATCGAAGGATTTTTTCGGCCGTAAAAATCGTAAGTATGGCTTCCTTTTAAACGTTAGTAAAGCCGTGGGTCCCGTGTCGTATATTTACGGCACGGAAAAGATCCTCAAGCCTGAAAGAAGAGGCCTAAGAGCAAAATTTACCGGCTTTTTGGAATTGGAAGGATGGTAAATAAACCAAATTAACAATAGTACTGGAAGGGAACGGAAGAATGAAGAAAGAGATTTCTACCGACTCCGTTTGTTAACGAGGGGAGAGGGCAGTGGCAATGCTGGACTTTGCTGGCAGAGAAAGGAGGAGGAGTAGTGGGTAAATTTTTAAACAAAGTGAGACAGCTCAAACCGGAAAAGGCAGAAACCTGATAGGGATGGGGTAGGGGAACTTAAGTCACTATATTTTTGGGAGGGGGAATATTTGTGCATATATGTGAGCGAGTGCGCTGTTTTTTCTTTGCTTGTTTTGTGTGCTTAAAACAAATTTTATTATTATATTTATTTTTAATGTATTTATTTTATTAGTATATATATAATATCTTTTAAGCGCTGAATATTGATTTGTGCATTTTCAGTACATTCCCTATAGTATTGGAAAAGCACGTACGGCCCCAGGACCCATGCGACATGGATGATCTAGATTTGTAACAAACTTACTTTGTAAATAAATACACCACTGCTACTACTATTACTACTACTACTATTACTACTACTACTACTATTACTACTACTACTACTATTACTACTACTACTACTATTACTACTACTACTACTACTATTACTACTACTACTATTACTACTACTACTACTATTACTACTACTACTACTACTATTACTACTACTACTACTACTATTACTACTACTACTACTATTACTACTACTGCTACTACTACTACTATTACTATTACTACTATTACTACTACTACTACTACTATTACTACTACTGCTGCTACTTCTACTACTACTACTACTACTACTGCTGCTACTTCTACTACTGCTACTTCTACTACTACTATTACTACTACTACTATTACTACTACTATTACTATTACTACTACACCACTACTACTATTACTACTACTACTATTACTACTACTACTACTACTACTACTACTACTATTACTACTACTACTACTACTACTGCTGCTACTTCTACTACTACTACCACTACTACTGCTGCTACTTCTACTACTACTTCTACTACTATTACTACTACTACTACTACTACTATTACTACTACTACTACTACTACTATTACTACTACTACTATTACTACTACTACTGTTACTACTACTACTACTACTACTACTATTACTACTTCTACTACTACTACTATTACTACTACTACTACTACACTACTACTACTATTACTACTACTATTACTACTACTACCACTACTACTACTACTACCACCACCACCACCAATACTACTACTACCATTGCCACTATCTACTTAAAGAAAATTTACGCTTTACCGCTAATAAATTGAAAATTAATGACGATAAAACAAAACATTTGTACATTGCAGAATAAAACTTGCAATTAGGATGCAAGTTCTTAGGTTCACAATAAATAAACTAACTAAGAATATGTCCTTTTTTATTTCAGTTTGATGTTCCTCACAACAACGAAGATTTAAAAAGACGACAGGTAAGAGTACATTTACGCAGATTATATATATATATATATATATATATATATATATAAAGGTCTATATAGTTGTGTATTATAAAGGGCTGTTGCTCATTAATAAATTATGTGATTTCAGAAATTCTGAGAAACATATGGTCAATGTAAACATTATAGAATTATTAGCTTTATGAATTGGCCTGTCGCACTATACACTTTTTATTAATATTGCAATTCATCAAGGAAATAGTTAATGTTCACTGTAGCCCGAAACCTATTTCAGTTAGAACCTGCATATTCGATTATAAGCAAACAACAGACGCAATCGAAAGATGCTGTTACGAAATTGTTAACATTGCCAAAAAAATATTTCACTATAGTCAAATGCGTAAAGCCAGTGCTAAAATATAGCACCACGAGCACCCAATTATTTTATACAACAGTTTATTAAACTCAGCATAACAACTGGCCAATGGAAGGGAAAAAGATGCTTATGGTTGATGTAAATCCTAATAAACTGTTGTGCCTAGAAGTAAACACGGATAACACGGGTTTCCAAGTATGGGTATTTTACTGCGCTGCAGATATTTGAAACTGTGAACATGGGGGGGGGGTGCATAGCGAGCAGGAATTGTTGGCACCTTAGGGCACGGGAGGTGAATGTGTATGCGCATGTGCAAGAAAGTAAAAACTGGATGTCCCTGGAGGCCAGGGTCCTCTGACAACAGCAGCATTTCCTCAACTCTCTGGATCTAGTCGGTTCATTACAACAAAAAAACAGTGCTCTCTCCACACTCGACCGCCTCAGGCGCC
Organism: Metallyticus violacea; assembly: GCA_030762175.1. NCBI lineage: Eukaryota > Metazoa > Arthropoda > Insecta > Mantodea > Metallyticidae > Metallyticus > Metallyticus violacea. Next base: position 34,377,452 of record CM060831.1, on the reverse strand, counting down.
TTAATTTTTTCCTGCTCTCCTTTCTATGTTTAGTAGTGCCCACATTTCACCCTTAGGCGCATTGCTTTTCTCCCTGTGTACGTATTTCCTTCTGACGCTTTTTTGCATTCTCTCATTTCATGTTACACTTTCTGCAGTTTTTTTTTCTTCCAAAAGATAATTTCTTGCACAACAGCATCAACAACATTTAATAATGTAAGAGTACAGTGAAGGCAATTTTAAACGTATAGCTTGCCTGATGTAAAAGAAGTAATATTGAACTAGATCGATATTTGGGGGGTTATCAACGATAAAAAGTTACTGTAAATTCAAAAACCCAGTCAATGTTATGTATTCAATACTGATATACATTCTGTATAGAGTTCTACCCGAAAGGTATCCAGCTGTTTAATGTTAAAAAGGAATGTTGCCCAGTATGATTGGAAATTTATGCACAGCACACCTTTCTTTCTTTATTGCTCTATGAATGTTGATCTGCAAGCTCTTCACTAACAACTCATTTCTAAGTTATCTAAAAGTGATGCAAGAATGCCTAAAATGTATGAACGCTTCACGCGTGGTTTCAGTTTCATATACTTTGCTTTATCTCATAGCTCTTTAGAAAAAAGGAAAATGTCGAGCTGTGACATTTAATCATTTCAAAGAGCTATAATTAAACACCTAGAAATGAAAGGAGTCTTCTTCTGGAGTTTATAAGGAATTCTTATTTGGGAGAATATGCTGTTTCTAACGATACGATCTTTGTTTTCTTTTTCCCCGTATGCGGACCGAGCCGGCTCTCGGGAGCACACAAAGCAGCTACCCACACTCAGCCCGCCACGCGATCGGCAAACTACTGAAAACGTGTTTACTTTTTCAGTCGCTGGGTTGTAAGGCATGGACTTCAGTAACTTTTTAGAAATGAAAAGTTAGCAGTTTTGCAGCAGAGTGTGCTGTGCACGTGCTTGTTCTAATCAAGCAGTGTTATCATCCAGTCTTCCTCATTTAATCATTTTATTTTCGTGTCCAGCAGTGTTGTCTTAAATTTAAGCGTTATATATAAGACGATCTTGAAATTCTGAGCAGCTGGTTAATTACTTAAAGCGTTACAGCAAATGAAAATGCATTGTTCTGTATTAAATTTTTCACCCATGGCAAAGAGAGAAATGAAACGCAATAACACAGCAACTCCTCATTGTTCGGAACCTATCACACATTAACTGACATTATCATCTGCCAAATGCGTCCTCAGCTGTCATTATGTGCAGCTGCGACCTGGTCGATTGCGGGGAAAAACAAACTGAAGACCGATTAAAAGAGGGTTTCATTGCTGTAAGTGTAATACAACATCCTGTGAAATATAACGTAAACAAAGTGCTACAAGACTATCAGAAATATAGTTGAGGAAACTTGCCCCTCATAACGTAGTGCAGGTAATATTTTTACTACAGAATTAGAGATGAAGAACTTTTCAAGGCGGTTATCTCGAGTGTTGACGGTTCAGAATCAGCATTTGTAAGCAATAATTAAGACAATTTTCGAGCAAATAAACAAATGCCCTGGCAGAAGTCAGGGGACCATTATCAAAATACAGCATAGGAAATGAAAACATGATGATTCTCCTCCCCCTAAAGTGCAGCATGCTGTAGGTTATTCGGGTTTAGCATCTGGGGAAAGGAACCACAATAACATGTCATTATTATGCAAATTTAATTTCAAAGCTACGAAATGCAATCAAAGAGAAGCATCGCTGAAATAAGGCAACGTGTGCTTCTTGTATAACAACAGCTTTAATTAATAGAACGTGGTTTAAATTGCTAGAGTTTTCTGCTTATTCTCCAGATATATGTCCCAGCCATTTCAGGCCATTCCCAAAGTTTAAAGAATATCTTCAAATCTTTATGAAGCCATGGAGTCTCTAAACCAGTGATTTTGCAGAAACCATCCTCCAGGAAGCTGTATTCATATTAAGAGCAGTACACAGGTCTCCAAATGAGTGTATAAATAAATAATTTAAATCCAGTAGAGTTATCTCAGGCGTGAAGCACCTTGCACATTGTCGAAATCGCCATCGTTGCGCGCTTTTAAATCTTATCCACCGTTTGAAATGCCCTCTTCTATTTTGTCGAAAAGTCAGGGGGCCAAAAGAAAGCCTGCAGGAGGCGACGATGCATAAGCTCAAGAGCGTCTTACTGCTGATGAAGAGATTACCGAAAATATCTCTCATCTGTCTTGTCAAATAAAGAACCGCACAACCGGCCCTCGAAGTGAACTAAATGAGTGCATACTTTCCAGACATAACAAGTTCTTTATAGTTCACTGAACGTTTTAATCGGCACTGCCCAGTATGCCATGGGGGTTACGTGTGGGATCACAAATATTGCGACACAATCGCATTTCAAATTTCATCCCACCGAAATAGCCCGAATGAGGACCAGTGGGTATCACATGAATAGAAGCTTCTAAGGTGTATACAGAGAAGCCATTATCTCTTAAATGGACCAATGAAACCAAATGGTGACTTTTTCTGAACGTGTTGAGGAAGGGGCTTTCATAATATAAAGCTTAGATTGATGAGGGGGGATTTAATGGGGTTTGAACAGGTTTGAGGTTCTTTTCCGTACCATAATAAAATGAGGCCTAAAACAGGATATGCCAGGAGAATGCGTTTACACATTCTACAGATGGGTTCATCTTTATAGAGTCCCGCTTTTCGTGCATGTTTCCTAAAATTATATATAGAGAAGTTTAGCATGTTAAGTAAATACTTTTCAAATAATAGATAAATATTATTTATTTATTTAATTATTTTTAATAAATTGTCCGAGATCACTTAGAATGAAAAGAAAATAATTTATTATTATTATTATTATTATTATTATTATTATTATTATTATTATTATCTAAATATAGAAAATTTAAAATATAAGGGAAATGTGTTCAAAATTACATATATTGTACATTATTCATGTTCATAGCACATATTTACTGATCTTATAAAATTACAATTATAATTTAACACAATTGATGTGCATTTACAAAGCATGTACATCGATAATATACTCATGGAAAATTGCCTAAATTAGCTGATCCAGCTGTTTAAATGGGAATGAGAACGCTATCTTAAAGTAAATATCCGACAATTTTCAGGGCTCACGAACTGGGGAGTGCTTATTCTTTCAACGCTAACAATAATAAATACAAATTTTAGCAAAATCTATGCGACATTAAGAACAACGTCATAAGCACCACTTTCCAGATTAAGTTGCGGACAGAACCATAATAGAGCTTTACAACCAAAAATATTTTGCAATATTTCATATATTTAATGAGATATTTTCGGAATAGATTGAAAGTTAAAATATGAAATTTATATATCTTAATATATCCATTTTGCAGGTAACAGTATTTAATATTTTTCATAATTTTGAACTATTTTGAAGTTTATGTGCATTGAGTCCTTAGCAAATAGAGTCGTTATCATATTAGCATTGTCACGCCGCCTACACTTCGCTTTATTATTTTCGTTATGGCACGCTGACAGCATTCGAAATACTTGTTTTCATAAACCTAATGCAAAACTATAGGCAGAGAACAAATACTAACAATTCTCATCAGTTTTTTAGTATTTAATAGAGCATTTTATTAAACTCTTGGTGGACATGCTTGCTTGTTCAAATTTGAGCATGTGCAAACGAAGTGTCCTGGAAGCACTGAATATGTTGGACTTTGGTGCTTGCGTTTTGACACTGCACATGAGATCAAGTGAAAACTCGCTCGTGGCGTCATTTCGCGCTCAAAAGGTTTCGGACTTTGGAGTATTTCGGATTTTGGGATTAGGGCTCAACTTGTATTGTTACGTTGCCTTAATACGAGATAACAAAGTAGTCCCTTTGGGGTTGGTTGGGCTTAGCCATTCCTGTGGGTATTGTTTACGCTGTATAGCTTTAGAGGTTTAATATCCAATCCTCTGCGCATGCGAGGAACACGAAGTACGGTACGGCATTATTAGTAGTGGACTTTGTACACGTACATTGGTATTAATGAGTAAAGCCAGCTTTTGTGTTGTGACACGAGAAATTATGAAGAAATACACTAATTCCTTTTTATTTCAAAGTTTACCGTCGAAATTCTTAAACAATTTATAAATCTAGCATCAGAATTCACAGGAGCTTCAGTGAGCAGTTTTGAAAAAGAGAGAGAGGCGTGAAGTACAGAGAGAGAGACAGAGAGAGAAAGAGTGATAGAAAGAGAGAGGGAAATAAAGAGCTATGTGCGAGGGTAGTCACCGTTGGATGCAATGCACCTGTTCCAGTGTTGACAGAAACACTTCAAAGATATGCAGGAAATAAATTTTACGGGTTCTTCAGAATCTTCTTCGCAGCCTTCATCATGCTTCTGGTAAGGTAAAATACCTGCCATGAAGGTGCACCTTCAGTTTGGGAAAAGGAAAAAGTCACATGCGGATAAACCATAGGGAGGGTGAGGGACACATTTCCATCGTTTTTGTGAGATATTCAGCAACAACAACAGCCCTTGCGATGTGCAGCCATGCATTAGCGTGGTACAACATTCAGCTTGTTGCACGAAAATGTGGCCTTTTGCGTGTGATATGGTTTTGCATAGTTTTCAGGGCATCTCTGAAGTATTGTCCAATTACAGTTGTGTATGCCATTCCTTGAACATCGGAAAATGTGATGACTATAACTTACCCAGCAGAAGCAACCAAGTTTGCTTTTGTGATGTTAATGACTACACAGAGATTTGCTGTGTGCTCGCAGGATATAAATGAAGTAAGAAAGTTTCATCAGCGGTTACCTTTGAAACTCTGCATCTTCCTCAACAGCATGCAAACCTGCACGCGAGCATCCTTATGATGGAGAATCAATGGTCCTGGAACCCGCCGTGCACAAACACTTCTCATATGCAACTTTTCAGTTATCAATGTGTCGGGGACACCCAGTGAAATTTTCAGAATTTCTGAAAGCGTTCTTAAAGTTATTCAACGATGCTATCTCCAACGATAGCACCATCGGTCCTGGTGGTGTAGTGGTAACCATACTTGCCTCCTAAACCGAACATCGAGAGTTCATCCCGGTTCATTTATTTGTTTACGGACGCTCTTTAATACCTCAGGTTATCAGCGTCCCATTCAATTCAGGGCGTGAAACGACCGACAAATTTTGCTCAGAGACCTTTTCTTTTTCAGGCTTGAGGTTCTTTTTCGTGCCGTAAATGTACGACACGAGACCCACGGCTTTACTTCTCTTCCGACGGAAGCCATACTTAGGATTTTTACGCCTGAAAAAATTAATCGATTCCGGCCGGGTTTAAACTCGCGATCTTGGGTTTAGAAGGCAAGTATGATTACCACTACACCACCAGAGCCGACAAGAGTTTATGAGTACTTAAATGAAACAGACCGACAATTTGCATACTTTATTACTTTTTGCAAACGCAATTTAATATTCAAAGCAAATGCTTACATTTCATTTCGCTTTACTTGGCATAACCGCAATATTCACAATAATTTTCTTTCTTGCAAAAAGTTATATAAAATCTACATAACAGAAATTGCATAGCTCAGAAGGCTAATTCTGTTTTTCATGTGCGTACACTAAGGAGAAACCTAGTGGCAACGTTCCAAATAGCTATAACAACGAAATAGTGTTAGTGTGTTTGCTCGGAAAGCCAAATGTACTTTTCTCAATCGTAAATTTTCATCACATGAAAGAATATTCCAGAAAACACTACTGTAGTGAAGCTGTAGATTTTACTTTTATTTAGCTTAGCTATCTCTCTGATATTTGCTGATATTCTTCGGCACGAGGAATGAAATAAAACAAGCTAAGCCTTGGACGATAACAAGGATATTTTAACATAGATTAATTTTTTTAATTAAGTTGGTTTTATGAAGAATATACTTTTTCTTCCTGAGACATTAGCAGGCTTCATGGTGAGTGTTCGAGCTAATTCCGTTACTTTTCCTGTTCCGGTTATTATTCCAAACGACATACCTATGGAGGTAATGATCGAGATTTTTCTGATGTATATCCTCCCGGAAGAATGTTGTGAGATGCATTTTCAGAATTACCAGAGCCGATGCTTTCAGAGTTTCGATAAATAAAGAATTAACTAATGGGAATGTAGTAGCTTTTAATTATAAGTGTGCCGTCTTTGCAGTTATTTTTGTGCAACATTCTCCAAATGGGCTTTCATAGGTGGTGAACTTCCTAGCAATGATTACATCACAACTTTACGCTGGGCTCACTTTGAGCGTGTTTCTTACTTCAGTGTAAGAGGAAGTAAAGAGTTCTTGAGATTTAGACCAGCAATTCAAAAATTATAATTTTCTTTGATTTACTTTTTTGGGTTTTCTTTTATTTATATTGTACATAATTTTAAAGGATGTATAGTATGATTAAATGCTAGTCAAGCACTTTGATATATTAATTTCTTTACTGCACTTTGTTCAATTAAACCACTAAACCTCTTGAATTATAAATTGTAGTCAAGCACTGCCTAATATTCATGCCTTATGTATTATTGTTAATATGCTTAACCATCGACTTTTCTATATTTGTTAATTATAGGCAAACATTAAATGTTGATGTGAATTTTTTAAAATTTCTTATTTGGTAAATTTCAGGCAGGCACAATTTCTATGGAAATGTTTACTTAATGTACCTGAATGAAGTGCCTAGCAGTATTCATATTGCTGCTTGGGTTTATGTGCCAGCTTGTGCAAAGCTAATACGATTTGTAAATTTTACTAGTAATTTTGAATGTACTTATAGTGAGTTTTGTAGGCTCCTTTGTCTCTGTTTATAACAATAAAAGTACCAGTTGCATAACTATCTCCCATATTGAAACTTGGTCACACTTTGAGCGTCTTCCTTAGCTCGTTGCCTATATCAAATGCATGCGCAGGCAAGAACGAGAGGGTGCCATATATTTTATAATTATATTAAGGAAGGAAATTTGCAGTGGGCACTAAAATATTCACTGAAGATCAGCCATCAGATATATGAGAACAGAGACCCCCGCCGTTGTGAAGTGGTAGCGTTCGTGCTTCCTGGTTCGATTTCTGATTGGGTTACTTTTCTAACTTAAGTTTTTCAGGGATTTTCCCTCGGGTCTTAAGCAGAATTCTAGGAAAACTTAGCCACAAAGTCTCCTGAACTCTTCGGCCGAATTATCAACTATTATTATTCTACCACCTATCCTTGGGACAACGAAGCCGCGCCTTCCAGGCCTCCCAACCTCAGAAGTCGATTACCCTTTCGAACATCCCAAAAATAAAAAATAGTGACATTGAAAAAAATATTAGTAATATAGTAAATAGGCGTATGTAACAAAATAATTTCAGATGAAAATGACATTCTTTATAGGTATGGAAAGCATCTATAAAACGAGAGAAAAAAATAAAAAATGCATGAGATAATCTGAGCGTTCAAATTACCAACTATTATCAGATTGCTTGTAAAACATTTTTGGTGCAACTGCTTTCTGTGAGAGCTGCTTCTCTTTTGAAGCGCAAGCACGTATTTAAATTTGAAGCAATCCAAGTGTCTAATATTAAAGTATGTAAAATAAATTACCCAAAATAACGATTTTTATCACAGAACATTAATATTAAATTACAAAATATTATTAATATTATGTCAATTTTTCCAATCATTCTTTGATTCCCCACCAGTCAGTGCCATAAGATCATCTACCAAAGCCTTATTTATTCTTTCCGGCCTCACTTGATCAATTTCGTGTGCGAAACAAACACTTTCTTAATATTTTCATAGCAGATTTTTCTTTCTTTGTCCCATTTGTTTCTTTTTTCCATATTTCAATCTCCTGAACTGTTAAATGTATTTTCTAGATAAGTTAAATCTTATCACACTGAATGTATTTTCCTCCCCTTTCTTCAGTCTTTTTTTTTTTTTTTTTTTAATTCGACCACTCTTGTTTTATTTATATTAACTTTTAAACCAAAGTCCTTATAATTTCTCTCAATTTCCTCCATTCCGTGATTTAAATATATTGCTGTTAAAGATCCAACGGCTAAATCTGCATAAACCAGCCCTAAATTTTCTATTATATTATTAATTACTGGCGAATGTTTATTGATTCTCTTCCTGTGCTGCTTGATGCCATACAGCCCATATCTTACCCCCTGTGACTATTACGGAGATTCATGAACAATATAGGTTGAAGAAGGCCGTTTTCCGTCATTTTGCTGAGAAAACGTCAAACTAATTTTAGAGGGAGTGAAGTATTAAACCATCAATGTGAGAAATACATTGTATTAAAGGGAGATTAAGTAAGAAAGTGGCAGACACTGTATTTTTATTCTATCATCTATTTAACATGGCCAAGCTATAAACTTACAGATCGCACCTCATATTGGTCTATTATGTAATTGTCAATGCCCAAACTGAGTAGCACATATATTCAATTCCGCTTTGATATTTTCTCCCAACACGAGGGAGGCATATGTAACATGAACATTGTGTTCATCAAGAGCTCAGGAGTCTTTAAATGTGGATAAATAAATCCGTGAAGTGGTATGAGAGCATTTTGGACTTAAGCTATCCTGCCTCCTTCATTGCAGCAGACATCAAGCATTAAGAGAAAATCGCCCTACCTGGAGAACTACTGGCAGTGATGGAGCGGCTGGCAGAAAGCGAGTCTTTTTCCCCCTCTTCAGCCATTGACTTTAATCCTATCGATATCCTCTGATAGGGCGGCAGGGAGCAGATCTGTGAGTATACAGTCAGTTATTTGGTGGCGTTAGGAATCGGTGAGTCAACATTCAATCTTCTCTTCTCTCCCCTTGCGTTTACGAACTGTTTGGAGTGGTTAGCTCTTCCCAATGACATTGACTAACTCCCTACCTGCTCAGGGTTAAGCGGATTCATTTCATTTGCTGCGCACAGGAAGATTACGGAATCAGAATCATTAACGATGCCTGGTGTCTTATCGTTATTTACCAACTGGAAAGGGCAATACATTCAAAACAGTATTTATACATCAAAATCGCTTATTCTCTTTAACGAATTAGCAATTAATTATGCTACATCGAAAAATACACATCAAAGTTTCAGGATTGGATTTCTCAAAGCAAAAAGAGTATTAAATATGGGTTCGAAAATTTGACTTTCTGAGGCATATTTATTGGCTTTGTTGATTATCTTGTATGGAATGTTGAAACTGCTCATTTTCCGTCATACTGCAGTCTTCTGCTGGTCGTTTCAGGGTCGGGTTCATCAACAGATGTTAAAAATGCACTACATTTTGTTCATACATTGTGTTAACATTTTAAATAAGTTAAGACTCCTGCGTTCCACCAAGCTCTTCCATCATAATGTTAGTTAACACGTTGTTAAGTTTCCCGAGTATTGCAAATTGCACGAACCGAGAAGGCAGTGTCATAACCGAAAGACTTCTGAACGCACTCCCATGTATTTTTGTTTTCATAGAATAATTAAAACATGCGGCTCACACAAGAAATATTAAAAGGGGCAGAGGCACAAAGGTGTTACACAAAATAAGTTTAGGCATGCTTCACAAACTTTGCACCTCGTTTTTCTGAGTTTACAATTTTCTGTATATAAGGAACATTTTCTTAAGTATTACAGATAAACAAATGATACTTGGCATACTTCTTTCAAATTAATTAATCAACAATTATCCGTAACAAACCTTTCTCTGCAGTAATTTATTAGATATAATGGAAAGAAAATTTTCACAAAGAATCAAATCCATATCTTTAATATTCAGTGAGAAAATGTTCCTTATATTCTGAACTATCAAGTTAAGTTATGTTGCTTAATGATATAAATTCCTATAAAGGCAGGGTGCTGTAACAAGCATGATAATTCCAAGCTATAGTTCTTAATAACTCTGCCAAATTCCAAGTTAATGGCTGCAATAGTTAAAATATGTGGCTCTTTTACTATTGCTTTGCATTTTGGCCCAGTAGTAAAGTTCTGGAGTAGTAAAGGCACTGTAGGACTTGGATGAAATATGGTTTTCTCTTGTACTCTGTTACATCATCATGGACCATTAGTGATGGGTTTTCCAGAAGTTTGAGGAAAGAATGTTAAAACCAGTTAACTGTACTATAGTCGTTAACTATATTTTTGTGTGTGATAAATAATGCATTTTCAATAAACCCGAAATGTCCTCCATAATGTTGTATTACTATTCTTTCATATTTGACCTAAAACCGAAAGCATTCAATAATAATAATTATCATATCGGTTAATCATTTAACCGGTAATGTCATATCAAGTTTCATTGAAGAATATTAAATGATCGATCATTTATTATACCTTGGAGATAAGTATATCTTCAAGAATTAGTGTCATTAGTCTTGTAAGCAGGCCTCATGCCTTGCAATAATCAATTTAATGTTTGTAATCACTTCCTGTCTTATTAATTATTCTATTAAATATTTGCACTGTTAGTGGCACTCCTGTCTTACTGTTCCCTGGAATAAAATATGGATGAAATCATCGATCTTGTCAAACTGATTTTTTTTTTTCCCTCCCATATACAGTTTTTCTTCGCTGGAGTGTGATAGCTATTTTAATATTTAATCTTAGAAAGTTTCATTCTTCTTTGTAGTAAGATTTACACCTGTTGCTTCTTTATTAACTCCTTGGTGCTTTTGAGAACAAAACTTCAATTTTAATAAAGATACAGAAAAACTATGTATATATTTCACAATAATTATACTTTATTCGTAGCTTTGCAATCCTGCAAGTCATTCAGTGTTTTCTGTAATGAAAGGTCATATCAGTAGCTTGGGCAGCTTCTCTTAATGAAGTCAAAGGAAAGTAAAACTGAGTTTATATGCTAGTTGTAGATTCATCAATAAGTCAAGGACGAAAACGGCCAGACATTTCAAACATCCACATTTGCACACCTTGAAGTCTACGTACCATAATTGCTACAGTTTATCGCCTGGCAGGGAAATAACAGGATCACATATACAAATATTTTCCTGGAATAATGATCTTCATATTTTGTCATCAATAATTAGCGAAATAAGCCTCTTATCCAAGGGTGAATAAGAAAGAAAGTTGCACCAGATTATTCAATAAGGTCAATAAGCTTTTATTGAGCAAAGCATTGCAATACAATATATATATATATACTACACTACACTGTTTTTCTACATAATCACTCAGTCTCTGTAGACATTTGTCCGGGCTTTCACTAATTTTTCTATTCCTTTAAGATAGAAATGAGCGCCGCCAATTGAGATACTTGCTTCTTTGCATTTTTCGCGCCAGTCACTGAGAACGTTGCATCAAACTGCAGTATAATGCCTTCTGTGGTTGATGTTGTTGGCCTGTTTCTTGCCTGTTGGCATCAATCACATCTGTACAGTCTTGTCCAAACTGCGGACACCTTTTCAATATGGCAGAATGCGACATTGCATTTGGTCTATACATGGCCTACATTTCACAATGAATTTTCATACTATCGAGACGTTTTGCGCACAAAAAGTTTCCAGTTGGCGAGCAGTTTTTTACCAGTGCTGCAATGCACCTTTTATCACTGCGGCAGTGAAAGTGGAAGATCTGAGCATGAACTCCGTTCTGCTCAATCGCCACTTTTTGTGCAGTGCTGCCAGTTTATATTTTCTTTTTCAAAACTCCTCGTACAAGAACCAATTGAAAAATGTTGTTAATCTCATCTTCAGCACTAAGAAGTTAATAAAGATTTTTTCCCCGTTTTGGGACCAATTTCTATATCGCACAAAAAAATATATTTTCCTTGAAATAATATTCACTCTATGCCCTTAAAGAGAACTCAACAACCACCTTTCATTCCGGTACCGCAACTGCTGAGATTTGCACATCTGCATAGTTGGCCCTTATCGTTTTGCTTTCGGTATCTTCTACTAATGAGGAGTATTAAAAACAAAGGAGAGCGGAAAGCAGGTATCGAGTATCTGGTCAGAGTTAGGAATCTAATAGTTTTCTCCAGGTGGCTGGAAATCGATTAAGCTCTGACCAACTCGAGAGTTTACACCAGGGAGATTATTATCTGGAGTGGAGGCAGTTACAAGGAATGTAATGCTGGAAGGTTCTCTTTTCATTGAATACGCTTCGCCGCTGTTCAAACTGTTAGACAGGATAAAGTTGCCAACAGAGCAAATAAATGAATTTGGTTAGCAGTTGCCCTTTCTGCAAACGGGTGTTACCTGCTATTGTAAAAATAGATAGGTAAATTTATAATGTTTTCTTAACTTCTCTGCTGCTTCTTCCCTTCTTTGCATGCTTGTTGAATTTTTAAAGCCAGATCTGCACTGTTACGCGCTGAATTTTTCATGTATATCTTAATTAACTATTAATTGTTAGTAACGCAACAGGAGAAGATGACGACGACGATGAAAATTTCGATAGGAAGAACCAGTGGTAGTAATAATATGCAAAGTTAGTCAATAGTACCTGCGAAATTCAATGTGTAAGTATGGAAGAAAGACATGGACAAAACAGAACAGAGGTGGGGAGTGACCCAGATCTTCCTACCGTCCGCGAGGGAGGAAATTGATAGGAAAGCTATATACGTACAGTGACTTGCACCGTGTTACAAGTAAAGTAATTCTGATCTGTATTCAACACCCTCCATTGATGCTAAGACACGTTTTAACTGTGGGAGTATGCTGGAAAGAAATTCACCAGCAAATGGACGTGGAAAGGTAACTTCACAATATGGAGGAAGAAGAAAAAGCATGTTCTGTTTCTAACAGTGAGAACATTAGCATAATTTACTCAACAAATATTAATATGAGTATATGAATATAATTCATCTTAATTAACAACCGGTTGTGATTAAATAGAAAAATACTTTGAATTTTGTAAATACACCTTAGCAATGCATAATTTTAAATAGATACATTTTTTTACATATTACATTTGAAGCTTTGAATCTATAAATATTTTCATTGACACATATGCCATATAATTATTAAAACAACAACAATAATAATAATAATAATAATAATAATAATAATAATAATAATAATAATAATAATAATAATAATAAGCCTGAATGTCTCTGAGAAGGGCAAAGAGGGTAGCTCTTATTCGCTAACGCATTAGGGTTGTTACAGTAGTATTACCCTGTATGCCACACTTTGTTACACTTTTGTTCATCAGACTTCACTCATTTCGAAGTTGACATTCGATGATTTTCCATGTATTTCTGCTTCTTGCTCTTCTGGACAATAGTGGAAATGCCTGTGCCGCGTAAAAGACTTCCCACATTGTCTTTGCCTGCCTTTGTGTCGTTTGCTTAAGCGCCTGTCCCACGTGGTGGTCTTATACGTCCATCTATTCGTTCTGCATCCTCGCTATGTGGTCTTCCCATTTACACTTCATTCTGGCGGCTCTTTCTGCGATGCCTGTTGTTGATATTATTTGGGCTAGCGCTTCGTTGGAGATTTGTCCCTTATTACTTTTCCTAACATCCAGCGTTCCATTTTCCTTTGATTTATTTGCAGTACATTCATCTGTCTGTTCGTCGTCGACCATATCTGGCACCCATATAGCAATAGCCAGTATAGCGGTATTGGGTAGATTAGATTTCTAGTGTTTTGAATTTGATCTTTCTGCTTATTTTTCTGTCGGAGTGTATAAATTAAAGGGAACAGAAAACCTTCCATGCTAAGGATATTTTCTGTTTATCTCTCTACCCGTAATTTCCTTGAAGGAGAGGAACTGTCCTAAGTATACAATTCCTTTACATTAGGTAGAGTTACTCCATCCACTGTGACTAGAGTTTCCATTCTATTTGTCATTAACTGTGTCTTATTCATGGCTGCGCCTGCCCCTTTGCTTTGTGTGTTAAATTGTAGCGTTGTCTGTAATTCGCTTGGTGTCTTGGTGCATTGAATCACATCGTCGGCAACCTCAGGTTGGTTAATTCACTGTCATTTATGTTTATTCCGTAATCCTGCTCCTTTGCTTTTTTCCGGAATATGTCTTCCATAAAACAGGTAAAAAGTTCGGCTGGCAAATAATTACTAGAACACAACTGTATTATAAATCCTACTGCTTAAATAATGAATAAAAGACTTCAGGTGCTGTTCCTTAGTTACAATGACTTCAATTTCTTTGCTTAAATATGCATCTTCCTTGCTGACCAAAAACTTGAAGTCAATATAATACAACACAGTAAAGAATTTTACCAAAACATATTTCAAAACTACGCTACATCTGAGTCACTGAAAGAATGTAATGAAGAAGACCTCAATTTGGAAATAACCGAATATACAGCACAGCTAGACAGGATATTCTTTCTGTATGGTGATGGGGGAAAAAATAAATACATAATAAATTTTTTTTGAAATGATTTTATAACAATGTAACTTCAGGTATTTTTTTCACCTTCCATGTTCAAAAAGCAACGCTAAACTAAACTTGACACTATTTGACAATTGTTTTCTGAGTACAACAGTAATCCCCAATCAAGCTTGTTACTGCGCAATCCCTTTGCTCATATCTAGAGAAGGAACAATTACTTCGGAAACAAGATATCAGGCAGTTGGGTACATGGCGTTAGAAGGAATGTAGGTGTTAGGGTTTATGGCTGCATCAGAACGGTAGGCGGAATTTAAAGTCAGTTACACTGTATGGTTGAGCTTAAGCCAACTTCGCATCCATGGTAGGCAATATTCCGTCGCAATTCTTGTTCTATTTTTCCACTAGAAACAGCATTATTTAAGTGACAGGGTGCTCAACACACAGATGGTTTTTACATCAGTTAACCTCGAATATAGTCATTGCGTTCACCGTCTTTGACGTCTTTAGACTGTTTTTGCTTGTAGGTGTGTCAAATCATAAGTGTACAAAGTCAGCAAGAGAATTTCACGGTCTGAAGAATCATTTTGGAGAAGCATATGTGGCTATTTCTTGTTACATGCTTACAAACCTCTTCCGGGCGGCATTCAAACGTTGAATTTAAAATGAACGGGGAATCAATAGTGTATATATATATATATATATATATATATATATATATATATTGCATATAAATACAATAACCACCTGCTTGGTCTAGTGGTTAGCATTGCTGACTGCTGGCCGCGATTCGCTGGTTCGATTTCCGGTACCTATTTAGGAATTTTTCTAATTTAGGGAGGTCGAACGGGGTCCACCCAGCCTCGTGAGGACAATTAGGAAGCTGCCTGATGGAAAGGTGGCGATCTTGAACACCAAAGCCGCGTGATAGGCACATACGGGGTTCCGGCATGCTGATCACACATTTCCCTGCAATACTGCCATCTATCAACGAAGTCGTAAGACGAAGACAGAGGAAGCAGTGGTCTCACAGCAGGCCAACGCTCACCCCGGGCTGTAGCGCCAAATGAGAAGAAGAATGTAAATATAATTTCGACAAAGCATTGTTTCATGAAAATGGGTAGAAACTTTATTTTTCGTTAAGTATGAAATAACACGTGTAAATTTTGTAAAATATTTTGAATGTTTTTCAAAGCGACTATATCATTTAATCAAAACCATCATAAATATATTATTATTTCTATTTGTATTGCTTTTCTTACCTTTATAAATTATGTGATTTTCCAATTTTTAGAAATACTAACTCATTAATTTTAGTTATCCTAAACAGGCTTTGTAACCAAAATATAAACATTATAAGGGGCATAAATGTATAGCCGAGGTTTTGTTCTTCCTAATGTGTCACGCAATTACTTGATGATAACTCTGTTGGAGGGCTGCCTCCTTAGAGCCCCAATTCTTTGTTTTCTGTGCATCACCTCCTGAACAAGGTGAAATAGTCTAAAATATACTCAGAGAATTGATCTTTTTGAATAACATTTTACATTTATCATTATTTATTTTATTAACTCCTCGTTCTCTAATTAACTTTCATTCAAAATGTATTTCAATATAAATAAATTTAAACGCGAGGCGTGATTTTATTTACAGTACGTATTTATTATCGTATAACAATTCTAAAAACTTAATAGAAGGTCGAAGTCTATATGAAACGTAATTAATTTTGAACTTCTCGCTTTTGGTAGAAAGGTTTATTTTAGATGACTACTATATTAGTGTCTTTGTATATTTCAAAAGAATGCTTTTTTCTATAAATAAATACAAGACATAAAATACTAACTCATATATTGGATGTTCGGAGAATTGTTTAATTATAACATGTCCTTGCTAATGGAGAAATTGCTGCCTTGCGTGTTTTATTTTTCTTTCAGCAGAGGTGTCTGTGACATCCTCTTGCGTCGTAACATATGTGGCAATTTACATGAAATATATTTTCCAATTATTTATGGTGGTTTTATAATCTAATGACATTTGCATGCACGTAAATTAAATGAAAATTATTTTCCAGTTTTATGATCTGTTTCTTGTGAATTTAACATAGATGGATGGATTTCACGTGCTATCGCAATGCGTCATGAATTATTTTCTATGAAGGCAGATTTATTACACTTGTTATTCAGCTGAAATTTGTTACCCATCATTGCCATACTGTTCAGTTTATACCGACATAAATTATGCATCGTATTGTTAAAAATAAGATACGTAATGAATTTATTGACGCTCAAACAACAGCTTTTCATGCAACCTCCTGAGGACATTACAAAACAGGGATTTTGTGCCAGGGTTTTGCACCCGTCCATTATTTCAAATGTGCCAGGCCTGTATGCAGAATAACAAAAAACGCGTTTCCAGGGGCATAATGTGGGTATAATTAACGGATTTTACAAACTCGTATGAGTTGCTGTGTTCAATCAGCTCTGATTTCCTGTACCGGCATAAATTATGAAACGCAACGTATAGTGATCTGAACTGAAACTCACTGATGACAAATTATTGCTCTACTCTGCAGTTATATTACATTTTTAAACTATAATCACGTAAATTCATGAAATTATGTACATAAAAACATTTAGGAGTATTTATGGTGAGATGCACAAGACGGTTAAGAAGGAAATGTAATGTCGAGACAAGATTTCAAATCTCATCCACTGGTCACTAAAGGAATTCAAAGGTCATTAATGGATTTCTCATTTGCAAGTTCTTGACGACTGAAAAATCTCTTTCATTTTTAATTTAACATACACAAAGCAGGTACTTTCCCCCCGTCAAGTAAAAGCTTCTTATGTTCAAAACTTCGACAGGAATTTTCCATGTGTTGTTTGTTTGTGGACAAAAGAGAAAAATTCAAATTTAGTACTGTACAAAATGGAGCTTAATTACATTTAGATCATTATTGCTATCGTCATCACCGCTAGAACTTACAATTTAGGTCTTAGTTCTCACCATCTCTCAATGAAAGGGAAAATAGTACTGAGAATAGGGTAGAGGGTGATTGGATATTTTCAGAATGTATACAAAAACATCAAATTTAAAATAAAGACTAATTACCTCAGTAACAAATTTTGAGAGGCATATATTTCCATGTATGAATTCCTCATAATGTAAAAATCTTTAACTCAGTTTATAAACTTTTACAGGAAACAAGTTTACTTTCAATCAATAATATGTTTGAAATTACATGTGAGAACCTTAAGCCATTTTTGAAGTTAATTAGAAAAAAAAAATGAATAAATCAGCAACACAGAACAAATATAATTTATATTAAAACTTTAGAAAATACGACTTACGGCTTTATGATTTATTACAAACAGAACCAGTTTCCTGACAATAAATCTTAACTAAAAGAAATAAACTACTCATAAGCATTTATCATTTAATTTACACTGACTTAAAAGCAAGGAATTACCTAAGTATTTTATTATTATTTAAATTCTCTTTAAATTTACAATATTTTACTTTTGTTAGATACACAATTAAAATGAGTATTTTAACTACAATTTTAGTAGCTGTTTATGTTACATAATATAATTTGAACATTCTCTAAATTTCAATATTATTTAATAATTATACACATTTTTAGAGAAATAGAACATAAATTTAAATTATAGACTTGAGAACAGTGTTGATCTATCTAGTAAGTTTTGCAAAATTAGAATATTAGTACATTCTGTTTTTATTTTTTTAATTTTTAATAGTTTTCATTAAAGAGAATATATGAACAAAGTTGTTGTTGATAGTTAAACAATAACTCCTCCAAGCTAAGAAGTTATTGAACTGTAAATTCCGAACTTCGCATTTCGTAAGTACGTCAGAAACACATGAAACACCGCCTGTGGTGCCTCAGTAATAAAAACGGGCGTTAAACAGCATTTAAAAAAAAAAACACTTGAAACATGGAGTTAACCCAAAATTGAAACCTGTTTTTTGGAATGAATGGAGACAGTTTTTTAATAATACCATCTTTCTTCTCATGTTGAATGCGAATGAATGTGTGTGTTTTTCAGTAACTGGAAAGCCTCTTTATAATGATTTAGAATGTAGAAGGTTCAGTTGAGTAGCCTCACTATCAAAGCTTGCTTTGTACATCAAATTGTATTGACTTCTTCGGGAAATTTCTGTTGCATTTAACTTAAGTACGTTCTTGGTTTCGCCATGATAATTTTCTGTTTTCTCCATACTTTAAAATCTTCCCAGTTCTAGTACCGTTATTAATTATTTTTGAACAGCACTCCATAACTTACACATTCATGCGGAGCATGCTTGCAGTAAAAATACTTTAAAATTAAAATAATTTTTGCCTTGACTCTATATGCATTATTGGAAGAACATTTAAACTCTGCCAACATAATAAAACATAACACCTCAAATGCAAAAGATCTGCAAATCCCATTAAAACGTAAGTTCAGTGTCTAAATGGGAATGGCTCCAATACATGTTATAGACAATTATTTTATTTATTAAGAGGATTTTAACGCTTTTTAATTTAATAAGAGGTGGGTCAAAACAAAGTACTTTTCGGTTTAAGACAATTAAATGAAAAATAAGACTTTTTAGCTTTAATATGACGCCTTAACTCATTTATTTTAAAAAAATGGAATTAATATTTTTGTTGTATGACATAGCATAAGTAAATGTTAAAAATATTTCTTCCAGTAGTTAAAGGAATTCAAATTTAATGTCTCCCTTAAAAGTATTTCATGAATGGGAACTGATGTCTGTCTGTATTCTGTGAGCAGCGAATGAGATAAGTTATTGGGGTGAAAGAAAAACGTGAGAATTACTAAAGGAAAGCATATAGGGGTGGTAAGGAAATAAGCTTAATACACAAAGAGACTTAATGGAAATCAAGAATCATAGAGAAATAACGATTAAAAGGAAAATTAAAATAATTTACTAAGTATATGAGCAACGCAGCTTCTAAATTATTGTTTTTTCTTGGGGCACCATTTCCGTATCACGGTCTATCTGGATTAAGCAAAACCTAAACTAACCCACTATAACATAATCTAATATAGACGCATTTTTATATTACAAAGAATTTCGTTTAACCTAAACCTAACCTAGAGTTTAAATGTTTGATTGTTATAGATGGCAAGTATAGTTTACAATAATTAATCAGTATGAACGGCGCTTCTGTCCTCTTTCGTGGTTTACCCTGGCCACTTTATTTCCACTTTCCACTCTCCGTCATACCTCTGGTTGCAGGGCCCTAGCGGTTGGTGCTGTGCAGCGTAGTAATGGACTTACGTCTGATGGAAAGTTTTTGTTTTTTTGCGTCTGGCGGGTTCTGCCTGGGCCTCCTTCGCAGACCTGCCGTCGTCTGGTATCTTACGACCTAAAAAGTTATGTCCCGCCCACGTCCGTAAATCGCCGCCCCTGACTTCCTCTCTCATTATATCCCTTTCTTCTCTCCTTGGGGTGAGAAAGAGCCATCACAGTGACCGAGATGCCAATATATCCTCCTACATTCTACTTTAACCTATAGCAATTATTACAATGTGTTCAACTTTAATAGTACTGTTATCGGCAGGAGTACCTCCTTGGACTAATGGTTAGCATTGCTGACTGCTGGCCGGGAGGTCTCGGGTTTGATTCCCTGTACGTGCTTATAAATGTTCTAAGTTAGTTTTGTCCACTCAGCCTCATGAAAACAATTGGGGAGCTGCCTGGTGGAGAGGTAGCGTTGTCAAATCATGAAAGCTGCATAATAGCAGCTGGCGGGATGCGGTGTCCCCCTGCATTACTGCACTACATCAATGATGCCACAAAGAAGGAGATAGAAAACGGAGCGGTCGTAGAGTAAGCCCTGGACGTCTATCGGCTATTGTGCTCACTATTTAGAATCTGGCAACAGAATCATGTCTCGTATGGATAGCTTTATTTTCCTCCGTAGATGCCGAAATTCGGTTACATGCATGTTGATGACGTCTTGCGAACATTTACAACATATCAAAGTGTTTAATGAAATGTTCGATATCTGCAAAATCAAGCCAAGTGCTATTAAACAGTTTCTTTTAATACTAGCTAAAAGTTCTTGAAAAGAACAAATAAAAGAATAATTGGAAACAAAATAGACCCTTTCTATCATGCAAGAAACATAAACCACTCTAGAGCACATACTTATTTGACGAGATTCATCACAAATTGCAATTTTAAGTTTTATTTGTAAAAACAAACATTTGTATCTCCATGCGTCCTGACGCACGCTTTAATCAAAAAGGGGTTGGTGAAACAAAATCTTCGTTAGCTTTTAAATAAGGGTGAATGCATGAGACTAAAAAGCATACAGCCAATCGACTCAGAGCCGGCAAATTAACTTCATGTCTCTCATTAACTTCGTTACGTACGGTTCGCTTGGATGTAACAGGATATGTCTGCAGGATACTCCCGTCAAAAACGTCGTTATTATCTCTGTTCAAGCTGCAACGCAAAAAATACTCGCATATTGCCTGAACGTCAATGCAAACACTTAGGTACATGAAGTTGTTGCATTTGTATATTATAAACATCGTAGAAGCTCTCGTTAGAACTGCCCTGGTACAAAAAGTCCTGTAACAGTAAACTGGTCAGAAAAGATCAAACTCTGTCCATATAAATCGTGAATTTTGGCGTGTGAAATATGCTCGGTTATGAAGCTCCTCAGTTTTACCACAGAGATTTGTAATGAAGACTGCTGGAAAAGTAGTGTGTCCTTTGTCCAAGAAGCATTCATTCTACAACCGGTATATGTTTATTCCTGTCATATGTATCATCCTTTGTCATACTTCTGCCGTACCTTTTTTTTTTTTTTTTTTTTTTAATTAGCGAATGAACGCCTTACTGTCAAAGAAGTGCTTCTGTTGCATAAAAGTCTTTCCTCTGTGTGTTTTCTTTAATTTCTGAGAGAGATAGGTGTTACAGAGACTTATATTTAGCGATTAAGGATGATATCCCACACTCTTAATGCCTGTAAATCAGAGTAGTTGCAGTTTGACCCTGGGAAATAACAGATACAGGGTTTAAAATGTCGCCGTTTCTTCACAAAGAAGGAAGACGATTTTCTAGGTGCCTGTGGCAGCACTTGCTATTAAAAATCTGGCCCTGAGGAAGTGCATGCTTGAGCATTTCACCTCACACTCAATATCAGCATCACTTTCACATTCCCTGGTTATTGGAGTATTTTTTGGGTCAAGGGATGATAATTGGCGGCTGACGTTTCAATTCTGTTCGTAAGATGGTGCTCACGTTTCATCCAGTGCGTTGAGCCCGTCAATGAATGCCACCTTTCCTGGTGTAACATTCAAATGGACGTAACGATGCCAGTTCCAAATGTTTGTAAGGTGATGAGACTCAAGGGATGCAGTTTTGGGATAACCAAGCGCTGTTCATCATATGCAACATTATTAGGTGCATTATTTTTACCCCTGCAGCTAGTTCCCTCATTGTACTTCGCCATTCACTTTCAGCAGAGACTAAATCAACTCCACTAAATCTGCTCCACTAAATCAACAGGAGCAGATCCACCTTCCCGGACAGTTCGTCCACACTACGGACAGTCATCTTGCCGCCGTTAGATTTAAAAGATATCATTTTACGTGCTTCCCAATAACTCTCATATTCTTTATAATTACTTCCGGGACATCTCAGGTTCGACCCGTGCCTGTTGTTCAAACTTATATAAGTGAGAGAAGAAAGAGAAATATTAAGTGGCGATCAGATGGCACAGAAATAAGGGCCTATATAAATACCTTGAGCAGGCTGCATTCAAAATAAGTAATCTAGCAGGGGAAGAGGTGATACCACAAGAGCAGATAATAAGAAGTAATGAAGAAGCAGAGGAAGAAGTAACAAGATCAGAACGCTTACGAATACAAAGACAATCCCAAAACACAAACAACTTAACAAGAAAATATACAAGACAAATTTAAAAAATCAACAGGAAGAGAATGTTAAAGGAGAACATGAAGGCAAGGAAAAAGGGAGTGATGAAGGGAGGAAGATACCCAAATTTATAATGAATGGGAATAATTTTGATTTACAACCTGAAGTAGAGAATGAGGAGAAAGGTGAACCTATAAGAGTTATGGGATCGGGAAGAAGATGGAAGAAGGAAGAGTACAGAAGAAGATTAAAGGGTGTTGAGGATCCACGGGAATGAGCGGTGGGAGGAGATGGAGAATAGAGAAGTGATGTTAGGAGAGGAGGAGCAGAGCGCGATAAATGGTGTAACAGGCGGATCAAGAGAAATGGTGGAAGGGATGGTTGAAAAAAAAAGTTGAAAAGCGACACGGTGGAAGCGAGGTGATAGTATTTAATGAGTTAAAGTGTTAGGATAAATAAATGAAATGAATAGGAAATATTAATAGTGAAAAATGAACTTTAAGTGAAGTAAGTTGTTAAAGAGAAGGCGATTAGTATGAATGAGATGAGTTAGATTTGAAAGATTAATAAGTGTAATGTTTAAATGTTGAGTGTAAATTTGGGAGAAATTCCAGTAAAAGTACTGGATACCAGTACATACCGCTGGTAACTAGTGGCCAATAGTATAATGTAATAAATTAGGAATAGCTCTAGCTAACAGCTAAAATTCTTACTGGCTACAGTAAGTAATTTTGTTAATTTGGTAGATTTTTTTTAGATTTTGGAATATTAAATTGGGAAGTAGTTCAGTAAATTTATATTTTTGTGTAATTTAATTCATTTTGAGTTATTTTTTATTATTTATTTAGTTATTAGGAAAATCTGTAAAATAATGTAGTAAAGGATTATTGGACCACCTCCTTGGTGGTTAGCGTTGCTGACTGCAGTCCGGGAGACTCGAGTTCGATTCCCGGTACCTGCTTAGGAATTTTTCTAAGATAGGGAAGTCTGGAACGAGTCTCACGAGGACAATTCGGAAGCTGTCGAATCAAAACGCCGCGTGATGACGACCGGAAGGACGTAATGTGCTGATCACATTCTCTCCTGCAACACTGCTCTCTATCAGTGACGTCGCAAGACTCCGTAGCTGACGCAGCAGTCCTGCGATAAACCAAAAGCCTTTAGTGATTAAAAATACCTTGAGGAAAGAAAATTACCTTTCCTCTGTCTTGCAGTAAGGTCTTTAGGGTAATTGTGTGTAGGTTTTTAGCCCAGTCTACTCTTATGCTCCATTTTGGAGCTGTTTTATAAATACATTCTTCCACCATAATTTGGTTATATGGGGAACATTAGTAAGAGAGTTTTATTTGTTATGCTCTTTGTAAGACAGTGAGTATTTTGAGTTACTTTCGTATCAGTTTGAAATGTAAAATTAAATTAATTCTTCATTTGTAATTTAAATTAAGAATATAATGCTCAAGTATAGGTTTGAAACAATGAATGTTTTATTCATACGCAAATATTCTATCTTTATGTTGAACATTAGGCAATTAATATTTGTGATTGTTATATTCTGTTAACCTATTAAATATCATATTTATAATTGAACATGTCTGGCATACTTTGTATTTACCTTAAATTAACCATTCAAGGATCATCCATGTACTGGGTTCTTTGCACAGTCCCTTCTCCAATGAATTGCTTGTCCATATTCACTCGTGACAGTTGTAAGATAAATTCTCTTGAAATGCTTTGTTTGTTCTGTTATATGGCAATAACAAATTCGTTGAACTGTTGATAAATTGCTGATATGTTTATTCCAATTTGTAGGATAAACACATGCTATTTTCATTTAATTCTCATATAATTTTGATTTCATATTGTTATATTAAAGTTCGTTAGCTTTCAGATAAAACAGTTATATTAATTACTCTGTTGCATAATTTCCCCATACAAATGCTACAGACAGCTGAATACTAACTTCATAAATACTACGATATGCTAAAGTTCTAATTTAAAACGATTGAAGTTACCGCCTCCAATTATCACCATAAATATCATTATTGATTATGCCTGCAGTCATTTGAAGTTCTACTGTATCGTCAATGCAGAAGATTTAGCGCGATCTTCTGGTTTGCTAACCATTCTTTAGGTTTTCTCTTAGACCTATTTTAAACATTTTTATCCATTGAAAAAATGCCTTTTAGTGAATTCCGAAGGAACGTAGCTATTGCTGTTGTACCCATGAAAGGTTTTTTGAATATTTTTTTTTCAAAGCTCTATCGATCCTACTTACTAGGTACCGAAAATGACAATGAAAATAAGTTATATTAAAAATGTATGTATGTATGTATGTATGTATGTATGTATGTATGTATGTATGTATGTATGTATGTATGTATGTATGTATGTATGTATGTATGTATGTATGTATGTATATATATATATATATATATGCGTATATTTTTATATATGCCCGTTAACGCTCTAGCAGTGACCACATTTGCTTTTTCTCAATGAAACTGTACATTTAGCCATCAATTAACAAATGATTCATCAAGTTAGTTAGCCGGCAAAATTGGGCCACCTGAGGCTGGGGTTAGCCCCCAAAAATCAACAACAACAACAACAACAACAACAATAATAATAATAATAATAATAATAATAATAATAATAATAATAATAATAATAATAATAATAATAATGTAAATAAAGCAAATATAGACGCGCAATATTTGATTTTTCTCAACAAAACAGAAATAAAAAATAAAGTAATAAAAATATTTTCTGAAAATCAGGGCAATCGGGCTATTAGAATTGGGAGTATACCGGAAAACCGAATGGGGGTTAAGACGAATTTTGAAAATTGCTCTAGCGAACGCAATTATTTAAAATAAACTGGTTAGTGCCATTGAGATAAAATAAGAAAAATGATTTATGAATATCAATGAAATGGGTTTATGTTAGGATTTATTTGAAACCTAACATTTAAAAATCGCTCTAGCGGCATCAATATTTCATTTTTCGCAATAAAATTTCGTATACATCATTTATGTAAAATAAGCAAAATATTTTCTGAAAATCAGAGAAATTCGTCCATTAGTAAAGGGTTTTACCTGAAACGCATAATTTAAACATCGCTCTAGCGGAACTGATATTACGGTTTTCACAACAACATTCTAGGCTATACTATTTAAATTAAGTTGATAAATAGGTCCTGAAAATTATGGAAATCGGGCCATTAGTAAGGAGGTTATAGCTGAAAACCGAAATTTAAAGTTTGGTGTTAAAGCGAAATTTAAAAATCGCAATTTTTGTTTTTATCAAGGAAACCAGGCACATGCCATTGAAATAAAATAGGAAAATATTTTTTTTAAAATCAGTGAAATCAAATTATTAGGAGTCGGGGTTTTACCAGAAACTTAATACTTAAAAAGTATTCTAGCGGCACCAATATTTGATTATTCACAACAAAATTCGGTATATACCGTTTAATTAAAATAAGAAAAATAGTTTCGGAAAAATAGGGAAGTCAGACAACTAGAGTAGGGATTTATTTGAAAATCGAAATTTAAAAAGCGCTCTTGCGTTTAATATTTTTCTCTATTTTAAAATAAAAAGATTAATTAATTCGGCACATGATCTGTATTTATAATGAGGTATGTTTTATATTTAACAAAACCTCCGTCGTGAAGCTAATAAATGTGAAATATTGCTGTAATATGTACGGGAGGAATATATTTTTATGTAAGAGCGCTCTGTGATAATCTTCTAAAACGTTTACGTTACATGTTTTTACTACAATAACATTTAAATTAAATTTCAAAGCGAATGAAAATGGATAAAAATTTGATTGTGTATATTTGGTTATTACATTGTAATTGTTTCATAATAGTAACATTTTTGTTTTATTGAAACCAATGAAAATCTTCTTAAATACACAACGTAACTCGAACCTTTGTGTTATTTTTCTCTATTTTAATGAATGTGAAGATGATACCAGGGGCTCAGTTCATAAACGTGGCTACATTTAAAAATTCCCACAAAGGTAGTTTTGTCATATATTTAATTTAATCAGTAGTATACCATTAGTTGTTGTGGTTTAATCTCAACAACAACAACAACAACAAAAATAATAATAATAATAATAATAATAATAATAATAATAATAATAATAATAATAATAATAATAATAACTTTAGTAATAATTCTAAAAACGTGGTTTCTCTTTTATGAAATTTATAGATTGCAAGAATTCTAATTTTTCCCCCTAATACCACACAGTAATGCCGTAAAATGTTTCTTTTCTTTAATTAATAATTTGGATTTTATATACTTTTTTAAAGTTATTCAATTCGGAGAGGAATTCGGTTAGTTTACGCAGCTCTTGCGTGACCTTTCAGTTTAACTTTTACTTGGCTCACAATATATAATGTTTTAAACCTTTTATGAAACGCAAATTATCATTTCATGTTTAATTACCATTTCAGTAAAATAATTGAACAAGTGCTTTGTACTTCTTGTTCTAACTTTCAAATATAAGGATTAGCTATTTTCTTTAAAGATTAAACTTAGCGATTGATTTGTATTCTTAGAAAATGGGATCAATTACTTCTATAGTTGTAGAATAATAAGATGCCGGATATCCCTGACAACAGCAACATGTTTCTACAGAATGTAATACCACGGCACTGTTGCGGAAGCCGTTGTGTGTCCTCCTTTAAGAACACCTTGCGCTGTGAGAGCAAACAATGTATCATTCTGTTTTTGACCACAGCATCCGATGCAAATCGTTAAACTTTTGAGCCGGCCAAACAAATTAGATAGGCCCTGGTTATATTGTACATTTGCCAGCAACTTCAGTGGAATTTCTTTAGAGTTGCTGTTTCATTAATTTGCAGCAACAGTTCCGGAGGTTTGTTCTTGATCGCTTTACGTAATCGTTGCATTTCCGACAGTGCGCCGCACTGTTGATGGTGGGTTTAGGTCGAAGAATTTATCAGCAATTGTCCCTGGCCGGAAACAACTGACGGTGCTTGTTGTAAATGCCTCCTGTCCAGGGACATGTAATGTCACACGTGACATAGCGCATTTAGTCAACAGCAAATACCTACGCATATCAAGCCAATGGTTTTTTGGGTCAGCTTTTCATTTAACTATATCTTATTTTTCAGCAATAGAGTTTGACCTAGACAATGAGGGCGAGAAAACTCATTATCTTTGCATCAGTTCTTCGCCTTTTTTTCCTTCAGAGTCCTGCTTTAAGTACTTTGCATTAAAACGGGAACAGTAAGTGTTAAAGTGTTTAATAGTTAACGATATTTTTATGGCGTCGCAAATATGGTTTAAATTATTTTAGATCTATATTTATAAAGAAAAGTGCTCTTATTTGTTCCTTATGTTATATTTTCCTCTGATTATTTCAGTAAGTGTGTTAATGAGCATCAAAATTCATTATTTTCATTTTGTATTTAAATTTCCTATGTTCAAAACTTCTAATAAACTAGAAATACATATTTAACAGAGGAGTGAAGATAAAATAATATTAATTTTAAAAAATGTTTACAATATTTTGTGATGTTTTCATCATCTAGCCTATATAAATATTAAAAGCACAACCGATGTTGAAACTTCCGTATATGTGAGTTGGTTTTAATCTTATCTAAAATAATAGGAAGGTGGGTAGAGACATGTGAACAGTTTGGAATCAATAGTCCCACGCATCATCCCTTAAAACCACAATAAGCCACTAGGTCCTCAGGTTTCTAGGAATCGAAATTTTCCTTGGGTGTATACGAATCGATTACAAGTTTCTCTTTTTCAGCATATCCCTTACCTCTCTTGCTACATAGTGAATTTCTTTCTGATGGTATAAACGTGAAGTCATCACTCTAAACTGCCGCTTTCTTCTTCATTGGTTCGATTTTAGCTAAAAAAGTCCATCCACTTTTTCGGGGTGGTGCATGTGTTACGAGCTTTCAGTACATACATAATCAAATATTGTTTACATTCATTCTACTCTATTACGTGTGGCTTATAAACATAGAAACTTAATCTGTAATGTCTCATTTCTTGTGATTGGCGAACCGTTTCTCTACCTGGAACACAATTGCGAGGGTGTTTTCTTTCAAATCGTTTTATCACTTCTCTTCTATACTTGTTCATATACAGAGTGAGGCATTTATAGCGTCGCGGCCAGGGGAAAATCAAAAAACGCTTGAGATAAAATTTAAAGTGCTCTTAGGGAGGAAAAAAAAAACAGCGAACTTAACTCGTCGTTTCAATGTAATTTCAAGGTCTAATCGATTTTTCCAAAAGGAATGGTGTATTTTCTCTCCGGAAATGAAAAGAGCATTCAATTTTCAGTATAAAGGTTCTAGTACATCAGTCAGCTAAGGGTGAAAGGAGATGTGATATTTGACATACAGGAAAGCAAACGTTTTCCACTTATTTTCAAATTACTGGCATCAATTTACGTATGCTGGAAATTGAATTTTTGAATTTTTAATACAGCCGTTGGCAAAATTTAAACAGGTTCTGAAAATCATCACCATGAAGGGCTTGATGTAGGCTAATGTGATATGGATGGTATTTGTGACACTTAATCTCTTCTTTGAGAGATTCCCGAATCACGTTCCAGTTGACAGGAATTTCGGTGAGGATTAGTGGCAACTGCAGCTAATACAGTGATTTCCGAATTTTCTCCAGTAGCACTTCTCATTCGATGTGTCTGCTTGATGCCACATCTTTCCTTTCGGAGAGTTAGCTTGCAATTCGTTGAACATTTCTTGCAGATGGCTGCCTCCTTTCAGGATATCGATCTCCGTATAAGTTGCAAGCTGCTCTAGCGTTTATATGAGCTTAGCCATAAATGTAAATCATATTGATCCTCTCGTTGATCGTGTATCAAACATCCACGTAATGTCTATCTTCCCATTGGCTGACTGTCTTGAAAGTG
Source organism: Metallyticus violacea (assembly GCA_030762175.1). Classification (NCBI taxonomy): domain Eukaryota; kingdom Metazoa; phylum Arthropoda; class Insecta; order Mantodea; family Metallyticidae; genus Metallyticus; species Metallyticus violacea. Next base: position 34,348,301 of record CM060831.1, on the reverse strand, counting down.
CAGTTAATCTGCTAGTTAATGAATTAATTAACAATGAAACATTGATTGACCCCCAACAATGAGGGAAGCTCTGACGCTGCTGGTGAACACTCTTAAACTATTACTTTTAACTAGCCTTAAGGCCTCTTGTCACCATATTTTGTTTACCGAGAAGAATTTTTACCTTTTATTTGAATAATTTACATAAGTGAATTGAGAAATGACAAGAATAAGAATAGCAGAATACATCTTCTGTACGAATGGAGAAGAAACAAATGAAGCGGGCAGAATGTGGATTAAAAATAAAGTCAGAGGATAAAGTTAGATGTTGCGCCAGCTATTCTTTCCCTTTTTACTCTCGTTTCTTTCCGGAGCTACACACAGAGAGAATCTACTTTCATTTTCTGACCGCCGAGCTGCAAGCAACTAGCCATCACGGTTAAGGTGGTGTGTGTGTATATGGGGAGCAAAAAGCAAGAAGTTCCAGAACCTTCCTCCTCTCCTCCTTCCCCCAAGTGCCCCTTCGCATCACAGAGTGACACATAAAAAATTCAGTATTGCACTTTCTTCGTAATCCTTCCTCGTCTACTTTTTCCTCCTCCTCGACAGTTTTCCCCGGGAGTCGAGAAACACTCTACACTGGCTAAGGTTTTTTTCTTTCCGTATCAAAGTCTTGCCCCACATATTTGCTGATGCAATGAATAACACAGCGCTCGCATGTGATTACGGAGTGTAGATTTAGAAAGTCGTGTGCGAAAGCCGTCCGGGACGGAAACATCCCAGCTGAAGTCCCATGACTTGAAGAGCCGGGAGGGAGAAATGGCGTTCCAAAGATCTGAAGACAACACTTGAATGAAGAGAAATTCCGAAATTCAAATCAGAATCGAACTATGCTGGAGTGTCATAATTCAACCTGAAGTCCCTGATAAATGTTATCTTGGTATGCAAGTACATAGGAAAATGCTACTGTAAAATCTTTCTTATAATACTATCCCGTGTGCAAAAGCTTTCCAAATCTCCCATTCCATGACTTTTAATTTTATAAGGTAACTGCCTGGTATTGGGAAGGACTTAATGATCAACAGGTGCAAATAGTCCCCGAAACATGTATCGTAATTTCATTTCGCGATGTCTTATAGCATATGCTATTTCAATACTGCAAATTCCATAGACATATCATATTTACACGCACTTTTTTGTCAAAATGTAGTACTCAAAATTGTATTGTGCATTAGATTCCAGTGCAAATCCATTCCGTAGTTTGCTGGTAACTTCATTCGAATGTATCGTTTATTACGTCATAATGCACTGCTGCAATTCTCGACTTCCTTACATTTATTGTTGGCCTATTATTGTATAGAGCGTTTGAAGAGTAGGTAGTCATGAAATGGAGGGCAAAAAAAAAAAAAAAATTAGAATACTATTATCAACCGTAAAGTAATCATTTATTGTGCAAAAACGCTTATAGAAAGGCAAGAAAAGGGTCTAATGTAGCTGAGAGAAACTCTCGTTTGTGGCGGCAACAGAAATTGGCATTGTTTGCAACTAAAGCAGGTAGGAGGAAATTCATTGGTTCTCGCAAAGGAAGAACTGACATTGAAGAGAAAGTTTTGCAATTCGTACGTGAAAGGAGAAAGATCGGGTACCTGTGACTAGTGACACCATAAGAAATACCCAACTTTTTCTTCTTTGACCTACACGAAATGTCCTGCAAACAGCACAAGTGATGGGTTTTGTCTTACGTGCTCCATGGTGTAATAATAGTCCACTTATAAATTTTTTTTTGTGCTGATCGTTTTATGAAGCGCCGTACAACAATATACCAATATATTTTTTATCATTTTAAGTTTCGAATTTGTGGTTTGCATTATATTCGACGGCGCATTAGATTCGCATTAATAAGACACTCTTCAAAGTTTTCAATTGCTTATTTGCCTTCCTAAACAGCAGCAAATAAGTACAATATTCTTCATTTTTAATACACATACAAAACGTGTAAAAACATTTTAATATTATACCAGCATTGGAACGCATACCCTGTTTTCGGACCTATGCTCCCTTTTAATTATAAACTTTTAAAATAGACACGAGTTTTAAAATTCAACTTGTAGCTAATGTAAGGGAGTGAGTTTGAAGGGACACCTGCTGTCACATGATCCTCGTTCCATGGTAACGGTAAAGCGCTGCTTTAACACTGAAATACTCTCGGATATGGACATATTTAACCCATTAGTGCCCAGAGTTACATAAATGTAACATATGCTATGCATTACTGGGGCCTGACCAGAGGTCCATTGATGGACTTGTTTAAACTTGAAATATGTGTTATTGTGCTCTAGAAAGTACAATTTTTCATTATTTTATGTACAAGCAGCTGATATCAGTTGATACTGTGACACTATTAGTGTTAAATGTTGTAATATTTACGTGGTAAATTTTTCTTCGCCTCATGGATGAAAGGTAAATATAAATATGGCGTGTAATTTTAGAAATGGAATAAGAATCTGTTCTATCTTTGCATTGAATGGTTAAGATTTTATGTTAAATAAAAGTAACAATGAGAGCAAAATGTTGAATTTTATTCTTAAAAACAAACCTTATTTTATTCTGGCTAGCATTTAAAATTACCGTCTTTATTATTTTGTGGTGAACACTCCTGTTAAAGTTTCCGGCACTCGTGGAAAATGTTCTGAATGTTATTGAGTTTGGACTTAGGCTTAAAGGAGTAACTAAAGAGCTACTTGATTTGAAAGTAGAGGCTACAATTTAGAAAATTGGGATGATTGACTTAGTAAGTTGCCGACCACATTTCCATTTTTGTTTTACTTCTATTTTGACAACCTGTTTACTAGTGTGAATTTTCTTATATTTCGTTGTTGACTTGGTTTATATACAAACGCTCTGTAATATCTGTCATCAGCGTCTCATTCAATTCACGGAGGGAAACACCCTCACAGGAGGCCTGGGGTTTGATTCCCATAGGGCCGTCTTCCCGAACTGGACTTTTTCCAGGTTTTCCTCAGTCCCATAAATGACTAATGCCGGGGAGGTGCTTTAAATTTAGGCCTAGAACGCTTCCTTTCTTAAAAAATCCTTCCTCAGTTTATCAATTCATCTCGTATACCATCAATGTCCACCGCCTCTGATACCACAGTAGTTAAAACGGGCGTTAGATACTATTAAAAAACAACAAAAAACAAAAAAGGAATGAAACTTCCTATAAATTTGGTTCGGAGGCCTTTTATTTCAGGTTTGAGGTTCTTTTACGTGCCGTAAATCTACGATATGGGACCCACGCTTTATTTCCCTTCCGAAGGAAGCCTTTTACACTCGAAAAAATCCATCAACTCTGGCCGTGATTGAACCCGCGATCTTGAGTCTACGCTATAGTATTATCATATTAGAAAGAGTTGGAGAAAAGAAAAAGGTGACAGTTACTATTCTGTAAATAAAGATGATGGTGTCCTTTTCTATAAATGTACGATAACTCTTCTTTCTTTGCTTAGAGACATCAGTTGAATGCCTAATAAATTACTGAACATATGAGGCACGTCTGCACAACTGGACAGGATATTTTCTCACGTTTTTTTTATCCATATTATTAACAGAAATCGCCTTTCATTTGAAAAATCAAAGAAGCTAGTACATGTTTATTACTCACTTAAATGAAAAATAAAGTGTGTGATGATAATAGATTCATGAATGTGTAGTGTTCAGTTGATTTTTTTTTTTTAATTTACAACCATAGAATGCAGAGTTCAGGTGGCATTTATATAAAAGAATCTGTTTGGAAATCCAACAGGAACCAACTTCTTATGTGAACGTTTTGTGTAAAGATAATACTCTTTGTCATTTGAAACATCATAAAACAACATTAATTTTCTGCAAAGAATAAAATGAGTATGTGAATTATTTCAAACCTTAATCAGTTAAAGATCGACCAACCTGGCTCACACCGGGTTCAACTCAGTTAACGTAAGATTTTAAAAGTCGACAGACCTAATCATTATTCTTCTTCGTTTAAAATTTACCTTAATCCAACATTGAGGTCGCTCTTTTTTCTCGATAAGAACTCTCATAATAAGTGATAAAGATCTTTTATAATTTAAAATAAATATTATGATTGTGATTATTATTGAGAACTCATTTGAGTAATAATGTTCCAAAATTTATTTATTTCTAATTGACCAATCATCAAAAAAATTGGGAAGCATGGCTGAATAAACTTTTTGCATGTCAGAACATTAATAAACTTAAAACGAACGAACCAATTGGTGTATAGATTGTCAAAACAAATAAATAAATATTAGTTGTTTTCTTCTTGTAGATACAGTTTTCTTTATTTATTTTAAATATAAATTACGAGTAAAATACTCCAGGTAATGTACTCGTCTAAAGCAAAGAAAGTTCCTGAAAGGAATGTGAACCGTTATATTAAAGAGTTCGAGCGGAATACATTATCCAGTCGGTTGTAATCTGCAGTTTTCTGCTAGTTGGCGCAATTGAAAGGTATCGGCGCTGAGAGTGCGATACTTTGCAACCTAGCGAGTAGATAAAGAACTAACAAGATCGTATTATGCCACAAACTTGCGTATAAGTAAGACTTTCTCTTTCTCGCGCCGTTCTCTCTCGCTCCGAGACGCAATTCCCCCTTCGCTGCGAATTCTCAGAACTAAATCAATTAGATCAACTGATTATACTGATAGAAGCTCGTATCCAATTAAAATGATTCGTGGTAAAGTAGGAATTAATGTGATCACCCAGTACAAGCGTATAGTCTAAATAAATTTTAAAAACGAAAAAAGTAACCTTTGAACGAGCTGGTGTTTGGCTCTCAGAAATTAGCAGAATCTACGGACAAATGCAAAATGTACATAGGTTCTGTAAAAATATTTTTTGACAAAATAAGCTTAGAATCATAATATAGAATCTTTAATATGAAGATTACCACTTAAGTTGCCGCTATTGAGATATGCCATTTACTATTTTCGCAACAATTGACATGTATTATTTTGAAAGCAGTTACAGCTTTAAAATTGACCCAGCAGTTTGTTTACAGTGAGCGTTTAAAGAAAGCAATTTTGAGGGGAAAAAATGGAAATTTCACATGAAGGTTTTCGTTAGATGATTTTTTACGATTTTAGTGAAGGCCTAACTCAACAGTAATGCATAGAATCACTTCGTTCAACTTTTGGTAATGAACCACCATCAGAAAAGACTATTTACAATTGGTTTGCAGAATTTCGTCGCGGTTGTCTGTCCGTCAGTGATGAATTTCCTGAAGGCCGACCAAAGTCGGTTGTCATTCCAAAAAACAGCCATACTCTGCGCAACACGATTGAAGAAGAGCGACATGTGCCTTACAGTGAGAGAGAGGCTTCCTTAAGCATATCAAAGACTGCAGTACATTCGATTTTGCATGAACATTTAGCTGCAAAAAAGATCTGTTCCCGACGGATTCGGCAAAATTTTACTGAAATTCAAAAAATGCTGTGTTAATTGGTGTAATTAAGTGTTCAAAACTCCACCGAGGAGCTGCAAAATCTGTATACAACATCGTAGCAGATGACGAAACTTGAATATATGAACCGGAAACTAAGCAACTGTTTGGGTGTTCCAAGATGAACCAAATCCCACAAAAGTTGTTCGTTCACGAAGCACTTCCAAGGAAATGGTTGTTTGTTTCTTCGGTTGTACTGGACATGTCACAACTATTCGTTTAAAGGATCGAAGAACATTTAATGCTGAATGGTATACAGCAATTTGTTTGCCGGAAGTCATCGACGATATCAGGAAAAACAACCGAAAACATCGCATCATTCTTCATCGTGACAATGACAGTTCTCACACAACACGTCAAATAATTGAACACCGAATTAACGTATCATTGCCTGCATTCACCCGATTTATCTCCCAATGACCTCTTTTTGTTCCCGAATGTCAAATGCGTGAACAGCGATTTTCATCCCCTCAAGAAGTTGTTGAAGCCTTTAAAGACCATATTTTTGAGATTCCAATTTCAGAATGGGAAAAATGTTTCGAGAATTGGTGAATGTATGCAAAAGAGTATAAATTTTAAAGGCGAATATTTTGTAAAGAAATAAAACAAATTGTTCCAAAAAACAGTTTTTCTTTCCTGGTTTTTGTAAAAACTCTAAAGATAACCCCATATCACTGTTTGAACGGGGTTAATATAAGCTTAGATCTCTTATTATATTGCATCTTTTAATGTCTTATTTCCATAAGCATTCTGCTCTCGCGAGTTATTGAAAGACTTTAATAAAAAGACAGCTCCATAAGAAGAAATGTGACGTGGTTAACAAGATACAGATGTATTTTTATCTTGTCAGTCAGCGAATGCTTTCTTTTCGTACGAGAAGACGATCTTGTCGTTCTGTCCTCTATCAAACGGTTTGCCCCTTTTTTTCTCTCCCCCCCTTTTTTTTATCAGCCGTCATCCTTCCGTCTGTCCAGGAGAAGAGATGGATCTCTTATCTGAAATCCTTTTTCTCTTTATGATGCACTTCCAGCGGCACCAAACTTCCTTCTTTCACCCGCTCCGGATCACTAATTCTCCTTTTCAAATGTTCGCCCGCCTTCTTTTTGTTTTCCCGTCTTCTTTCAGCCAAGAAGTGAAGGGACCCTTCGCGGTTTTCTTGGCACTACATCTCAATCCACTTTACTTTGATGCCCATCGCCGGCGTTCTTTCTTTTCCCGCAGACACCTTCAGGAAAACCACCTTCTCCACAATTCACACACGCATTTGGTTGGCTTCCTTGCTAATCTACCTCAAGCAACCACAGCTGAGGATAGAGAGAATCTTCTGTTCTCTTTGTAAGCGCACATTTAGATAAGGCTCGAGGTTATTTCAGGAGCTCATGACAAATGTAGCGAGGCTCAATGCCTAATAGTTGTTCTAAACCATATAGAAGACTTCGGTTGTAATGTATTATGTATACCTAGGTATAGTTACATCTTAATACTATGAACTTGTATCCCTAAATGAAATAACAGAGTCGTCTCAGTTTATCTCAATTAGTGAGCTAGTTGAAGTGAGGTTTTGAGTGTTTTTGTTAATATCATTTTCCATACGCCCACATTCATGTATTCACACACTCATATGCACACATTAGATATTAAATCTACTCTTACAATTGAAAACTTGATATTAGCCACCATTTATTGTATACGAAAGATCGGGTAAAAAGCATATTATGAAGATTACTCAGTCTTCTTGTTAGTTCCTTCCAGTAATCTCAATGTGCTGCTTCTCTGATCCACGATCTTTCCGCGCTTCTCTCAAGTCGTCGAGCCATCGTAAAGCAGATCTTCCCCGGCCTGTTTTTCCTATTTTCTGCTCCCACACTGTTATGCATATTCCCATCTTTGTTCTTTGAGTTTCAGCATATGCCTGCCCCACCTGTACAGCTTATCATTTCTCTATGTGATTTGCAGCAACTTTCTTAACATATTGTGTATTTGTTATGGACCATGTTTGACTTCCATGACTAGGAACACAGAAATCTATAACTTCAGTTTTTAGTCTTATACGTAAGGATTTGTCCATGAATAAGAATTTTAGGCTCCAAAATCTGTTCCAAACTTTTTTTAATTTCTTTTTCGCATCTGTTGACCGTTATATAAAGAATGGGCAAAAAGTCATTTCCCCAATATTCGTTCTTAGGTTTCATACTTGCACACGCATATACAAATATAACTGGAACAAAAGAATATCGCGTGTATAACTGGCGGATTGGCAAGCTTGTTTATGCTTCATTTGTTTTATGAAGCATGTTTTGTTGTTGCTGTTTTGTTTTTATTGTTGCGTCTTTTCGTAGTAATAGCTAGTTTCTTGCAATGGATTATAAATTAACCACAGAACAACATGTTTATGTGCTACAATGTTGGTGGAAGCACAGTAAGAAAACAGCATTGTTGATAGCAGTCTTTGAGAAAAGATTTCTGATGTTCAACCGCCATCACGACAAGAGATTAGAAACTTTAACAAACGATTTAAGTAAACGGTTAGTGTTATGAATCTATAGCGAAGTGGACGACCACGAACTGGGGTTCATGGTGGCATTTGGAGCAAAGGTGTCATTTTTTTTGAACAAACTGTTATCAGTGACCGGCATCTTCAGTTGTTATATAGCCGATTTTGTTCCAGAAATTTAAACCAGCCCCCCCCCCTTTTCCAGTATAAACTTAATATGATAACAACATTAGGAACCAGGAACTTCTTGTATCATGAGTTTGATGAATAGATTGGTCACAATATATTGGCCATGCAGATTATGCGACCTGACACCATACGATTTTTCGCTAAACGTTGTCAATTGTGCATTATCAATATGCATGGCCTCCATTTTGAACAATATCTGTAAAAGAAATGTAAGTTAAATTTAAGGAACTATTGAGGAAAGTCCCTTTTCGTCCACTCTTTGGGGTATTCGTTCGCTGTTGGTGCATTACAATTAGCATAATATAAACGTTTTGCGGTCTATTGGCAGAGTAGCATGAAATAGTAAACCTAAAGGAAGAACTAAAGCACACTTTTATGCATTTAGTTATGAAACTTGTCCGCTTCCGTGTGTTTACGTTTCAGTTATTAGGCATACCGGTGGTGCCCGTACATCAGCTTTGTTTTACCTTTTGTAATTTCTACGTATTACGTCGATCTCTGAACCTGTTCCTTACCTTCCGGTTTTATTAGCGAAGGGAGATATACAGTTAACTATAAACAGCGCACTGTTTTACGTAAACATTATTTAAAATTCGAATCAGCCTATCCTGCGTGTGCGAAATTTATTCAAAACGTACTTTCTGATTGCATCCTTTGATCTTTTTAATACAGTTTAACATCCTTAACAAAATGGCATAAAGACATGGTAAAAGAAAGAAGTCTGTTCTGGTGGTTAGTGGTAACCATGCTTGCCGTGTAGATTGAATGTCACGATGGTCGATGCATTTTTTTTGGACGTAAAAATCCTTAGTATGGCTTCCTTCGGAAGGAAATTAAAGCCGTGTAGTCCCATATCGTAGATTTACGGCAGGTAAAAGAACCTCAAGCCTGAAAGAAGAGGCCTCTACGAAAAAAATATTGGCCGTTTCACGCCTTGAATTGAATGGGACGCTGATGGCCTGAAATGTTAAACAGCTCCCCTAAATAAACTAAATAAATAAAAAAAATATTAGTTAATTTTATTTTATTAAATGATTGCGTAAACGAATCAAGAACCCACAGCACTTAAAATAACCTGACATTTACCTTTTTAGGGTAAGAGAAAACTTTATCCAGACAACTGACATGAGATTCGAATACGGAATCACCGGATTAGCAGCCAGACACGATGATCACCAGATCACAATGAAATCCCTTCCTTGGAGAACTGTAATTCACAATAGTGGTACAAATTTTAATATATTGGATCAGTGTAAAGTGAAAACACACAGTATTAACAAAGGAAAAACTAAACGAAATTGGTGTAAATCTTGATTGTATGCTAACAAGAGCAGTCCCAAAATATGTACAAGTAAGGATTTCGGAATTTAAATGTAACCATTAGGATAAAATCCGAAACATTATAAAGGGCGAAATTGTTCGAGTCAACCAGAGCGTGTTTTCCCGAAAAAGTGTCTCTTTAGCTAAGGTATATTGTGCAGTGTAAGGCTGTATGCACCTAAGGAAGCAGAGCTGGATTTCGGACATGATTAGTAGTTGAGGCGTAAATTACCGCAAGAGCGGATAAGATTTACAACTATGTTCAAAGACATTAAAACAAACAAAATAAATTAAAATAGTGTGTAGGAAATATGCAAATTCTTACGATCTATAGTATCACGCAAACTAGTGGAAAATGCGAGTTTGGACGATATAATACGAAATTATGTATCAATGAGGACTGAAAATAAATGATCCGCTTCTAATGGTCCTACTCCCGGTAACATCGGTAACACTCGGTAAAGCTAGGTTTAAAAGTTGAAAAATGTTGTTTCTTTGCTATCTTTCTAATGGATGTCGTGCGCCACACGTCCGTCCTGGTGGCGTAGTGGTAACCAAACTTGCCTCCTAAACTCCAGTTCATGAGTTCAATCCCGACCCGAATCGGTGAATTTTTTCGGGCGTAAAAATCCTTAGTATGGCTTCCTTCGGAAGGGAAGTAAAGCCATGGGTCCCGTGTCGTAGATTTACGGCACGAAAAAGATCCTCAAGCCTGAAAGAGGAGGCCCCTGAGCAAAATTTGTCGGCTGTTTCACGCCCTGAATTGAATGGGACGCTGATGACCTGAGATGTTAAAGAGCGTCCGAAAATAAAACAAATCAACATGCGTCATACACATGCACAAACACACACATTAGTATCCATAAAAACTTATATTACAGCTTATTATTATTATTATTATTATTATTATTATTATTATTATTATTAGGTTTAATTCAGAAAGCTCATATTTTTTGTTATTAGCGTCCCATTCAATTCACGGTGTTAAACCGTCGATATATTTTGCCCAGAAACCCTTATTTGCTTATTTTAGTGCCGTAAATCTACAAAATAGAACCAATGGTTTTACTCCCTTCCGAAGAAAGTCATGTTTAAGAATTTTATATCCTAAAAAACTCATGACCTGCCGAATTTGAACCCGTGACCTTGGGTCTACAAGACCAATATGCTACGGTCAGTTAGCCGGGAAGTATTCGGACATTTTTTTTTTCTTAAGGCATATATACTTTTAATTATGTAAATATTTATTACTTTGAGTTTTTCATATACTTATACAATACTTCTATCTTCTAAAAATCTGAAGCTTTTATTAGCTACAAAATGCAAAATTATTAAATTTATTTTGTACTGATAAAATCTTAGGAGCTTCTTTCAAACGTTTTCGGTAATAAGTCCATATTATGAACTAAAACCTAGGGATTTGAAGATAGTTGCTTCTCTGTTGCATGTAGTATTGCGTAGTTTTACAGCGTTTGACCATTTGTTCTGTTAAAGTTGAAAATCAATATGTGCCCGATTCAGTTTTATGTGGTCTGTACGGCTTCGGCTATTTACGACATGGTGGTTTGCTAAAGTAAAACGCTCTATAAAGATTTTTACTATGAAACTTAACACACTACCCTGCCTTATCTCTGTAGTTGCTCCATATGTTTTCTGCTTCGTTTGTCTTGAAACTTCATAAGCTTAGCGGTATCCGCTTAAAGTTATCATTTTACTGATATCTGTATTGACATAAAAATTGTAAACGTGAGAATGATATTTCAGATTTCTAGTCCCTCTGCTTTACCTCGAGGGAGTATCCGACTTTTCTGTTGCAGAGCATAGAAAAAGTGGGTAGTGGATTGGGGAGCACGTTGTCGAGTGTAAACAAATATACTTTTATAAATATAAATTTGAAAAATTGGTTACTTGTTACATAAAGATTTGCAAAATTATTGATTATATGAAGCATTATTTTAAGTGTTTTACTTACTATTGAGATATAAAAGGGTTTTTTGTAAGATGCACAATAAGTGTAAAAACTTGGCATTTAATAGACAAATAAAATTGCTAAACAAACCATAAATGTACAGTATTTATAAACTAAATGCACTATTTATAATGTTGCACATAGAGTGGCAACCGTATTATTAATAGTACATAAAGTAAATATAAATACTCATATAATATCCACATATTAGTAGCAATAGTAGTGGTGGTAGTAGTAGTGGTGGCGGCGGTGGCGGTGGCGGCGGAGGCTGCGGCGGCGGAAGCGGCGGCGGCAGTGCATTTATTTATTTACAAAATCTATTATTTAAAAACCGAATTCATTCATGTGGGTCCTGGAACTGTATGTGCTTTCCCAATACACTAGGAAATGCATGAAATTTCAAAAAGCAACATTTAACTTTTTTAATATACATAAATAAAATAAACAGAAAAGAAAACAGTAAAAAATTAAATACCGTACACTCTCTCAGTTATGTGTGTAATTAATTCCAAAAAATATCCTGACTCATCTACCCTTCTTCCAATCTGGGCTGTCTCACTTTGTTTAAAAAATTTACCTACTCCCTCTTCCTCCTTCCTATTGCCAGCAAAGTCCAGCACTGTGACTGACCTCTCCCCCCGTTAACAAACGTGACTGAATGAGCTACCGCCGGAGTTGTTTAAAGTGGATTCATGCATTGAGAAATTTAACTCGGTATTGCTCCGAATATATAACAATATATTTAATAAAGGGAAATATCCTGCTGGTTGGGTTAATGATATTATTCATTCTATGTATCCACCACGTATTGATACCACCATGTGCATTTTTGTGTTTCAGAACAATGGAAAATACAAGTAAAATAAAATTGAAATAAATTCATATAATCGTATATTCGTTTCAACGCGTTTGTTTTACTTTAGCTAAGAGGAAATTGAAGGGAAAAACTACCCTAAAAGTGTTAAAAATTAAAAAAAAACTTTTTCAAGGTTTATAGAAACCTAAAATTCCGAGCCCTCTAATCATTATTGAGTACTATGAATTTCATAGACATTAATTTAAAAAATATAAAGTGAAGTTCGGTTGGGTATATAAAAACACTATAATAAATCCGTTGCCATGGCTGAACAAGTATGAAGAGTGGACGTGAACAAATCGTTGAGCATGGAGCACAACCATGGGCAGGTTATTAATGGATGTTTAATTAGAAAAATAATCTACAATGAAAAATTAAGAACACACGCAGAATTTTAATTTAAATTTAATATTAAATTAATCGTAGGCTGTCAGAACTTTGTGCTTAAAAAGTCTACCAGCATATTATCGTAGCGTAACGATACTCCGAAGCCATATAGAAGTTGTAAATCATGAATTTGTACCTGAGCAAACTCAGGGAATAGTAGAATTGTACATTTATTAAAAGAATGCTTTCATATACGATGAAAAAGAAATATTTTACTACAGCCGTAACATTTCACAACAATGGCCCTGTCTGTATCTATTGTTAAAGGAAATCTGTTTGAGCGTTATGTTACGTGTTTGGTGGAATTACAAAGGTTTAATTCACTTTGAACGGAGTAAAAGAGCACACTGTTAATTGCTTTATTCTCAACATAAAGAGAAGGAATTTATAAAGTTTTGACTGAATTTTCCCGCACTAGTTAATCGAAAGCGAGTTCTGACAATGCGGAATACGAGAACATGTTGAGGAAAAAATCGAGGAATCAGCCGAAATCCAATTATCTCAGCTTATAGCCTCAATCTTGAGCTTTAAAAGCCGATACTGTTGGCCTAGTGGGAATCATACTTTCGTCGTATGCCCGAGATCACGGGTTTCATTTCAGTCAATTGTCGATGGATTTTTTGGGGGTAAAAAAGAAGTAAATCCGTATCGTAGATTTACGGCAGGTAAGAGAATCTCAAGCTTGAAGAGACCTCTGAGCAAAATTTATCGGCTGTTTCACGTCCTGAATTGCATGGGACGCTGATGACTTTAGATGTTAAAAGTGTCCGTAAATAAACAAAATAAATAAATTGGGCTTTGGGATACCATGTATATTTACTTCCATGGTGTAAAAAATTGTTCAGAACGTTGAAGCAGTTGAAAGGGATATTCATAAATCCATCAAGATGCAAGCCATAAGTCAAGACATTGAATAAAAGAGGCTCTAGACGTTTATTTTAAATATTTTTAATACTATTGAACGTCCATTTTCACTACTCAGGCACCGCAGTAGGTGGGCATTGATGATACAGCGAGGTTATTTCAGTTATGGACCGGCAGAGCAGGGGCTACATGCTGGGAGAAGCCAGTATTTAAGACCCGGAATGCATGTGCAAGTAATATGTTGTAATTGATTTGAAGAAGACCTTTTCACCAACCAATTATGCAGTCATGTATTACTTAGTGCACTTTAATTGTGGGTAAAACGTGTGCTAATTGTTCTTCGTTAGTTATTCCACTACATAAATTTGAAGATCGAGTTATGTACCCATACATTTGTGAAAACGGATTATTGCAGAGAAGTGGAAAGGAATTCTTCAGCAAATATCCTGGCAATCGTGTTACAGATAGAGAAACTGTTCACCAACTTGTTAAAATGTTACCACGTTCTCTCATTAAAAAGAAAATGTGTTCTTACGGAGGGAAAAAAGAAGTAGTTAGATGCCTAAGTAGAAATCGACAATGAATTGTCGCTGAGGGGCATCATTTTAATATCTCTTAAATCGTAGGCTAGTGCTTGTTATTATCACCAGTTTCAAACACACCATTATTTTATTCTTTCAGTAAATATGTAAACATAAGTACTGCTATTCTTATCTTCCTATTGCAGTAGCTGCGCTTTCCCAGTAAGCAGCCGCACTCAGACGGCTGGTAACTCGAATAATCTAACTGTAAGTGAGATTAAATATTTTTTTTTTTTTTTTTTTTTTTTTTTTTGAGGGAGAAGGAAGCCTTTCAGGGCTAATTTAAGAAACTTCCCCGACATTCACTGAGAAAAACTGGAGAATACGTCTGTCAGATAGGACACTCCTGGCGGGAATCCGATCACAATTCTCCCTTTTACGAGTATATGACTTAGCGAGCGCATTGGCTCAGGCGGTGATGCTTGAAACTTGTATTCGGGAGGTTCCAAATTCAAATTCTCTGGTCGATTGTGATTTTCCACAATTCATTTGAAGAAGAGGCAATTAACGGGTTAATATTTCTTTGTCTCGCATTCATCTTTGTTTCATTTGTCTTTATTCCATCTCTGTATGCGTTTTTCAGTGTTGTGATGGTTTTCGAGGCTATCTGAAATTGTACTGCCCACCATTCAAGAAGTTCCTCATTTTGAATGTGTACTTTATGTGTCTAGAGATAAGCTCCCCGACAAGGGATCGACAAGGGTATTGGGTTATGAATCCAGAGGTCGTAAGTCCTAGCACGGAGGAAGGTAAACAGTCAAAGAAGAAATAATTCCATATTGTGAAGCTATCTAGTAGGCTAGGTTGGGTACTAATTTTGAAATGATTTGTTGTAGACAACGAGCGGCCTCACGTTGTGGTGCCAATTTTGAAGCGGTTGATTGTTGGTCGCTTCAGTGTTGTTGCCCACGCTTCTAAGACAACACTTTCTCAGGCTGAATTCTTCTATTTTTTTGATTCGTGCTCAACAGAACTAGGAGAGGAGTTCAATAGTATAAATAAGTACGCAATGTGACATATATAATATGAGTCAGAATAACACCGAAAACTCTCAGGCGTGATTCAGGGGATCCATTTGAGTAATTATTATTATTATTATTATTATTATTATTATTATTATTATTATTATTTGATTGTTTTATTTTATTATTGAGTATTTTATTTGAGTATTTATAGGGAATGTATGCACGTAGTTAGATGAAATTCCGCCTAACAGTTCCTTCACGGAATTTGTTTCTCATTTCCATTTTGGAATATCGCTTGTGTTTTTAACATTGTTTATATCATCATTAACCTAAAACCTGCGAACATTTAAGTGGTAAAGAGATTCCGTCGCATATTATACGACTTTAAGGTTCATACAAGGGGTGCGGATAGGCAATCTCAGCACACACCGGGGACATACTAAAGTGCTCCGTTTACTGGAAGGACTATCATTTTTACAGGCTATTGTAAAAATGTTCAACTTAACATACACAGAACTTGTATCCATGCATTATGTTTATGATACTACTTGAGGAAATGCGAAAACAGTACGGGGTCTTTGTACTGAGCTTTAACTAAGGAGGCATTTTCCTCATCACAACACCTTTACTGCCGTACATCGACGATTGCGAGAAACAGAAATTTTCTGAAAACAAGCGTATCGGCATTTTGAAAATATTTTATAATCATTTATGTCTTTTTCCAATTTCTGTTTTGATCTTGTTGTGTCGTGTAATTAAATTAAATAAATATTCACATGTTACTAAGTCAAATTAAGAATGTTCTGCATTGTTTAAAATTAAAGATGCGCAGCTATTCTTATTTCAAACCTTTCCCAATGCCTTGTAGCAAAAAATGCGTAGCGTTCTTTTCGGACGAAGTTCGTCTAATCCGATGCGTCTTTTGAACAACTTTTAGCTCCTTTTAGCCTCCGCTATTACTATCACTTGAAGACATCACAGATTATTTGAAAACAATTTCAATCAAGTCACACAAGGTTTATCCCCTACAGTTGAATTAACAGTAGATTGACCTCCTATAGGAAGTAAGCTTTTTAACCGTTTATTAATTCCTCTTCTCAATACAATTGTCGATAACAAACGGACGTACATTTCCTGTAAGAAAATACTCAAATAGATCCCCTGAATCACTTCTTAAGAGTTGTTCGGTGTTATTCTGATGCATTCTGTATATAGGTACTTTATTATGTTCAAAATCTTTCACGTCCTCTGGTGTTTTACGTACGATAGACTTAGCTGCGTCGATACAAACCTAGCTGCTAAATGAAAATGTGTGCTGCGTGTGTTGCGATGTACATATTACAACTGAGCGCTTACGTCGGAATCAGAATAACAAGTTGCTCTCGCCGCATTTGAAATTTATAGATGAGTGTCGTGTTGGGTGAAAATGAAAAATGATTAATTAATGTATCGGAATTGCGTAAATGGGTCGAACTAAATATATCTTGCCGCGTGTTGATCTTAACACTGCGTGCATCAGTAGGACAAACGCTTCCTTTCACATGAAATTCCAATCAAGTAATCGTTGGCTAAACTATGACACGGGGGCACACAGGCACACACAAGTTTCGCGCCTTCTATAAAAGTTCAAACTTATGTTTACAATTGGCTGATTCAAGTTCACCTTCCACATGTGCCATTCGCTATTTTTTTTTAAAGTTTAAAACATTGTGTTCACATTGGCCAGTTTAAAGGCTAATAGTACAACGCCTATTGATGTCAAAGCCGTTAACGAGCTCAAAATTCTTTCAGTTTATTAACCCTACAACGGCAGGCCTTATAGAAGGTGACATCAACCCGATCGAGCTTTATGGTCTTCTTGGCCTTCCAAGCTAACTTAACGAAAAAACACCAAATGCTTTGTCTTTGTTGACGCATAATTTACAAGTTAGCATTACGCCGTATTATACATATATGCTATCTGCATTAGTAATTACAATACATGAAATATTATGATAATTGAGTTTTCAAGTATTATTATATTTATATTTCAGTAGAGGTAGGGCGTAATGCCTATTTCAGTTTGTATGTCTTTACTATTTAATGTCCTTATAGGCTATGCTACATGAGATTTGGAAAATAAATAGCTATATGCCCATCGGTAAAATGTTATAACATTTAAAACCTTTAGGAAGAAAAGAAAGTGAAAATCTGGTAATTACCTCTCTCTAGTGCCTTGTCAGTTTATTATATGGACAAACTGTACAGCTCCTAACAAACCGTCAGTTGAAATGTGCTCTGAAGCTTGGAGATTATAACATTACTTTCATTAATGGGTTGAGTATACCCGTGTCAACAATTAATGAGAAGAAGTAAATAGATTGTTGCTGAGCGTGATGATGAGAGAAGGAGAGGTTACTGCACGTGCTGGAACGCTTCTGTAGAAAGCAACACGATTCGTGAAGCCATTAGGACAGACAATCGGAAACAGCGAACAAAAGAAAGCGAGAGAAAGCTTCAACTTCATATCTTCCAATTATGTCACGAAAGGAAGAACCGGTGCGAGTGGAAAACTGATCAAGCTACTGTTTCCTCATATGTGTCTAGAATCAACTATGTCCACCACTACAAAAAATGAAGAAACTAACCCAGGTGTATTTAAAAAAAGTGTTGTTTTTGTATTTAATGTTTAATCAAGTTCAATATACCTATTTTATACATCCAGTAATGGGCTGCACCTCTATTGTTATGTGCGGTTCATTAAATAGCATTGTGTTGGTGCTAAGTACACTTACAAGAATCCCTTATCAGAGTTGAAGCAGTTCTCGCAACTCCATATTTGTGTTGTAAAATATTTATTTCTAACAAATAAAATAACCTTGCTTTCTATATATGCCCCATTAATAACAGCATTAATTTGGAACCGCATGACAACAAGCGCAATGCATTAATATAAGGAAAGTATGCGAGCTGTTCCATAAATAATAATCATAATTATTTTACAGATGTGATTTCTCACGCTAAAATTTAATTTTACAATATTTTGTTAGCTCATTGCATAAAGTTCACATGCTACTATTTTAATTGTTATTGCTTACTATTCTCGCCTGAGAGATGGGCAAGTTAAGACATGTTCAGTTCTGCCTTCAACAAAATGGAGATGACATGCGACGAACTTCAGTGCTGGTAGTATATTGGTAATCGTACTTGCCTCGTAGACACAAGATCGTGGGTTCAATCCCGACCAGGGTCGATGGATTTTTTTCCGACGTAAAAATCGTAAGTATGTCTTTGTTCGGAGGGGAAGTAAAGCTTTGGGTCCCGTGTCGTAGATTTACGGCACGATAAAGAACCTCAAGTCTGGAAGAAGAGGCCTCAGACAAACTGCTGGAAGAACAGCTTGATCCCCTCGTATTATTTTTAACTTGTACTTAATTTTTTTATTTTTATATTTACGCATTCGTCAAAGATACTAAACTCTTCAAGAGTCCCCCAATTTTCTTTACCCTCTTCCTACTTTTAGCAGCGGTTTTAGAAACTGAAATGCTAGAATCAAATATACCTGTTTCCTATATTTGCACCTAAAGAATTAAGAGTCACTGAGTGGCCCTCCAGTGCCCAAAATCTGGAAATAAGGAACATTGTTCTGTTCAAAGCAATTCCAAACAATGTGTTCGTCCATTCGGAATCATCCGCCACTGGCAGGCTCATGTTGTCACTTTTAGAATGAGGTGAACTAAAAATGGAGGTCGTGATCCCTATTAGTTGCTGTTTGCTTGTGTGTGTGTGTGTGTGCGCGCAAACGGATGTCAGGTGTTAACCATCTATCTGGCTGTAGTCATTAATTAATGAGTGATGCATCGCTGAAGCGTTATACTGGGCGTAGAATGACAAAGCATGAAATAAAAATCGTGTTTGCCATTTGTCTAACGCGGTTCTCTGTTCCTACGACCGGCTAATTGGCGTGTGATGAACTCCACTAATTATTGGCTAGAACCAGAGGGGGGAGGTATGGAATCGGCTCTCTGCTTCTGTTTCCCGGCCCCGCACCAAGATCAACCAAACGCTGATGCACAAGAGGGCGAAGCGGAAATTATGATAAATTGGCACGTGAGTGGAAGACGAAAATGTGGAGGCGTAAATGACGATAAATGGTGCGACAAAAATGTGCTTGGCAGTGATAGATGAAAGCTCTGAATACCACTGTGGTAGTTCTAATATGAGACATGAAAACTTCTGCACCGACGGTTCATAACTTCGTCGCAATGAACGATGGGCGTTTTGTAAAAATAAAATCGTAAGAGCTTAGCCCGATAGTTTTATTGCTGACCCTTAGGCACATACATGAAGGCCTGTGGTTAAAATTGGTTTGGATTAGAACTACAGTACTTTTGTGCTGTCAGAAATGCCACCTACCTACCTATCTGCAGCGTTGTTTACAGGAGGCTTTGATTCTCCGGTGCAACTTAATGTGAATAGTTGCCATTGACATGGGCGGACGTTTCGGTGTACTGATAAAGGTTTTCTATGATGTTATAATGCTACAAAAGACACATTTAGAACAAAGCATGTAAGGTATGGATTCCTAAATTTAAACAAACTTGTGTAGAAGAATAAATAAACGATTTTTAACTAACTTTTCCTGTTTTCCTCTTCCCCATTTGGGTCTTCCTTTTACTAAATCTAGGAAAGTGGCATCTGATTTCGAAAAAAAAAAAAAAAAAACCACACACACACACACAAATAAATCGTCATGTATTCCAAGAGTAACCTTGGCGTTGTTGAAGAAAGATTACCAACGAAATACAAGCGAAATGTGCGTAAGCTTGCCATGAATAGGAATTTCGCAAACTTCAGCCCGGATCTATAATGCTTTAAAATATTGTTGTTCAGCAATCACAGTGACCTGAAACTCTGTAACTGATTTTGAATTATGTAGGTGACGACTAGAACTGAGAAACGCTTTTTTCTTTCTTTCTTTCTTTCTTTCTTTCTTTCTTTCTTTCTTTTTTTTTTTTTTTTTTTTGATTGATTTATTTATGGACTCTCTTTAAGAGCTCAGGTCATCAGCGTCCCATTCAACTCAGGGCGTGAAACGGCCGACAAATTTTGCTCAGAGGCCTCTCTTTCAGACTTGAGGTTCTTTTTCGTGCCGTAAATGTACGACACGGCACCCACGGCTTTACTTCCCTTCCGAAGGAAGTCACACTTAGGATTTTTACGCCCAAAAAAAGCCATTGGTCCTGGCCGGGTTCGAACCCGCGATCTTGGGTTTAGGAGAAAAGTATGGTAACCACTACACCACCAGAACCGACACTGTGAAACGTGAGCGCTAAAAAATTAAAGATTAAAAGGCAAAAAGGCAGTAAAAATGCTTGAAATAGAAATTTATGAAGACACTTAAATGTAAAACATGCTTTAAAAGACATTTGCTTTAATTTAAGTGTTGTTTTCAAACTAATGTTTCTCGTGCCCTTCACTATCTGTAAAAAGTACTGTGCCTTTTGAAATCGACGTACTACAATATATTTCTCTAAATGGTCCATTAGAAAGGTATTCTTTTATCGATAAGAGTTTTCTTAAATATTGAAAATGTTCTGATAACCTTACAAGATGGGAGCATATTTAAAACAAGCACTTTCTGATGTGACTTCAGTCCTTAACTTTCCTTACTATAAACTGTCTTCGATTCAGGATTCTGTCCTGAGGTCTTTTCATTTTCTCCAGCAGCAGCTCCAATCTTCCAGGAATTTTTCTCAGGCCCTCCTGTTTCTGCTTTTGTTTCTGTTTCTCGTTTTTCTGGGATTTAAATTTTTTCAGTAAGGTTTTCCAAACCATGCCATGATGTATGCTGAATTTGGTTTTCATGGTTATTCAAAGAAACATTCGCTGAAATCATTGGAGTACATAGCTCTGAAGTGAATTTTATTTTGTCACCTTCTGTTGGAAATTGACAAAATTGTTGCTTTGATTTTTTTTTTTTTTTTTTTTTTGGACAGCGTTGCTTAGGTATTTTTTGTTTTTTATATTGTTATACTGACATTTTTATTTCTTCAACCTGAATAAAAAATACATCTTTAAATAATATCGTAACTGGTAGAGGTGAGAAATATGCACTTGCCAGAAGGATATCTCATTATTACGTAATTATGAGATTTGAGTGTATTCTTGACACTTTAACCTTTTTTTAAAATTATTTTCTGGGCATATTTCGCATGAACTGGAGCCGCATGAACAGGAGCTACAGAAACTAACTGAGAATGAATATAAGTAAATTCGAAACACTTGAAAAACCTAAATAAATGTTGTAACTTTAAATAATTTCACTGCTAATAGTTTTCCTTAAAAGCAAGCTTAGTAATTAAAGTCTGTATTAATATGAAGGAAAATATTAACACATTAGAATTACTTCTGTGCAGCAACATTAGCAGAAGATGACCTGGCTGTTTGTCCCAGAATTAGGACCCTTTCCATCATCTGACAACCGTTTTATATATATAATATTTTTTTAAGCAGTACACTCCTAGAAGATGCATTGGCATTGGTTTAGTTTAATGTAGAACGCTAGAATACATCACAGTTCGTTCCAAACTATTGTTACAAAAGGTGCTGCAACAACACTGATTTATGATTTTAATATTACCTACAAGAGAAGAATGATGTCATATTCTCAAACTGCTACCGCCTATGATGCAGTCTGATGCTAAATGTTAAAACCATGCGATTTTTATTGCCATAGAGAGGAATTAAACATCCGCCCGCAACAATAATTACAATATTTTTTCAATAATATTGTTTATTTTTTAGTTATTTTGAGACAATGGAATGAAGGAATTAATCGGTTTCACAGTTTTAAAAGTGACCAATATAGGCATTTATAGGTACCAGTTCTAGCAAAAAGTAAAAGTACTTTCGTTTAGACTGTTGGATATTTTTATTTAAAATCATGTAATTTTGGGCAAAGGAATGAAATTGGTAAAACGGGTAATGCCATAGCTCCAGTAATGAGAATTATTCCCTCACTAACAAGAAGAGATCAGCATAAGACTGAAGCAAATTAGGGTACATCAGAGAACGGGGTTCGAGTCAGTGACTGCAATATAGACACCCGCCGTTGTTTATGTCAGCTACACTGCGTGGTTGTTACTAAGACAATGATAACTAGTGATGGCACAATTGATCCACTTTTTCTGTTCTTCATGTAAATCTAAGATACGGGACCAACGACTTTGCTTTCCTTCCGAAAGAAGCCATTACTGCGATTTTTACGCTCTAAAATGTCCATCGACCCTGGCCTAGTTTGAACCTATGACCTTGGGTCTACGAGGAAAATATGGTTACCACTAGACCTACTCACCTGAGAACGGTGTGCATGACTCTATAGAGAAGTTTCCGAAAAATCAGGAGTAGGATTTAAAAACGTAGAATATTATCGTAATTAGTAAGTATTAGAAAAGGGCATCGAGAAGTCGCTCCTCAGTCATTGTGTCGCCGAGACCTCACTAGAAAAACGTATTCGGATATAAAAACTGACCGCGCGCCCAGCATATAATTATTGCACAAATGCAAGCACACACTCCAAGGTCTAAATCTTAGCAATGGTAATCGGATTACCTGTTAAAAGCCGTTTTGAAGGAAGAAATGTCAGAAATGTAGAAGCACGAAACTTTCTCCCGTGCAGTGCATATCACTCTAGTGCGGAAGAACTTTTCGATGACTGGTTACTTTTCGACGATAATTTGCCGTCTTTCTGGAAGCGTATAAATGTCACCATTAAATAAAATATAATTCAAAGCAATGTATGATATTGTAAAGTCCAAGCGAATGCATTCAATGTCAATTACAAACAGGCACTGAACTATTCAGCAACTAATCTGGTTGTACTCTGTGTTTAGGCAACCGATATAATTTAGCTGTTTACTGTCCTCAGGTGATTAGTGTAGTTCATATCGAGAAAACTTATCGATAAAAGCGAACAAATATTTGTGACCAAGTATATTTTGTTACAAGTGCAGTAAAACACAAGCGCAGAGCTTTTCTCAGTTTCTTCTTCTTCTTTTCTATTTTAAATCTCCAAGGTTCTGTTAATAAACTTAATACATGTGTATTGCATACGATCAACATTTTAATTAATTTGTTTTAAATGTTGAATACTGTGTAAAAACTTGACGAGAGCTCCGCCTATTTCGTTAGTAATTATAATTATTGTAAGGAACAATTAGATGTATTTTTGTAAGTATTCTTGCCAACTGCCAAGATCTTTAGAGACTAATGAAATGGATGAAATGACGAGGCAAATGAGAACGGAGTCCTTAGGAAAAACTCCAGAAAAATTCTCATCCAGGCAAAAAGCTCTGACCTAGGATGGATAGCGTGCCCTTCAGCATGTCGTTGCTATGGCATCTATATAGCTTTCCTTGTTTGGGGGTAAATAGTTTACTTATTGTAGGCGCGTGACGGTTAACACGTAACAAAAAGAAAGAGTACGAGAATATGCCCTATATATTCGGAGAAAGAATTTGGGAGCATATTCTGGCATACTGCAAGGGGACGAAAGAACGGAGAAAAAGATATTTACCGGCCTCGTTTATTATTGGGGGGAGAGGACAATGGCACTGCTGGACTTTGCTGGCTGATAGGAAGGAGGAAGAGGGAGTAGGTAGATGCTTCAATAAAGTGAGACAGCTGAGATCAGAAGAGGCAGACAACCGCAAACGTGGGGAATAGGGAACATGAATCACAATATTTTTATGCATATGTGCGGGAGTGTAAGTTATGTACTTTTGTATTGTTTTCTTTTCTGTTTATTTTATTTGGGTATATTTTTTCTATTATATGTTGCTTCTTTTTCATTTATTTGTTGAATTAATATGTATTTTATTAGTTAAATATTCGTTTTTCCAGCTTCATGTATTCGAAAAGCCCCTACGCTCCCAGAACCCGTATGAGTTAGGTTTGAATAAATATATTTTGTAAATAAATAAAGTTAAATTTGTGTGATTTTTACATAATATTACTTTGATTATCATTTCTAATAAGTAGACGATGAAAGAAGTATTCGTTGGCGTATCAAAGAATAAAGAGTTCTGACAGGCATTGAGAAGCGACTATGCAAGAGAAAAACTATTTTCCCAGCTTCCGAAGAGATTTCCGTAACATCTGCTTCTGGCCAAACCTGAAATAGACGTAATACTGCTCCAGAAACATGTAGTAATAACTTCATAATGTGTACTATCATGTTTAATTTTGCTAAATACAGCATTAATTGTAATTTGTATTGTTCCTATAAACTCTAGGTGACGTGTGATAACGAGGCATAAAAACAGCTGCGGCAAATCCAATAAAAAAGCATTATAGCAAAAAATATCGGCATGAGGATAGGCAACCTTTTTTTTTTTTTTTTTTTTTTTTAATTATTGTAACATTGCCTCAAAGTAACTGCTAACAGCTTTATGACAAGTTGTTAGTGTTTAGTTTTTTTTTTTTTGTATACCTTTTAGCCCTACATCTGACTTTTAACACCATATTCTCTGTATGTTATGACGTAGACACCTACCCGCAACTGAGAAACAGGAACTGTTATTTTAATTAAGTGAACGCTGGGAGGTGAGTAAGGACGGTCTTCCTCTTGTACAGACTGCAGCATCAGCCTAACAAGGAAGCATCTCGTCACAAACCTCCCCTCCCACCTACCCCATTGTCGGTGCCCTGTCAGTCTTTTCCCAACACTCGCAGTCGAGAAAAAAGGGGGCACGCTTCTAAAAGCTTCTGTCATCCTGGATGTAATTCCTTCATGTTTTTGATATAAAACTTTGTGTCAACTGCAATGTTCAGACATTTCAAAGCCCTCTCCTAAACGAGAATAGCACTTAACGCAGTAGTAGAGGATTTAATATGTTCTGTAGTTTCAAAGTTTGGGCATCGCCCTGCGATGGTTAAATATCTTTGGGGCGCGGGGAGGATATTTAAGCCGTTTTATTATTCTCTTCTATATCTCTGTGTATTCAGGATCTAGGTTTTGATGCCCTCAGTAAAGCTGATAATACAGGTTGAAGAAAGTGCAGTATTTATTGGGAAGATAATTACAAATTATCATTATGACTGCATAAATTAAGTAAAAAGTAAAATATAATAAAAACAACAATAATAAATAGTTTTATGGGATCATGAGACCGCAATCATAATTTTCGAGTATTATATGAAATATGATAGAGGATAATTTTCCCGAATGAGTTCAGGGGACTTTGTGCAAGGCATATGCCTAAAGAACTGAGGGAAAAACCCTGAAAAATCTTTCCAGGAAACCAAGTCAACCTAGAATCGAACTCGGGCTCACGTGGGAAGCAAAAACGCTACGGCTATATTACATCGGTGGATACATAATAAGTAGTTAAACGGCCTAATATGAAATTCGTTCATCAGTTACTTGACTACAGTGGTAGATGAAAAATTGGCGTGGTTAGTAAGAAGGTTGTTAATAACATTCTGAAAATAACAAATTTTTTTGTTAAGTAATTACAGAGCAACTATTAAATACTACCATCAGTAGCCGAGATCTTTAAGGCGCGGATTCGTGAGCGGGAGGTCTGGGGTTCGATTCACACCAGGACCGTCCCCCCTGACAGGTTTTCCTCAGCCCTTATAAATGGCAAATGTCGGGGAGGTACCCTAAACTTATGCCTGAAACGCTTCCTTCCTTAAAAAAAAAAACCTTACTCAATATCTCATTTCATGTCATGCATCACCAGTGTCTACCACCTGTGTTGATTAAAAAAATATTAAGTATGACAACGAAATGAAAAATATTATTTTTTAAATAGAATATTTTCTTCAGGATGATTTTTTTCAACGGTGAGATAAATATATTTTGTATTCTATCATTTAAATTACGCAATGGAGTTTTGAAAAACTCTTGAATTATTAAAAAGTAAATGTTGTGCTTAAGTTTAGAGTTCCCTGACTTCACGCGCTGATATTGACCTTTCAAATGTTTGCAAGATGTGCAGGGAAAATTTTTGAGATGTTTGTGGGGACATTTTCAGGGCAATTTGCTCTCTAATTTTGTTTTGTTTTATCGATATCGGTAGTGAAATTCAGAAAACTACGCATGTATATTCAGCATGCCACACAAGGAGCAACCTCCAAGCAACAATACACTCTTTTAAAATATTTCATGACTCTCTTGTAATGAGGCTAATGCAAAATACTTTGTGCATTAATTTATTAATGTCGAGCTAGGTTATTAAGCACCAATGATTTTCTCATTACATTAAGGATAGACGCACTGAAGGACATGAAGCGAACTCGGAATCGCTTACCCAGAAGTGCTCTGGGCTAAAAAGGCCTAAGTGTAACTCAACTGTTTCCACAATAACATCCTGTGTCCTTGCCCAGGATAAATGCGAAGCTATCTTTACATTAAATATATGCTCTTGGAAGGATTTACTCATTCTATTCATAAGCATTTTCAAAACTAGGATTTATTTATTTATTATATGGTTTATTTTAGAACGCTGTTTAATATCTCTGGTTATTAGCGTCCCACTCAAGTCAGGCCATGAAAATGATCATGAATTTTGCTCAGAGGCCTCTTCTTTCAGGTTTAAGTTTCTTTTACATGCTGTAAATTTCCTTCCAAAGGAAGCCATACTTAGGAGTTTTAAGTCCTAAAATTTATAGACCCTGACCGGATTTGTACAATCGATCTTGGGTCTACGGGACAGTTGTATATTCTTTCACGTCATTTGCAGTGTCCTGGAACGTTTTCATTTTTAGTTTTGTTGTGTTTGTTATTGCCTAATCTACCACCACGGATGGCCGAGGTCGTTAAGACCCATACTCGTGAGCGGGAAGTCTGGGGTTCGATTCCCACTAGGACCGTCCTCCCTCTTTTTTCCAGGTTTTCCTCTGTCTTCTTAAATGGCAAATGTCGGGGAAATACTCTAAACTTAGGCCTGGAACCCTTCCTTCCTTAAAAAAAATATTTTCCCAATTCATCATTTCATCTCATGTATCATCAGTGTCAGTCACCACCTGGATGTCTCAGCAGTAAAAACGGGCGTTAAGCACTATTAAAAAAGCACTCTCCTCGGAAGTGATCAATTCCAAACCCTTCTTAGTTATTTAGGCTAATACCAGCTCTTAACTAATTACAATTCATATACTTTTCATTTTAACTGTCATATGTTATTTAATGTATTCTAATATTGTCAATTACTTAAGTCCCAAGCCTCAATGCATGACAGTGTATTATAGAAATTTAGATGGGGATGATTTAGAGGAATTTGTGTATCATTAATTTCATAGTTCACAGTAGTGTTTTATGTATCAATCGCGAGTCGTTCTGATGTTAATTCTTCGTTTGGCAACTGTTTAAATAAAAGCGTTTAGAATGACGGTGAAAAATGGATAAAATTGGAGTTCATGGTGTGATTCAATTCTTTTTCCTGGAAGGAACAGCAAAGGAATGCATGAGACGAGGTTGCCTACATTGTATGCTAGATGTCCTTCCTATAAATCCATTCAACTTTGGGTAAATGATATCAAGCGTGGCAGAACAAGCATCAAAGACGCACCATGCCCTGAGACTCCAAAATCAGATTTCAGGCTATAAACCATCGAAAGGTCCATGATAGTTTTGGCTGACAGCCGAGTGAAAATGCGCGAGCTGGCAGAGATCACGTGCATAGCTATTTTATTTTGCATAATGAAGAATTATACATGGGGAAAAAAATACGCAAGGCGGTTGCCGATTCCTCTCAAAATTATCTCGGAATAAATTCACCGAAATGCTATATGAAATGCTTCTACATCCATCCTGTAGCTCACTTGAATTTCCATTTCTTTCCGAAATTCAAAACTTTCCTTCTTGGACATAAATTTAGTCAAATATCTTACAGGAGGTAAATCAATCCTCATAGAGCCTTGAGGAAACCACTTCACGAAGGAATCGCGAACCTGGAGAAAAATTGGAGCAGTTGCGTTGAACTTCGAGAGGACTATGTCTAAAAATAAAATACATTGCAAGACTGAACTTGTTTTCTTTAATATCAACCAAGTTGCCTACAAAACCACCACATTAAAGTGATACCAAATCTAATATAGAATATAATAATTCAGTACTTTAGTGAACTAGTAGCAGATCCATACAAGAACAAGAAATACTTTGCTAATATATTAAATGATTAAGATTTTGAAACACATGTGGAGTGGATTTTCCTTGAAACAAGCCGGTATAGGAACCAATACCAGTATCCAAGGAACTTTAATTTCAATTTCCAAACAGCTTTAATTGTGAATGAGCAACATTTAATATAGGAGCTCTTTGATTAAATTTACGATGAAAAAACGAAACATTTAAGTTACCTGTCCAAAGACTGCTTCCAGAGTAAGTAGTTCCTGTAATGGAACATTAGCAACTAAAACGTATCTAGTTAAACAGATGTTCCAAAGCAGGTAGAAAGCATATATTTGTCGCGCATCAGCTGTCAATGCAGAAACATTTCTGGTAGTGAAGGTGGTCACTATTGCGCTTAGACTGCGCTCCCTTTCACGCAACTTGTTTTAATTTACAATCACATTATTATTAAAGACTACGCTTAGAAAATTATGCAGCTGAAAGTAAATAATATTTTATTTAACTTTTAATATGGATTAAAACATTCCATTATTTTGTTATGGTATGTTTAAAAATACTCTATTTAATTTTATCAACGTATTATTTTCGCATCTATCTCGAAATATAACGCTTAATAAGATTTCGCTATTCACTGATACCTTAGAAAGCTATTTGCGGATATGCCAAAGATTATAAAAATAAATTGAAAATAATATCTATGCTTAAAAATATTTTAACTTTTGATTAAGTTTTCTGCATGATTCATATACAACAAAAATAATAAAATATGCAATTATTATGAACATATTTTGAGTTAGTGACACATCACCGTACTGTTTTGCACGAAATGACTCGATGTCTTTATTATGTAACCATGAGCTAATCTCTTGAGTGCTCAAATTGCTGTTTTTCATTACTTATATGTTTCTAGCGTTTGACAAAGGGCTATTTAATAGGAATTATTATCTTTTCTCGCAAATCTAATCATCTATACATTTTTATTTTTAATTTATAATATAAAGGGCTGCAATAAATAATGAAACGCATTTTTATTGATCAGTTTTTGTTAGAGAAATAATGCATTTGATTCAAGCCCTTCTTCCAATCCTCACATGATTTCATTGTCTTTTTGCTTTGATGCACTTAGCTATTAAAATGGAATTTGTACATAATGTGCGTCATTGAGAGCAGTAATTGAATTCATTTGGTAGTTTTTAATTTTTATTTTTTTAATTTTATTCTGCAATGCTTATACCCTGATAACTTGATTCCATATCAGGACACAATATTCCAGATTATTTATTCCTCTCATATTTATGAATACAATTATCACAGTAATACCACAAGATGTTCTGAGATTACCGATAAATTCACGAACGAAGTGAGTGATGTTTATTAGGACTATTTCACGAATAAAATAAGTATTAAAATATAATTCCTGTCCTCCACCAGACTTCCTAGCAACAGAACTGGACATCAATGAGGTTTTGTCGATCTCAAGCAGCAGCTATACTGGTTCATGGTGTGTTGACAGTGCAATTTCCTTCTCTTCTCTTTTTCCTTCATCTTCTTCTACTTTATGTACCTTATATTTTCCTCCTTTTGTTCTAAGTCTACTTCTTCTTTTCCCAACTGCTTCCTTTTCGCCGAAGACTATCATTACTCTCTTCTTCTGTTAATTCTGCTCCCTTCTTCTGATTCATTTTTGGTGTTATCTTCTTCATCTTCTTGTATATATATTTCTTGCCCTTCTCTGATTATGTGGGGTCTTTTAGGGGAGTGTACCATTTCTGATCGTTGGATTTTATCCCTTATTTAATTTTTGATGTTTGTATACTGCTCTGTCATTTCACGTGATATTTTATTTGTTAAATCCTTCAATACCCTAAAATCAGCTTCATCTCTCAATATGTTCCAAATGTATTTCCCTGCTAGTAGCCGTCTTTCCTCGGCTTCAGTTAACTGCGCATTCGAATGAACACCCGCGACCTTGGGTGTAGAAGGCGAGTATGGTTACCACTAGACCACCAGGACCGACTTGTAATCAACGGTAATTAAAAGAAACATGAGGACAAATAAGGAATGTGAACCATCTATCCGATAGAATGTGAAATGAGTATTACCTTAAGTTTCACATGCCAATGTAGTCTTAGCCACAATGAGTAAGCAGTTACATCCGTTTTAGAAGAACAATAAGAATCAATGATAATTATATACAAACCCAAGCAAGCTTTCTCTCTCAAGAATATCGTCACTTGAGTCTGTTGCGTAGTTGTGAGCAGTCAGTGACGGTTTTATAGAGCAACAATCGATTTCTTATCCAGCTTAAAATATATTGCATTGCAAACTCGGCACCCCTTTAAATTTAATCAAATTAATCGCTGAGCTACTGTAAGATGCTCATTAACTCTTATTCGTGCCGTGTCCTACTTGCTCATAAGGAAAATGTATAATTTGCTTATTTACTCCAATCAACCATTTCTATTTGTGTGTGTGTGTGTAATGTTTCAAAGTCTCAACATTACAACTCATTGCAACTGGATATTTTTTATTTCTCCCCCAGAAACCTTCCATAAAACATTGTCAAATGCCTTTAGGAAGACATTTGCATTATTATCTGATTTATTAATGTAATGCAATCAAAGTGCAAATTCTTGCATCCTAAACATGTTTTAATTTTCATTTCAAACAAAGTCCTTTGATCAGAGGCGATGCATATTTTCTGCAGCAGAGTCAAATAGCTTTGTAATGAACGCAGTCTTTGAAGTGGCGCTTTTGCCAAACATGCCTTTCTTCCTTTTGTTTTTGTTTCTTTTCTTGAGCACACAATACAGCGAGCAGTGTATACAATGCAGAGGCAGAGATTTCTTTCCACCCACCCTTCCTCGCTTTTTTATTATGCTTGTTGAAAGAAAGTATGGAGTGGAAACGGTGGGTAAGGGTGGAAACAGTTCCCACCCCCTGGAGCATCTGGGAATAATTCAGCATCTTAAGTCCATAAGCAGGTTGTAATCTTTGCTTTGGAGCACAAAGCGACGGTTTGCTCAAAAAGCTGTGAAAAAGAGAAGGCAGGTCGGTGTGCATATTATCCAAGTCGCACTCCATCCTGGAACCAGTTTTATCAGTCACATGTTGCTCACGTGCATCTTGGCTAAGAGCTTAACAAGATTTCAAAAAATGCAATTACTTCACCTTGGTAGTGAAGCCTTCAGATTATGAATATGATCTCCTTCGTAAAATAAATGACAGGTAACATTTTATTACATATGCCTATGCCTTCCTTTGCCTACTGTATCTCAAAAAAACGTAATTTATATGCTTAATTGTAAATTTTGTCAAGCGTTTTATATTGATGTGATTTCTATAGTGTTTTTCCTCAGAATGGATGATCATAGACATTCGTAAAAGCTAAATATCCATTACCGGTTTCACAGCACGCGCTGCCACAGGTCAGCACATTCTATGATTGCTTTTCACTCGCTTTTCTTTGCCTCTTTCAGCTTCAGAAATTGTGGTTTAAGAGAAGAGGGCATTTCAGCTATAGTATACCATGAAGCTTGCACTCTTGTTGGCCTCAATTCATCTTTACACTCGTACTCAATAAGATATGTTACCCCAGAAGTGTTCATATTCTTTTCCAGATTTCTTTAATTCACAATGTATTTCAAGAAATGAAGTAAAATATCCCGTGAACAAAACCATTAGCTTGGTTGTTAGAAACAACAAAATAAGGACCAGTTTAGATGCTAGTGGGGGAAAAAAATAGTAATTGTTGAAACAAACGAAAAACGCATGTTCGTTTATTTATTTATTTTTTTTCTTTAATGGTGTTTAACGCCTACTACTGAGGCACCACAGGCGGTGAACACTGATGATACATGAAATGAAATGATAAATTGGCAAAGGATTTTTTTTTAAGGAAGTAAACGTTTCAGGCCTAAGTTTAGGATACCTCCTCGGCATTTGCCAGTTACGAGGACTGAGGAAAACCTGGAAAAAACCTCAATCAAGGAGGACGGTCCTGGTGGGATTCGAACCCCAGACCTGCCGCTCACGAGTCCTCCACCTTAACGACCTCGGCCACCCGTGTAGGTGTTACGTTTAGTGATACAGGTTTCTTATTGTGGATATAGCAGGGGCGAAGCGTTCAATAAGGCTGTAAGGTAAGGCCTACCCTAAATTAGGGTGTTGACTTGTGTATGTTTGTTTTTAGTGACAAATAGAAAAACTTCCTAATTTGAACTAGTGTGTTGTGTATGAAGGAGACAGCCAATCATCATTAATACGCTCAGCATACCTTGCGTCAGCCTAATAATGATTTTCCAAGCCATTGTCAGAGAGAGGTAAATGGGAGCCATTCATCGAGTTTTCGTTATAGCGTGTAAGGATAGTCTTCGTCTCAGCCTCTCTGCTCTCTTTGGGGTAGAATGTGAAACAGTACAGAAAGAAGGACCAGATGCAAACGATATAAATAAAAATATTACATTTCGCTCTTTTTGGTTGTAATTGTTACATTTTAACAGAAAATATAATTTAACATCACTTACTGTTTTAAAATGCATTATCAAATACTTCATTTATAACTGTTTTTCATTTTATTTCTATGTAAATAACAAGTCAAGATTATAGAGAAAGATATGATAAAATGTTCATGAAATGTCAACATTTATTTCAAGGATTTTTGATGTATATGTCAAAAAAAAGTTCCAGCAGTTGAGCTCATACATGAACATTTAACAGTGAGAAGTATACAACATGAACTTCTTTAATATTGCATGAAATTTAATATAAATGTTGTTTGCATTGTTCGCAGTAATACTGTTACAATTTTGAACATGAACAAAATGTATGATAATATTACAGAGCCATTTTCACATAAAGTACATTTTCCATAATTTCGATGCTCCAAGTCTCAGCTGTATATCGCCACTGGATTAAGGTCAAAAGAAAATCGATCACAGTGCCTTCTAATCTCATTAATGGTTAATTTCTCCAAGCAAAGAAAAGTAAATGTATATGTGATGTCTCTGTATTTAAAAGTTTCCCCTTTATTTCATATAAGAGATATTAATAAATTCTTATTTTTTTTAAATAACCTTCAGGGAGAATTTAGAATGTAAACTATTGTGTATTAACTATTTGTATTTGATGCGATCTTTGAACATCATAGGAATTTAAATACCTAATATACTTTTCATTTTATTGACTTGTATTGCAGCACCTATGCAATTCTCTTTAAAGTTTAATTTAAAATGTTGCACCGTGTTATCTCGTGGATTAACTCATAACATTCTATTAAAACAAGTTTAGCTGCATTGAGTAACAGTAGCTTTGTATAATAATGCAGGAAGAAAGAAAAGAAAAGAAAAAAAAAGGAAAATAAAATAAAACACAAGTTAATTGCTTATCCCATAAGGTTTGATTAATATCGAAAGTCGTAATATTACATATACAACACGTTCATGGTAATTAATTAAAAAGAACGATAAAACCCTTTAGCTCGTAATGTTAGAATAAATTGGTTTCCATTAAGCTTACATGTACTTTTTCGAGGTTATTGCATTTGGCCACATAAAAAAAAAAGTGTGAATCCTAAAATAGGAGTGTTTTAAGACCGAGGAAAAACTACGATTGCAATAAATAACATGTGCAAATTAGGGTATCATATCTTCTTCAATTTCAGCTTTACGCGTTATATTTCGTTATTCTTTGTCTTCTTATGGTTTTTATTCTTTAATTATTCAACTGCCTATCCCATTCTTTGCACTACTTTTCATTTCTTCTATATCCTAGTTGTGATTTTTTTGCTGTATATTTGATATTGTATGTTTTATTTAAGAAAACGTTGGCTTAATTTCACATTTAATCCTAGATGTCTATTTCTATTCGTCTAGAATGTGAGGATTTCTTCTTTGAACCAAACAATATCAAATCGAACAGTAGGAAAATTGTAAATTAGGTTGCCTATAAAAAGCATTTCATAAGATGTTTTAATATGATTATATGAAAACCGTTCTTTTCTTTCTCTATAAGCGTATTATTTTTCACGCTTTAATGCTATAAAAATATATTCTATATTTTTAAATCAACGATTTAAAAGAAAATAATTCTGAAAAGACTAACTAGATATGTGAAAAAACTTTATAGTACACCTTACAGCATACATTATAGAAATATGTGTGTGCCATATTTAATATAATAGATAAGCAGAAACATCAATAAATTAATTCATATTTCACTCTTATCCTCACGGAAAATTGTAAAAATCAAAATAACAGCTGATTGTATGTCTCTCTCTTTCTCTCTCTCTCTCTCTCTCTCTCTCTCTCTGACAAAATGTGCAAATATTTTAACATTCTCTCGAGAATAACCGGCATAAAAATGATACTTTCCTTTATTTACATTCGGAACGCGGATCTTACTAGTCGCTTCCATTATAATATGATCGAGCTGGGACGAGCTAGAAGTCACCTGTTCCACTTTAAGTTAAGAATACTGACTGTATGTTTACTGAACCCCTGCGTTTCGACACCGAGAAGCTCCAAGCAATTGGCAACAGTGTAACTGTGCATGGAGCATTCCTTGGCGGCAACGCAGCGTTCTTGCAAATAGCAGCCAGCCTTCACTGTAGCTTGAACTGTTTTGTTTCACCATGCTCTGCGTCCAAAGCGACGGTCCTATGATTGATGAACAATTAACGTAATTCCAAAGTGACCAGATGTAGGGTTCTGGTAATCTTTATTGGCGAGCAAGACATATAAAGACTGTATTTTAGGTATGAAATTATTTCCTTATGCTCATTTGCTTTGAGCATAGTCTGAAAGCTATTTATTCGTCTTACCATATTTTCATTGTTTATAGCATGTGTGACATACTCGCTCAAATATTCGTAAAAAAGGTTTTCTTCTAATTCTGTACATTGACTATGTTTTACAAATCATTATATTTGAAAATATGTGAGATTTAAAGTGAGCGTTGTTCAGATATCTATTTTAAAAGCTTCAAAACAATTTCAGTAAAATACTCTCACTTTGACGAATTTTTGCATGAAAACTATTATATTAGACCTAAATATATCATATTTCCCAAAGACATTCATATTTATGTTGTAAGAGTATAAAAAGCACATTACCATTTTTAAAATGTGAGATCAGTTAGTTGCTCCTATTTTCCCTCCGATTTTACCTAAGATTGCCCTTATACACTCTGTTTTCTTTATACACTTTGTGAGATAGAGCTCTTGGGTTGAACCACCTCACTTTGTTATCGTGATATAATTTCACAAATTAGCTTTAAACGTTTAAGAGCCAAAGAAACATGTGCCTACTCTGCTTTGTACCAGTGAAAATGTTATGAGCCAATATATATAACAAAAGTAAAACAAAATGATGCAAGAATAACCGAGGGAAACCGTAGAAATGCAGTGGAATACCCTAATGAGAAGTTATTATTATTATTATTTTTTTTAATGTTTCATGGAATATTCATTTCCTATTTATTTTTACACTTTAAGTTCTTGAGATGTTTCACTATATTATTTAGGACATAAGTGTATAGCGTAAAAGAAATAAGAGCCTAGCCGAAGTCGATAGGTTTTTGGAATGTGAAAACCTTGAGTGCAAATCCTCCTGCTGGACTTTAAGCCGTGGGTTTCATGTCGTAATTTATGGCGCGTTAAACAACTCCATACAAGAATAAATATATCCCTGAACAAAATAACCGGCCATTTCACATCCAAGTAATATCTTAGTACCATATTAGAGGGCTCTTGAAGCGATTGGCTGATTCACTATCCTTCTGATATCTATAGGTGCTAAGCGTAACTAAATTCAAATTGTTCAATAGTCCATCAATCAATCCACCCTGAACAGTCCTTAGGCCTAAACCTCGTAAGTCGATCAAAAGGAAATTGAATTCATTGCGAAATGAGCAAGATAATCGACTTGTTGAGGAAGTCTCGATACCAATATTCAATAATAATTATGTCCCTTCGCATTTAAAAGAACTTCTTAGCTTAAAATTGTGTGTTTTTAACATTTAATTAAAATACTAACATGATTGAGGCAATTCACTTATTTCAGCAATGGATCCCATGAGAATGGACTCGTTAGTTCCTCGTGCCAGGAGTAGTGAAATTTGTTGTGAACAAATCGGAATATTCGAGCCTTTTTACGGAGTTCTTTCATTGTTCTTGATTCAGCCCATGAATTCTTAATTTCCTTTCTCTCCCTCCTTCATATCACTAATATTTTCATTTCTTTAAGTGGCTTGCGGTCACTAGTGCATTAATATGCCTAGCCAGACTGAACAGGAATCATTCACACGTCTTCCTCACCCTGTCTTCAGCTGTTAGTGAAGACTTGCCCGTAGTCTGAACTCGGTCTCAAAAGTTGTCCTGAACTTACCAGCTTGCGGCGGGGTGTTATCGATGCTGTTAGGACATTGGGTTATATGAATCTATGATTGTGTCCACGTTGAAGCTAATGCAATAAATCTCCCGAAGTTTGCACTCTGTTCCATTTCCATTAGAACGATCAAATCAAGCATGTATTCCATAATGTTGTCATTTAAATCTGGAAAAACGAAACTTTAAAGCACTTGTTTAAATTTCGGTGGGGAACTCAGAATAAGTAAACAAGAAACAAAGGCAAAAAAATAACATACACATGTCCAGAATTTCCTGGACTATGAGTAATGGGCCGACTTTAAATAAACTACAAAAAGGCAGCTTGTTTCAAACTGATACGGTGCATTAGCAGTGGCACACCATGTGCATTATTGTAAACAATTTCAATTGAATTATTTATTTATTCACGGTTTGCCAGTGGTAAAAATGTTTACCCTCTGCTTTACACGTCGCAGGGCTCTCGTGCAAAATTGTTGTAAATCATCGCTCTGGAATTTAAGGTGCATTAATTAAGCATCCCTTACTTTCCTTATGATTGCATAAACTAGATATTTTAAATGCCCTTAATAATATAAATCTAGTAGATTATTGTCAGTCAAACATGCAGGCAATGTAATTAAAACCGCTCTACTGTAGTAGCCATTTGTTATCACGAACAACGAATGTGCTGCTGCCCCATCAGGGTAAACTGTGGCAGTGGAAAGTTCAGATCCAAGTCATTCTAATGCAGAAAGCAAACTAACCGCTTGTTTAAGCAAATTTCTTGGGCAACAAAACAACGTAACTATGAATAAGTAAATTGCTTTTCTTAGCAAACATGCGCAGTTACAGAAAGTTGTTTATTTATAGTCTCTAACATAGTAGGTGTTGAAATAGATCTCCATAGCAACCCTAGTTATTTGTAGTTTTCCGTCACATTAAGTGGAGAAACTGATTTTACTGGCTTCTTCTTCTTCTTCTTCTTCTTCTTCTTCTTCTTCTTCTTCTTCTTAATAGTGTTTAAAGCCCGTTTTTACAACTGAGGCACCACAGGCGATGGAACAGATGATAAATGAGATGAAATGATATATTGGGAAGGGATAATTTTTTAAGGAAGGAAACGTTCCAGGCCTAAGTTTTAGGATACCTCTCGGCATTTTCCATTATGAGGACTGAGGAAAACCTGAAAAAAAAAAAAAAAAAAAAATAACAGTCAGGTAGGACGGTCCTGGTGGGAATAGAACCCCAGGCCTCCCTTTCCGCCTTAACGATCTCGGCCACCCGCAGCGGTTTCATTGACTTAAAAAGACTACAAGTTGTATTTATTTTATGCGGAAACTTCACCAAATTGAACATATTCATTTTTTTACCTTTAGAGTCTGTTTTAAATACTCTATTTGGTCCCTATATGCACTACCAGAAACCTATGTTGACACAATCTCTTAGAACAGATTATCTTTCCGCGCTTTCACATTGCTTGCGATAGATAAATTGCTCTCTGAAAAACTTTCGGAAACAGTTAACAAAATGGAACATATCGGTTGATTTCTCACGTAAGAACCGTGGGAGAGTGGCAGGTCTAAAGTGCAACTTGTAATTGGAAATGTGATTGGTTTTCGATGCGTTTACAAGCCAGCCATCTGGCGCGCACTCAATGTTTGTTTAGCCGGGTCGGAGATTTAATAGTAAACAGGGCGGTATTGTGCTTTCTGGAGAGGGTAACCTACCCAGCTGAACTGTCCTTGATTGTGAATTTCATTAGATAGCAGTCAAATACATGCTGTACCGGAAACTTAGTGCAGACATCGAGCAGTTACGATGAACATAGTAAGCAAAACCATATCGTAAATTTTCATAACACAGTAAACTTTTATTGTGTATAATTAGAGATTAACGTTTCTAGAAGTTTTAAAAGTTAACGCTCAAAAGCTGATATCTTTATGCATAATACCTTGACAATAGCATGATACACGTGTTCTGATTCTCTTCTTAATTGTTTAAGCGGTATTTATTTCATATTTCCGCACTAGAATTAATGTAATAATTATTGTAAATATTATGTGGTAGATTATATTGCTTAGTTGATAGTGTTCATATTTCATACAATTATTAAATTGTAATTATGATAATGCTAACAAGAAAAAGTGTACATATAATAATTCTAATTCTAACGAGAAAGATTTGTAAAATGATGAAATTCTAAAGGTAGCAAAGGGTGAACACGAAAAGCAAGGTCATGTTTATTTTGACCATGTTACGAGGGGATGCTAATTAGAGTTTGAACTCTGATCCCGTAAAGAAGCTGACATTTCGCGCCTTATGACGTAATTAGTTGAGAGCGAATCAATTATTTCTGTATACTTTAAACTTTTAAAGCGTCGCGGGTAATGTGTGCGCATATCTCTGATACCCGTCGCTGTCAGAAAACCAAGTGGGGATGATTTCTCTAGAGCATATATTAAGAGGCAGTTTGCCTCGTTTCGGGTCCATTTTTATGTAACTACTTTCTCAACGTTCGACTCGGTCGGCACTCGTCCCACATTGTAGATATTAACAGATAAGTCGGTGATGTCTCTTTCGTTTAAATGATTCAGTACATCGTATGAGTTAATAGTGTCAAGTGAGTTGCAAAAAGTTTTAAGTATTGTAATCAAAGGGCCGATGACCTGAACGCGAGGACAGGTGAAAACAGCTCTCAAGATCAAGGTCGGATTCAATTGCTACTTCTTGCATAGTAAGGTGTTTTTGCGAGGATCGAGTGTCGATCAAAGTCGCCACACCGAATCCTAGACTTTTTAGAAAAATGTAAATAAGTTACGGCCAATAAAGTGAGTAGTGTAAATACTATATGCCATATCACCGTTTTAAATAAAAACAATCTCTCTCAGTTCAATGAGCGAATCACACAAAATATAGCGAAATCCTGAGATGATTTTTATGAAGCCTACCATAACAAATAGCTTCACTCTTCAGTTGCTTGAAATTTATAAATATACGTGAAAGTAAAAGTATTTGTTTTAAAGTGCACATCTACCATTCTTATAGACCCAATACGCTTCTATGTTGCTACCGCTCTTGTGGCTAGTGCGGCTTCAGCCAATAATCGCATTGTGGATTACATGGATCCACTAGTTAAAGCTATTGGAAAGTTAGAACACTCTTATGTCCACACAATTTTTGAAAAATCACACAGAAATAAGTTACAAACACATTATTTACGATACTCACTGCCTCGGTATGTATAGGATGGGCGGCGAACAGAACCCCCGCTGCCCCGGCAAAGCTGGGCTGTAGTCCCGCAACATCCAGACACACTCTTGTGAAGAGCAAAGACGCTGCCCCATGTAGGAATACGTTGAACAGGTGGAACCATACAGGCTGCAGTCCTGACATCTGGTAGTTAGCCCTGAAAACAAATTATTAAATTATTATTTATGTTTTATGCAGTTTTGTTATTTAAGTATATTGTGCTATTTATTAACATGTTTATAAAATATAATTGTGGTTATTTTAGGCACTTTAAGTTATGTACAACAATATCGGTTTGTAATCCTGTAGCACAGGGTGGCGAACACCTATCACACTTAGGCTTGCAACTCGCGTTCTTCATTTTTGAGTGGAGAGTAGCTGTCTTAAAATAACGCCACACCGACAATACGTGCGATCTTTCACTGCTGTTCTTTTTGGGCATAGTACGTATAACTGTAATTTGACTCTGCATGACCGCCTCTTTTGTACCACACGACTGCCATAATGACTGTTGGTTGCTGTACACGATCCTGTCAAATAGTAAACAGTTGTTGAAGCGCCATCAGCGAGAAAACGAGCATGTGCTATTAAAGAACATATTAACATTCTTGTAGTATGTTTGCGACATTTACAAAATCATATAAACCCAAAACAAAGAATCGAAGTTTTGAAGGAAAAATTGCTTTGATAATATTACGATTTTTACACAAGTGCTTATTTATTGATTTTATACTCGTGTATATACCGTGCCCTCATTGTGCTACGCAATCGGAATTTTGTATACACTAATGGGGACTGCTTGACTTTAGTTATGTGCAATTTACAATATAACTGGTGTTAAGTTGTCCGCTGACGCAGGCAATTGTGCTTGTTCAGTCATATTTATCACGTCAACTGTTTCAGTTGCATTTCTCTATGAACTGTGTGTTGGATTTATACTGGCATTTGTATGCAAAGCAGGGAAATATGCACTAGATAATATATTTATGTACCGCGATAAGCGCTATATTTTTTTATTGTTATGTGTAATAGAAAGCATACAAGTATTGTAGGAGAGAATTTTGTGCTAAATTTCCAGAAATCTCCATCCGGAAGAGTAGTTTTCAAATAAGTTAACCAAGTTCGACCCCGAAGTCTCGACAGAGATCGAGACTAAAAAACCGGGTTTTAACAGAGGAGAAGCTTAATGAAATAGGCTAACAATTAGTCAAAAGTGTTTAGTACAATTAGCCCAACAAGTTGGTGTGTCTGTCGGTAGTGCGTATAAAGATACTCAGCTGCTGCATGTTCATCCATATAAAATTACTAAACTCATGAAGGCAGCGAAAAATTGTGCGATAGAATGAATTGCAGCGATTGTCTCAAAAATCTTTTCAAAGGGATTCAGGAACTTCGAATATATTATGATGACGAGTACAATATTAAATACTATTTATAAATAACGAAAGAAACAAAAATTAGTTTCATTCCCTTTTGATTTCCCTCGATAGGCCGTGAGACCGTTTGGCTATAAATTCCCGCGGCAAGATCAATTTTCTATGCTAAAGAATTAAAGATGAAAAAATTAACTGCATGAGGAACATTCGAATGTTAACATCCATTAAAAGGTGTCTGCATTTGTAAGCAACATTTAAGACATTCCTAGGCGAGCAGAAAGTTCCTAAGAGATACAGAACCATCAACGAGTGTGGGTCCATACTATGATCCTGAAATAAGAATGTAACGTGAAGAAGGGGAACATAGTGGTCTCCACCCCAAAAGAAAGTAGGATGTAGCCATGAGCAAGCAAGATTATACTGCGGTTTTGGGGGCGAATTATCCCGGTTGATTATCTGCACAAGGAAAATGCTATAATAAATCATTTTAGGTGCACTTTTCGTCAGCCCAATTTTTAAGCAGGATTTGAACTATTGGAACATCTTTCTTGTCCTACAAACGGCTTGAGGCTGTTGCCGAAACTGAAAGAAAACCTACGAGGGAAAAGTTTGTAACAGAAGTTTCATAATCGTTCTTTCAGTAAGGTGTAGAAATGTTAAAGCTTGTTGAATTGTTTCTCTCTTCTTTTTTTTTTATTTGGTTTATTTACGGTCGCTCTTTAACATCTCAGGTCATCATTCAATTTAGGACATGAAATGGCCGACAAATTTTGCTCAGAGGCCTCTTCTTTCAGGCAGCTTGTTGGAAGAAAACATCAGTCTCCAAGAAGAGTATGTAGAAAAGTGAGGTAAAAATAAAAGGTTTGCTTCAATTATAAATGGGTAAGGGCATCAACTGTAACCAAATGCACTGTTACTTAAAAATGAAACATGAATTGGTTATTAAATATTAATTTTATTTATTTATTTTGTGAACATTACGAATGCCACAATTACAATGTTCACTTAATCAGATACAGTATCCTTACAATTACAAAACAATGAAAAAATAAAACAAAATAAAAACAGAATACAATAAATCATTATGATCTAGAAACAAATGCGCAATCAAAGCAACCGCATTGGTAGGAAGAGTCGTCACATCGATTTTTCGGGACATAGACGAAGCAAATACGACCACTTGGATAAAATAAAATTGTTACGGGAATTAATATTTGTTATTGAAGTAACGGAAAAAATTATGAGTAATTTAGGTGATAGTTTTTTCAAAGGTGTATTTTTGCTGAAAAGTCTATCGTAGACAGCAGAAAATGTGTAAGGTTGGATTGAATTTAATAAACATCTCCCAACTCCTCAGCTATATTCAACCCCCTCAGATTATCAGTTATTTGAAGTAAAAGTAGTTCTAATTGAATGGAGCAATAAGTATTGGAGAGGAATAGCTTCCTCACCAAGTAAAGCAGTTTAGCTACTGTAAAATACACAATTTATTTTCTTGAGTCAATGAAGGTTTATTTTGAGACAAAATTCCTTATTATTATTATTATTATTATTATTATTATTATTATTATTATTATTATTATTGTTGTTGTTGTTGCTATGTTAGCATATATCAATACCGCCTCATATTCTTCGCCATTCGGAGTGAGCGTTGGCCTGTCGCTGCGGTCTCTGCATCCTCTACCTCCGTCTTACGATTTGATTGATAGAGGGCAGTATTGCAGGGAACATGTGATCAGCATGCCGACACCCCGCCGGTCCCCTCTCATGCGACTTTCGTTATCTCCATCAGGTTGCCTCCCACTTGTCTTCACGAGGATGGGTGGGCCCCGTTCGGTACCTCACTAACTTAGAAAAATTCCTAAATAGGTACCGGGAATGGAACCGGACCTCCCGGCCAACAGTCAGCGACGCTAACCACTAGACCAAGAGGTGGTCATCGCTTCGTATTAGATAACTAAACATAAATGCAAACATTTCTCACAAGTGTAGCTGATAAACATAATTAGAGTTTTACAATGTAACTGCATACACAGCAATGAAGCTAATGATACAAGTGGGCACCAAGCCACACATTAACTGTAAATTTTTAAATTTACTTAAAAAATATTCATTGTGAAATTTATAGCTATTCACCGTTGATTTTCTTTTGCACGGATAACCAGAATTTTTAAATTGTGCATACCTGCACAGAAAGATTTATTCCTCGTATGGAATTCGAGCTCACAAAATGCCTTCTCAACTATTTTAGTCACCATTTTCACAAAACATCATTTGGTGGTCAAAGGGTCAAAGAATCAAATTATGTTCATTGAGAGGAGTACAAATAAAAGAATTAAGAAGTTGTTTTCATGTAATTATTCAAAATTCAGGAAAAAAAACTCATCAATATTTAGAAAATAATGTTTTTTTTAAACTTCGTAGATATTTTTACTAACCCTATATTTGTAATCCACCCATATTTATTTTATACTTTCTATTTGCATGTACTGAGAGATAAAGTCGGTATACTTTTTATTCCTCTGGGTAAGCTGTGCATGGCCAACAGCATTTCTCTCTGGAAGATGGGAATTTGCAGAAACTAGCATTTCTCATTTATTATGTTCTCAATGTCTGCTTGGAAAGGAAATTAGTTTTTGTAATGACTCGCAGTGACTTGAGTTGGAAGTTAATAATCAAAAGCTAAAGTGATTTTACCGCCACTTCCTACCCTTCTTAAAACTTTCTACTGGCGCTTTTCATTTATCCATTTTCGTATCTTCTTTAGCTTTTATATAAAAGACAATAATTTTCAGAATATCGAAAAGGAGATCATCCAGGTGTAGTGCCCTTTTTCCTTCAAATTAATACCTGACATTTACTCCATTCCACAGTTGTCTTTCCTGTTTTCCCTTTCTTCTCCAAGTAGATAGAACTCCGAATGCCCATGGACGCTAAGATGATAGTATCAATTACTATTAATTAGATGCAGAGCTTATTCCTGGAAAAAAGCCGAACATCTTGCAACTTTATTCGTGTTTACCAACATATTGCCGCTAAATTGATAAATTATGATATCTTTATTTTATATGTATTAAGAAACCCCTGCCGTCACTGACGTTCGTGTTTAGTTTCATATGATTATTACGGTTTGATGCATACACTATCTTACACAGTGATTTCTACATATATAGCAGCGCTCACGGGCGCAGAGTAGAAGCGGCGTGACACAACGCGGTAGCCCACATTCGACCCGCCGCGCAACTGGCAAAATATTGAACTTATTGTAGCGTCTAATCACCCGAAATATTGACTATTTTACCTCGTATATCATTTTGTGGTTAATCCAATTTTTGTAGATTTTATTTAAAGCTTGCCTGTGGATTGAACAAGTTACTATACTTCACTAATCCCTCTGTTCAATGTTGATGAACCCCAAGAAACATTTTTGACATTTCTTGTTACACTGTATGCGTTTTATAAAGTTAAAACAATTATTCAGTATTTATTAAACACACTGTGTACAAGAAACTTTATAATTACACAAAGTTTTTGTCTTCTGCGTAAAACATCAGAGAATATGTCCTTGTCTGACTATCAAGTAGATGATACTGTTCACATAGAGCGCAGGAACACCGAAG
The DNA here is from genome assembly GCA_030762175.1 of Metallyticus violacea. NCBI lineage: Eukaryota > Metazoa > Arthropoda > Insecta > Mantodea > Metallyticidae > Metallyticus > Metallyticus violacea. The sequence continues at coordinate 34,303,470 of CM060831.1, read as the reverse complement.
TGACGCCTGATGAAATCCTCTTTGGATGCACATTTTGAAGGGAAGTCCGTGTGCTGCCATGTCGCAACGGGACCATACTTCTGTACTCATTGCTGCCTTATAATAAAATATTGATCTATTGCGTTTGCCTTTTCCTCCCTTTCTCTTATGTCGGTTTCATATCCTGGTGTATGCATCAGTTTGTACTTTATTGCAACTTCTCTGATAAAGAAGTCTGTGTGGCCAACTGATAAACAAGTCTATCCTTGTCCTTCAGGATATTCGAAGGACTCTACGTAGATGAGCTACTTTCACTGCCACCAATCTAATTAGATTTGCGGGAGGAAGGTGGTTCCACGTTTTAGTGACTGCATAGCATGCATCGGGGCAATCTTAATGTAAAATAGACTCAAGGCGTGTCAAGTTATAGTTTGTGGATGTTGTTAATGTCGAATGGCTGCTGTTCATCTTTCTTCTGTATGCTTCGCGTCCCGGGACTTGAAATGTTAATCCCGGTACTTATAACAATTTACGAAATCTAATTGAACATTTCTACAATGTCTGTCTTGAGGATGTTTCCTCCTCTCCTGAATTTCAGGACATTTGTTTTGTTGGTATTCATATCTATCTCATTACTTTGCGACCACTTGGAAAGCTTGTCAGTCTCCTGCAGGGCCGGTCTGCTTTTTGAGAGAAGAAGCATGTCGTCTGCATAGGAAGCATTGATTTCCTCTAACCTCATCTTTGACCAAAGTCAGTAAGTTGAATAGTATTCAGCTGAGGGGGCCTCTTTGCAGGACCCCGTTTGTTTGGTCTATGGGCCTAGATGGACTTACTCTGTCAGTAACTGATAGCAGGCCAAAAGCCAGTAATATTCCTAATTAATTGCAGGAGAGGATTTCTTTGTTCTAGAATGACAGAGAGTTTTCTCATCAGGATGTTCCATTTACGCTGTCGAAGGCTTTAGCGCAGTCGATGAAGGCGGCGAATAGATATCCTCCATTATGTAGTTAAAACAATGACCTTTCCTTGTCCTGTATAAATCTCTAACCATGACTGAATAGCATATACATGCAGAGAAATGAAGTCGGACAACTACAAGTGGTACCGCTGTACAGCAACGATTGATTATACTAGTCGAGTGCGATTTCCATGTCCCATTATCAGCCCAGAACAAGCCATGTTGACGTGTGCTCCGGTAACATGTCGACAAGCTTTGAACACCAAGAACATTACTAAGTAAATAAAAGGGTTCTATATATTTATAATTTAATGCACGACACTGTGTACTCTTGAGATTTACGATGACAATTCCCGAAGTTTTATTCTAGATGTGTCATTTCAAGTTGCATCATCTTTATAACTCGTCTTTTATATGAAACATTTCTAAGAAGTAGAAACTAATGCAAGCAAATATGTTCATATAAACATGTGACTTAGTTTGTAGTAACATTTAATTCTTTTTTTTTTACTTCCCATAGTTCTACATAAAGTGCTCGAAGTAACCGTCCCTAATACAGGCGTCCAAGCACCACATCGTGGACTGTCTAACTCTCTCTCCTATTCCAGATGTCTCCAATTTGAGAAGAATTTCTACTGTAGCAAGAGGTGTAGAGTATACACAATAGCCTTTAAATAGTTGCTCCTTTGGCCTCAAAATGTTGGTCCCCAGGATCTACCATAAATTTTGGGAATCACTAACCAAGTATAGTTTTAATAGCATGAGAAAAATGAGGCGGTAACCTATCATGCATGAACTATTTCTTCCAAAGGTCACTACATTATGTTTCTGTTAATGTTGCAAGCAAAATAACAGGGCAACTTAATTTGTACCTTCACGGTTATCCCTGTACTGTACATGAATAGTATGCTCTGCACTTTGTGGCATGCCTACTCTTGTGCAACTGAAGTAGATGGCACATGTCTTTGACAATAGATTACTGGGCAATGAAATTTATACTGCTTTTATCGTCAGTAATTTGAAATTAATATTAATATCAGTATAATCAGACACGCCTATTACGAGATCCAATGCTTTTCCAGTTCCATTAACACGTTGTGAACAAAGCGAGTTAGAATGACTTCTAATGAACTTCGTTTCAAAAACTTCTTTAAGGTAGTGAAAAGTTGTCAAGAGACGGAAAACGATATCAATTGATAACCTAAACTGAAGTAAAATAATTCTCTGATGAGACCATGGTTACTGCCCTTTCTAGTTGAAATGTTTGCTAAAATTTCTTCGGTGTCTCGCAGAAAACTGGTATTTCGTATGGTTCAATGCAAAAGGATATAAATTTAAAACATATGAGAATTCTCGAAGTCAAGACAAATTTTCGTTTAGGATGTGGCAATCGCTTCTAAAGGAAAAGATGTGGGTTAATTCATAATTATATGTTTGTAGCAAAATTGTTGGAATTCGAGTAACTGCAATCTAAGTATCTGTTTAAATAGTTATGATAAATATGTTATTTATCCAATGTCAACCGATTCTCCTGTAATAAGAGGCCTTTTTGCCGGTGACTGCTGGCACGTCAGCCAAGAGAGCAAGAAGTGCCGGGCAGCAGGTGCGTACTGCGCACCTGATAGATATTTGCATTAAGTCTTATCATGCCATGCAAATGCGTCTTTTGTTTTAAACTAGTACTTTAAGAAGCTGTTTATATCTACTATTAATGGAGTAATAAAAACTTCTAAAAAGCATAAAAATTCATAAAAAAACACTCAGAGTGCAATATAAAAAAGTTCACATAAAATGTCACACTAAAAACCGTAAAATTGAACACTAAAACCACACGGATATTTCGAGCTTGGCTCTTGGTCACGTGATGAGAATGAGTTATATATAAACGCATATATATATATATATATATATATAACATAACATTTTAAATCTTTTAAGTTTGTTTTATTATTTATAAGTCTTCCTTCTTACTTCGATATAAAAAGAAAAAAAATTTAAATAGCCTGATAAATTGAAATACCTATAAAATTGGTACAAAATACAAAATACAGTATGCTGGAAAAAATATGCCTCTTTGACAAAAATGTTTAAAAAAATTAACTGATATTGGATTAATTCTATAGCATCACAATTAATAAATTCGTAAAAAAGTAGTAAAAATAGGATTTTGAAACAATGAAATAAGTTCAGATTACACTCTGCAGAAATAAACGTTTTTAAGAAATATAATAAAATTGGAAGAGTGCATAAAAATTTAAAACTCATATTATTACACAGAAGTGAAATATTAAACTTTTTACAAAACTAAAAATTATGGGCAATTTTTGCACTAGGATATTATGAAAATTAATTTACACGAAAATATAAAAATGTATACGAAAAACTAAAAATTATGGGCAATTTTTGCACTAGGATATTATGAAAATTAATGTATACGTAAATATAAACTGAAAAAGCCTATAAATATAAAATAACTTAAGCAAAGAGTTATTATTCAGGTGAAGTCGCAACAAACGTAATTAAGCTTAATACGTGTACGGGCAGAAGAAGTAAAATTAAATATATATCTTCAGTAATAATGGCAAAGTGAAAATAGTTTAATTTTTATTGTGAACTTTCTATAAACAGAGAGAAATTAATATTTCAGGATATCTAATCAGAAATAAGGAATTTGAAATACAAAATTAATAATAACTATATAAGGAAGCAAAATTGTCACAGTATAATTTTTTCTACCTTAAAATTTGCAATATGTTTTTTCTGAGCAGCTAAACAGAGACAATAAATAATTTAGACAGATATTAGTCAAGCAAAAGCATTCATTGAAATGTAAACTAATTATATTTCAAGTAATAAGGTAATTTCGGAAGAAGAAGTTAAACATTGTTAAAGATTGAAATAATGGAATTTTAAAGCTGTGCCAGTTTTATAGAAGGCTTTAAGAAATTTACTTGTAAACCAGCTGCAGAAGAAAATCTCGTAAAAAAAGAGGGTTGATGAAGTAGGTATCGGCTGTAGTGCTCAACATCTGAAGAAGACAAAAAGGAAGGGGGTTAAAAAAAGACAATGAAAAGGATCGTAAAAACTGAAACTTCTCCTTACGAAGGATTTTACAGACGTTGGCTGATTTCTAAGCTCCCTACCGCGGCCGAAAATCTTTCTGCTACTAAATTAAAATACATTTAATAATCCAGTTGGTGGAAAAAGAAACATTTGCTGCCAAGTTATGGTCGCTTTCAGCCACGCACTATTTCTAACTGCCTTGGTAATATATTTCCATGCATAATTCATGAAGGAAGCACTAAATGACCGTTTAAAGGAGTAGTGCCATATGCTGCGACGATTCGCCTGCTCTGTATGATAACCAAAAATTCAAATTAGACCCCGGAAACTTGAAATTGCAGTAACTTATATGGTTTTAATGAGTGAATTTCTTCCTTACCCTCCCTATAGCAGTCCTGTTACCTCTTTGACTAAGTTTTAAACGTTTTTCTCTGAACGGATTTTCTTGTGTAGCAGGTGCATACATTTTCCAGTACATTTTACCGTCAAATGAAAAAAAAAAAAAATTAATAACATAATTTAAGCAAAATGCTTAAGTGCTTACGTGTTATAAGTTCGTGCAAATATAGTTTTTGAAAAATCTGTTTATCCCTCAATGTAATCTTCTTTCAAATTTATATCCAGCGATTTTCTAAGTCGTTATCTAATGCATTAAATGTCATTTCTTCAGCTATGCAAATGTGCATTTGATGCGAATTTCTTTTCTGCTAGCTCTTTCATCCTATTAGGGAACAGGAAGTAGTCTAATGGAGTCAATGTAAGGGAGAAATGTAAAGGAATGTTTTAATAAATGAATGTTCAAGACGTCATTTAACTTGAGATGAAATGGTTATTGTGATTGAAATAATAAAAAATAGTGAAATACAAGCTGATCCCGCTATGATTGTGAACATGCGTAATCAGTTAACGGAGAAAGACAAAGGAATATGCAGGTGCTTTCATGGACTAGGGAGGAAAATTTGCAATTGAGGAATACAAATCTCTTTTTGATCCGTAGAGCAATGAATGCAAACATGTATATTCAAGATATGTGTTTCTTTCTATTTCTGGAGCGTCTGGTCTCCAATTGCTTTACATGCATAATAATTTCAAAGCACATGATGTAGGTGTGTTTCAATGTGGTTAAAAACACACAGTGTTACAATATTAGGGCTGCTCAGTCCCCAGTCGAACGCATAAGATGTATCATTCAGCAGAGAGTTGAAGATATCAAGGCCCTGAATCAGCCTCAATCATCTTTGGAATAGTATCAAACAAATGAAAATCTGCAATAAATTTCTTCAATGCCAAGAAAGTATCGAGCTGTATTTAATATAGCAGCTTATGATACAAGTTGCTGTTGACACAGCATTACACATGAAACTTGAGAAAAGAGCAATTTTACAGTGTGTTAGTACGTTTAATATTAAAAAGGTGTTTCATTTTCGTTAAAAAGAATTGAATTTAGCTTATGTGGATTACCGTATTGTATAATCAATGCAAGTATCGTAAATATTGTTTGCACAGCTTGCATGATGTAATTCCTTTAATAATTAATAGAAAAAATTAGAATAATTCTGTGTTTCTTAGTCAGTTTTGATGCGTGTGTGTGCGTGCATGTACGTGTTATAAGAATGCTCTCAAAGGCTATTCTTTACTATATGAATTAAGGAAATGTATCTGTAAACATCACTCACAATTTATTTATTTATTTTTTGTTATATTAATTGATTTGTGCATTTCTCAATATTTTACCATGTTTAAACCATTTAGTTTTACATTGCACATTCATTTTATTAATTACTTGCATATTTATGGCGTATCGTAACGATTTAAAGAAAGTAGTATCACTTTTATAATTGCGTTTTGAAATTGGCGGACTTCGAAGCTCGGAGAGAGTTGGCAATAGCAGAAAGCAGATGTTGGCTGCTCTGAAAACAATTGAAGGATGTGAATCAGCTGTGAATCTATGGTGAAAGAACAACAACTGTACAAGTATATTGTTTGCTTTTCTTGTACTAAGTGGCATATTCCGGGTATTGCTCAAACGAAAACATTATGTTGTAAATAGCACTGTTTAAAATATTATTTGCAGTGTATATTTCGTTAGTTCAAATGTGGTATTAACAGGTTAGGTTGTGCACTGTAGATAAGAGATGAAATCGGCCATAAAATCATAACATAATACACATTTATGGTGATTGTGGCACACTGTAAGTATGAATAGAATTAAAAAAATCACTGTACCAAAAGAAGAGGTTCAGTCAATGTATAAATATAATTAAAAATGCATTACTGCACTAAAAACATAAAATAAAATAAATAGAAGTGCAATCTTGTAGTCTTGAGAAAGAAGTTTCTTAACTGTAAACTTTTACAATATGATAATTACATGAAGTGAAAGAAACGTTTCAAAGAACGAAAAAATTCCTCAGCACAAAATAACAGTTTCTTTGCCTCATTCAATTTGCTTTTCAGTTTTTTTTTTCTTTTTCAGCATCTTCAGCATATTCAAAACGCCTCATGCGGTGGAAGGTTTCATACAATTTGCATAATGTTTTACATCACTAGTATATAAATGAATTTATGAAAATATTTAATTATTACGGAATTAAATATTTTCTATAACAATTAACTCAGAAAGCAAAGAAAATATTTATGTCAACAATTAGTATTTTATAAACAAACAAAAAATATATCCTAAGAACAAAATAGTTTGTTTATATTGATTTTAATGGACGAAAATTAAATGTTGAGTCAAAAGTGTCTATCATTTATTACATGGAGCATTTTGATTAAATACATAATCGATGACTAAATATGGGTTTAAAAGTAATATTTCATTAATGGCTCAATGAAGAGCCATGAACGTTGGCATGTTGTATTCTTATATCGTTTCAATAGTTGAAAGGAAATGTGATATTATAGGTTAAGAATTACAATTATTTTTTTAATTTTACCACATGCATTATCTTACAGCTATTAGCCTGTTAACATTTAAAATGATTTGTTTTACCCTATAAATTAGTCTGTCCTGAGTGTCTAGTGCTAACCATACTTGCCTCGTAGACCCAAGATCGCGCGTTCAATCCGGCCAGGATCGATGGATTTTTTGGGCGTAAAAATCCTAAGTATGACTTTTTAGTAAGGGAAATAAATCCGTGGGTCCCGCAGATTTATGGCACGTAAAATAATCTCAAGCCTGAAATAAGATGTCTCTGAGCAAAATTTATCGGCGTTTTTGGCCGAGAATTGAATAGGACGCTAATGACCTGAAATGTTAAAATGAGAGTTGGTCATTTTTGTTCATTAAAGACTGGAAAGTTACCCACACAGAGGAAGGATGCTGAACGTCGTTTACAGATAATGACTCTTATTTCAGCATGGTTCCTAGTCTATTTCCTTTATTGTTATCATTCTCTCACTGCCTTTATTCTCAAAATATTTTTTATTCTGTTCTTACAGCTGTTTCATTCGGGAAGTTTGTATCTTTATTTCCAAGCTTGTACCTTTTTTTTTTTTTTTGAGTAGTTTTGAGTGTTTTGAGTGTTTAACGCCCGTTTTCACTACTGAGGCACCACAGGCGGTGGACACTGATGATACATGAGATGAAATGATAAATTGGGAAAGGATTTTTTTTTTTTTTTTTTTAAGGAAGGAAGCGTTCCAGGCCTAAGTTTAGGTACCTCCCCGGCATTTGTCAGTTATGAAGACTGAGGAAAACCTGGAAAAAACCCCAGTCAGGGAGGACGGTCCTGGCGGGATTCGAACCGCGGACCTCCCGCTCACGAGTCCGTGCCTTAACGACCTCGGCCACCCGTGGCGGTACAGCTTGTACCTTGAAATGTATGGAAAGTTAAAACTGATTATGTTTCAGAATAAAAATAAGTATACATGTTATAAATAAATAAGTTTAGTGTTATATTTATGTCATTTCTTTGGCAGTAAGACACATTGAATCATAAGCAATTTCGGTTGTTTACTTGTTCTAGTATTTTGTTATCAATTACTACTTTACATGTTACCCTGCGAAGGTCATTACTACTACTTCTTAAAAAACAGTCCTTTTATATGTACTTGGTGGTTCATTTAATCTGTAGGCCGCCATTTGAAATTAGTCTTCTGTGCTACTAAAATTTACTTGATCAACTGCGAAAGGCGATGTCCAAGATCCCTTAATTAATTTTAAATTTATGTTTATCCATTTTCTACCCAATGTATGTACTGAACAATGCAGGGGAGAATGGGCAGCCTAGACTTGAACTGATTTTTTTTATTAACTTTCTGTTGGCTTTATTTATTTTCCTAACTGTGGTGTATGTTCTGAAATACAGAAATTGAATTAGATGGTCTAGAAAATATATTTTAATATTTTCCGAGAATTGTCTTAGTTGTCTTAGCGATATCTTATCGAACGTCTTTCATAGTCTATGATTAGCATGTATGTTGGAAGACTGAAAAACCGCCGTGAAGAACTTAAAAATTCTCAGGAGCTGCGTAAACTAAGCGAATTTTTCACCTAATTGAATAAAATTTAATAAAGATTAATATAAAAACCAAATGAGGCCTCGTTAATTAATGAAATAAAATACGCAATGGCATTATTGTGTAGTATTTGAGCAACAAAAGTATAATTGTTGCAACCTACCTATAAGTATTGCAAAAGAGAAACCACATTTTTAGAATTAATATTATTATTATTATTATTATTATTATTATTATCATCATCATCATCATCATTACTGAGATTATATCACAAAAATTAATGGTATACAATTATTTAAATGAAATGTATGACATTGTTAGACAAAGTGTTCTGTGTGGGTATTTTGAAACGTTTTTAAATGTAACCATATTTATGAATTGAGCTCTTGATATATTTATATTCATTAAAATATAGAAAAATAACAGAAACTTTCCCGTTAAATTCTATGTTTAAGAAGATGTTCATATGTTTCAATAAAATAAAAGCATGTTACTATTCAGAAACAATTACAATGTACAAAGCAAATAAAAACAATCAAAATTATCTTCAGTTTCATTGTCTTTGAATTTTCATTTAAATGTTCTTATAATAAAAAAATCCAATGAAAATTTTCTTAAGGTTATTACAGAGCATTGTTACAAACAAATATAGTTCTCAAACTTATATTATATTAACATTTCACATTTACTGTATTCACGACGATGGTTTTGTCAAATATAAAACATATTCATTGTTATAAATGCAGAATTATTTAAATCGTACATCCGGAGTTTCGTTGCAAAAAAAAAAAAAAAGTAATGCCCCTAAGCGATTTTAAATTTTGGGTTTCATGTAAACCCGCATCCTAGACTTCTTGCCATTGAAGAACTCAACGAGTTCGAAATATAGCAATTTCAAATGTGACTTTACGTGTTTTATCCTTTTCTACTTTTATTATTACTATATATACTTTTTTTTTTATTTGTAGGTGCCTAATAGGTACGACTGTTGCAGATTTGGATAGATTATTATAAAAAAACTGGCATTTAAGAGTGCATTACTGAGCTTGACAGTCACTTTTTATTGTGTTTTGTTATGTGTTATAAAACTATTTAAATAGGATTAAAAATGTATCTATCAATATTAATAACTTTGCGCAATTCTTTCATTGTTCATAGCAATTTACACAGTGAAAAGTGCATACTCTTTTGGATGTAGTTCTCCACATTTAGTAAATACTGCAGTTAACGGCCTAGTCTAAAGCACGAAAAAGATTTGACGACTGGTGTTTGAAAAGGGCTGTAAAATGAATATACTTTTTTAAGTTATTTTTGGGTTTCAATTAGTTTTAGTAACAAACATTTCTCATTCTGAAGTTCTGCATCCTGTCCAGCATACTGAAACACTTTGCCGAACGTAATGATCGTAAACTGTATCAGAATTTACATTCCCTCCCATCAATTTCTGTTCAGATGGACTGCGTTACAAACCGCGATCTTCCGGCTCAGAGGCAAGCAGCTGATCAGTTAAAGCCAGCTCATTTGTGGAGCTTCTGCGAGCAACGCGGCAGTCTCGCTGATGAGGTACCGGCACGCACGCACGGGTCAAAGTTCCATTTCCGGTGGCTCCGGGCTCCGACAACAGGCACGAATTGTGGTCTCATCTGCAACCCCCGGATTATAAACGAAAATGGGAGGAGGTTTCTGTATGACAGTGGTCACAAGTCCCTGATGAGGGCTGCTCCAGAAAACCGCAGGAACATTAATGAGAGGAGATAAGATGACACCCTGGAGATATGCTACCATACACTTCATATATCTTGAACTGTGGGGCGGGGCGAGTTCATTACGTCAGAGCTACCACAAGAGGGTTGAGAGGGTGAAATATTATACTTTTCTTCCACTTGGTTAGAGCCGCGGGCTTCGTTTATACAGAAAACAGGACTTCTTGCCATGCAAGGAAAAGATTATTCAAATCTTGTTATTTTCAAATTTTCATTCACGCACATTGTCACCAGTGTTTTCTTTTTATTTCCTCAGCTATCCAATTTTCTTTTACTTTTAATAATGATTATCTCAGAACTTGTTTTATAACTCTTTTCTTCTCCCACCCTAATTCTACTTCTTAGAATAACGTTGTTATCGTCCACAAGGTGTTTGTGATAAGCTACAACTAGCAATCGTAGAATTATTGCTTATACCGGGTATTCTTTAATACAGCACTCAAACCTCTACAAATAATAGAAGATACAAAATAATAGAAAATACAAAACGTTTTTAAATAACCATAGACTCGAAATTGAAAGAGTAATGACTGTGAAGATAAAAATTGGTAAATGATTTTAGATGTGATTGAAAATAATCAAAATTTGAACTATAATCTTTTGTAAAATCGATTCAAAAGTGCGGTCTTTGGCTTGAAAATACTCTCCGTAACGACATCTTGTCTAATATGTTCAAAGACTCCAAGCATTGTGCATGCACCCAATGGCGAGCTCCTTGATACACCAGGTTCATCAAAAAGAATCACGTAATGCGAGCTCGGCAGAATGAGCAGGCTAAGTGATGGGCCCAGCCATCGCAACCATTTATTTGCTCATTAAACATGTGAAATGTCATGCTCTTACGAAAGAAAAGTTAGATGCCGACCTACTATTTCTGCTAAGGGACATCATTTTCATCCTGCTCTTATAGTACAGGTTAGAGCTTATTATAACTATTTCAAATACAGCATAATTTTATGCTTTCAATTAAAATACAAATACTACGGTAAAGCACTAATTTGACGCACGGTGACTCTGTTTTCCGTTATTTGTTTGTGTGGCAGCAGTTCCCCAGTAATTAGCCGCTCTCGGGCAGCCCGTAACTCACATAACCTCACTGTATTTGTAAGGCAATTGAAAGTAGTTGCTACATTTATCTGCGGTGTATGACGTGGAAACTTTTCGTAATCTTGTTGTAGCAAGTTGTTGGACAATGCACAACATCCAGACGTGTTTAAGCAGGCAAAGAAATTATAAAGAGGCGATTATCGGTAAAAATGAGAAACGCAAGCATTTCCAGATCTAAGTTGATATAAACTTAACAGTTAAACTTAACAGTTCATATGATAAATTAGTTTCTGTATTCTTAGAGCATTTGGTTATAATGGGTACTTTCATTGTGCAATGATAAGCAGGAAAATCCTAAATCTAGCTACTCAAACATTGGTTTTTATAGATTTAGCACCTGTAGATTGTGAACTGAATACCATGGGTATTCTGTAGGGGTAGTCTGAGCATTTATGGTAGTCATGGTATTCCATGGGTAGTCTGTAGGAATGAACGAAATGAACAAAATTAAAAATGGCGACAATGAGCTCGGAATCCTGGGTACCTTAAAGCTTAAGGTATTCACCTTCTCAAGGTTAAGAAAACTCCTAAAAAAACCTTACCTAATTAACGAATGGTGTTTAACGCCTATTTTTACTTCAGGGGCACCACAGGTGATGTACATCCCGAGATGAAATGATATATTGGGAAAGGGTTTATTTTTAAGGAAACGTTCTAGGCCTTAGTTTAGGGTACATCCCTAGCATTTGCCATTTATGAACACTGAGGAAAACCTCGAAAAAATCTGTCAAGTAGGACAGTCCTGGCGGTGTTCGAACCCCAGACCTCTCCCTTCTTACCGACCTTGGCCACCCGTGACGGGAAACCTTGACCTGACCTGGATTCGAACCCAGGATTAGTAGTGGCAAATGCTACCATTAGACCACGGAGACGATCCAATAATTTAATAATAATGTTAACGCCCGTTTTCACTACTGAGGCATCACAGTCGGACACTGATGATACATGAGATGAAATTATGAGCATACGTTGGGAAAGGTATTTTGTTTGGGAAGGAAGCGTTCCAGGTCCAAATTTAGGGTACTTGCATGGCTGAGGACTGAGGAAAATGTGAGAAAATGTGTCATACAGGAGACCTCTGAAGGGAACCGAACGCCAGACTTCCGTTTCTAAGTTCATGCCTTAACGATCTCGGTCACACGTAGCAAATGATAATGAACTAACAAGGTTGTAGCGAAAATGGTCTTGTACTTTGAGTTCGCCCGCCCAAACAAAACTGCTCACGTCAGAGTGTAAGCGGTTTCCTTTGTGACCTATTTCTGCCGCACTTTCCCTAACCTGACTCAAGCCAGACTGTTTCTCCACACGAGCAACTCCCTGGAGGAATATGCAGCAGCTTTTATAGTACAACCAGAGTCCGGGATGACCCTTCCTTATGACGTCAATGTTTGACAGCGCCGCGCAGGCGCGAAATAGATAGGGGCTGTGCCGTGGCGAATGGGCTATAGCTGATCGTAAAGGGACAGAAAAAGACGCTTTTACAGAACATTTCAGGGCTTTCAAATAGCTTATGTGTCTGATAAAGCGAAAAGCCTTTACTAAGCTATGGATATAGAGTCTCTCTTCTTTTTTCTTCCTCCTCTCTTTGACGTAAAATGTAAGGCAATATCCACGAACTCGCTGCAGAATGTTGTTTAGAAAACTGTTCCTGGTTAGTACTTATATACGAAACAGGAACAATTAAAATTAAGTATTTTTATATGGAGAGTATTAATACGTGTTGTGTTTTATAAATTTGCTTCAATAAACATATGATTGATAGCATATATAAATATACATATGTAAATGAATATAAAAAGGCATAGATTAGAAAATATTTAACGCAAGAAGTTGAGATATTCGCACGTGGTCTTTGACACTCACTCCTGCACTTAAATTTAATAGATGAACTGCTCTGGGAAAGTGTTCCAAATCTGTAAGTACATTGCCTTTGGTATATTCCTTTTAGAAAAAAAATATGAGATTCAGATCCGGTGTTTAAAGAGCCCGATATGAGCTCCATGTTCTGGATAAGTTTCAAACTCCAAAATATTGTCAAGATATTAATTCCTTTGTCTCGCAAATATTAAATCTAAAGGATAACTTGTAAGGAAATGTAGCTTTAAGTTAAACAAGAACTACTAGCTTGTATATAAATATGAAAGGGAATTGGGAGCGATAATTTTTAAAAATAAAATCCTAGTATTTCACTATATCACTTCATAATATTTGTTACATTCATCCAGGATAACACAGAACGAGTGTTACATACCTTATTTTGCATAGTGCCGAGTTGGGAAAAGGTGTGGTGTATGATATGTCCTGCCTGTTTGACGTTCTGTTCACAATGCTGTTACTCCTAGCGTTTCCAACGATTTCTACATAGGCGGAATCAGGTTAAAGCACAAGATTTGTTTATAGAAATGTTTACGTAATCGATAACCAGCCGCCACTAATGGAAATTCTCCCTATCGAACTTTCCCCCCTAATAATTAAGAAGCACGCTACAACATATTCTTGTGGTAGCTTCATGGATGAATTTCTCATGAATGGAATAAAATTAACTTGGTGAGCTTGGTGCGCTGTACTGGAAATGAGCTACATTTATAAACCACATGTTCTTTACCTCTTCATTAATTTCTTCCATCATTCCATTACAACTACTCCACGTTTCAATATGTTCGTCACAAACTGTTAGAGCAGTCCTGTAGTGGTAACTATACTTCCCTCTTAAACCCAAGTTCGCAAGCTCAGTCCCGGCCAGGATCGATGGATTTTTTCGGACGTAAAAATCCTAAGTATAGCAAAATTTATCCGCCGTTTCATGCCCTGAATTGAATGGGACCCTGATGACCTGAGATGTTAAAGATCGTCCGTAAATAAGCCATTTTTTTGTGAATGATTTCAGGCATTTTATGTAGAAAAAAGTTTCATTAACTTTCAGCACTCTGGTCAATGATATGAACGTAGGATTTAATAATTAAAAAGTAATTAACTTCCAAACATTTTGCAATGATGTATGTTAAAATGTTTAAATTTTTTTACAGTTTATTTTCTGAACCCATCCATTTCAGAAACACGCTGTAAGTATCTTATAGTATAATTAAACAGTTCACTGACTGCACAACTCTGAATTCTTAGCTTGGTTAATAGGTTCCAGAAACATAGAGTATTATTTTTTTCCTGCATCCTCAGTTGAGCGTAAACCTCTCTGATGCGAAGTCTTCCATTAGCCCGCTCTGTCGATCGGCAAGTTTCCTACTTATTTTTAATAGCAAATGCTCATCAATAATGGCATGGGCACTATTATTTTTATTTCGAAGTATCCGTCTGAAGCCGTGCATTTGGAATATCTTTTAATGCAATTTGTATTTATTCACATCAACTCTGTTTCCGAAATTTTTCTCATCTTCTACAGTGTAAGGAATATTTCCTGTGCACTTTTATTTTTTCTTTGTTATAGTGGTAACATTTCAATACAACACGCTAGTGTAACGTTTAATTCATTATTAGGCGGCAATTAATTACATAGACATATCAATAGCATGTAACAACACAAAGAATTGAGCAAACAGAAAGCTGAATTAAAATAAAACAACATAAAAACAGAATTAATGTTTTCTCTCGTAAAAGCAAACTAGGACGCAATGTAATACTTGCTATATAAGTGTAGTAATTTCAATGTTGTTGACATGTAATAATATGCTGGAACTTGTTAACGCTTAATATTGATGGAATTTTATCTTTTTGCAGTGTGAGGAATCTCCAGGCATCTTAGCCTGTCACCTGAAACCTGTTGTTGGTAAGTGTATCTATATATTTGTACTTATGACATAGGTTAAACGAACCCTTGTAAAATGAAGAGAAAATAGATATTCTCTAAACATCCTCCTCCCTCAAAGTTCTTGATTATATCCATTTTCTGCACTTGGCGAGGCACTGCACCGGAATTGAAAGGAGTGTTGTGGAAATTTTCAAAATTGTAACTTTGTAACACTCAGCGACCTAGTTAGCGCGGTTTACGGAACATTTACCACGAGTTCAAAACTTCAAGAAGTCGTTACAACAAAGTTTGTTATAGTCTTTCATATTACATTTGTTGCTAAGCGATAAGGAATGGCAGAATTAGCAAGAGCAGCTTCGACAATTGTGTTACGGTTGTATAAGCACCCATGTCGTGAGTAAAATTGTTCAAAGATCACAGTTTATATTTAATTTGATAGCCAAAAGTTTAAATAGCATACTCGAAAATTTTCTACCCTTGAGCTTCAAGCGGGAGTTTTTTAATTCGTAAATATGGCAACTCCCTGCGATTGTTTTAGCTTTTAACTAGATCATAAAAAGGTTTACGACTGAAATAGTATTATAATTTGAAACTCATTAGAACCTGCGATTAATGCAAATACTTGATAACAATTTTGACATTTTTGTTTATTTATTTATTCATAGTTATTTGTCTACAAAGCATATTTCTGAATTGAATAGAAGTTATATTCTCACATACTGAAAGAAGTCAGTGCTGATGGTCTAGTGGTAACCGTAGACCCATCACAGTTTCAATCCCGGCCAGAGTCGATGGGTTTTTTCGGGCGTAAAAATCCTAAGTATGACTTCCTTCAGAAGGGAAGTAACGCCGTGGGTCCCGTGTCGTACATTTACGGCACGAAAAAGAACCTCAAGCCTGAAAGAAGAGGCCTCTGAGCAAAATTTATCGACCGTTTCACGCTCTGAATTGAATGTGACGCTGATGAACTGAGATGTTAAAGAGCATCCGTAAATAAAACAAATCAACTTTCAACACTGAAAGATTTTCATAGAAGATATATAAAAATTACATTATAACAAAAGTGATTATAAAATAATTTAATTGGCGGACTTTTGGCATGGTGGTAATACAGCGGACTTTTGAGGCAGGAACGCCCAAGGGGCGCCACTACTTCTCACAATGAAGATGATGGTAAAAGTGCACAGGGGGCACCTTAAAACCATGGGTACCTACGCGCAATATGTAGGGACAAATAAAATGAATTAATGAAGACGCAAATAAGATCAGTTTTCTTGGCGCCTTAAAGAGTAAGGAAAAATTTGAAAGATAACTTGACATGATCGGGAATCGAACAAAGATCTTCGGTTATATTTCTCAAACTAGTTGACCACATAGGCGGTCACAGAATTTCAAAAGAAACTTCCTCTCTTCCGAAAAATTAAGAAAGAATACATGCTTTTGACCACGTAAACCAAGGCAATAGCATTGAGATGTATGGAAAATAAGAAATCAAGGTTACATTTGAAATGTACAGGGTAATGTAATTGTACAGAATGTACAGAAATGTAATTAAAATGCTTTAAAATCCACTTTCGAAGGCATTAGTTAACCAATTAATGGTTATAGAAACTAATGCAATAAATTCACCAATATAGTGTTCTATAGAATTATTCCCCAATTTCCCTTCCAGTTGATGTTTCGCTGTATGCTGTTTTAAAGCATTCAAATTTCTCTAGAACAATCAATATTCTATACCGTTAAACCATTTACAGCTATATACTAACTGAGCTACTGAATGACATGGAAAAATCACAATTTTGGACTTACACTTGCACTTTTCATTTTTTATTTTTATAAGGCTAGTAAGGTATTCATTGTCACGGGATACCATGGGCGCTTTATAAAACGTTGACATATGTGAATCTACATTGCCAAAGCAATGCAAAAGTTTTTGGAGTTAAATAGCATGTGTTTAGCAATAGGTTCGGGCTTCAGTCGATCGAATGAGAGACGGCAGGTTAACAGGGTAAAGTAGGCAGTCACCATGCACCAATATTGACAATCTTTCAAGGGTAAACTTGCTTCACGCAGGCTATGGGAATATCAATGTTAATATAATAACGGAATAAGATGGTTCTGTTTATTATTGCGTTATTTACTAAAACACGTCAATGTTCATATGTAGCTATCTACAATTATATGAGCATTTTTTGCTATCTAATATTGATTTTTTATATAAGCACCAAACATTGTAGATATTCTTTTGCTTTTTGTTCCTTCCTATAATTATTAGTGGCAGAACTAAAACATTACTAATATTTTCTTTCTATTGACTTTTAATAAAAGAAATATATATATATATATATATATTGTTAGCAATCGCAGGTTTCTTTTAAGTACGAAATACTATTTTTTTGCTATTTATAAACAAGTTGCTTTTGAATAAATGTTGTGTGTATTTATTTTATACATTTTTGTTTAATAATAACAACACTCGCACGAAATAAAACGAGAAACATTTCGTTTCACGACTTATCTTATAAATACCCAAACTACAAAGTTATAAAGGTCTAAATGCTTTAGATGGGGCTCTGAAGGTCAGAGGAATCGGTTAGCATCACGTGTTTTCCAATGTTGTTGGATACGCTGTAGTTGATGAACGTCTATTTGAAAGCACTGTGGTTTTTGTGCTGGTTATCGTCTCAAAACGTTGGCTTATCCTAATCATTTTCTTAATATAGATACCCAAGGCCAGAGGTGGCCTTGCCAGTCAAATGCGAGGTAAAGCAGCGAAGGATCGCAGTGCGTTGCTATCCGCCACTAAGAAATGAACGATGGGGGTTGCAAACCTCTAGATTGACTATGTGTTCATTACCCGTGACCAGGGAGACTATAATAAATATATTATGATAAGAAAATCCATATATTTTCCTACAAAATCGCAGATCCAAGGATTGAAATAAGGGCAAGTTTTGGTGGTGCGGCCTTGACGTTCAGATACAACTTATTGTGTATTCGTGAACAATCGCTCAGTAGACAATGAGGTGTCATTGAGTTAGACTGTGCATTCTTCATGTTTCCCACAGCTTTCTTTTGAGAGGAAAGAGCAAAGTACGGCATAATCCAGACTTTCTAGTATTTAGATTTTGCTCCCTGCGGGAAGATATCAGAGCGTGAACGAGATTAGGGAGAACGCGACAAGGCAGCCGAGACTGATCCCCAAGGAAGGCTCTCTAGACTGTTTTAAAGGTGAAAGAAGGAATGGGATACCTGCGTGATGTTCTAAGGAGACTTAAGACATAATTATGCTAGATAAATTACTTTTTAATGGTACTTATTACTACTTTCCGGCAGTTATATTGTGCTATAACTTTATAACTTTTCCAATGTGTTCATTTGTATCAGCAAGGAATCCATTCATTTTATCGCAAAAAAAAAAAAAAAAAAAAAAATTAAAACAATGTAAGATTTCCTTCCCCCTTCCCAAAAACACACTGGTTCATCAAACAATGAAAGTATATATAAAAAGTTTTAACCAACTTTTGTTTCAGTCTGTACATTAGCATTTGACCTGATATTTTTCTTCTTTTATGTCTCCTCTACGCTTCTGAGCCTCTCTACTTTTCGTCGGTTTTCCAACTGCCTCTGCTGATATCTCGAGAGGAAACATTACCGAAATGAACATGGGAGAGCTGAAATATTTAGGATGCGAACCGAAGCACCATATTTGTACGCGTGTGCGTCTCTACTCCTTTTACGGCTAAGGATATCTTGGTACAGAAAGAACCACATTGATTGGTGGCAAAGATCCAAATGGCCAGCCAGTCCAGGCCTCCAATCACGTAATAGGAAAGTGTGCGGAGAAGCTGGCAAGGGCGCAAGCTGACTGTTGAAATATGCCATGGGTTAAGTGAGGGCCGCTGTCTGAATTACATACATCCTTCTGGAGATAAGGGCGCTTCTCTGCAAGGCAGTCCTTGTATTTTAATTGGAAGATTTCCGTAAAAGCGATCTTACGGGTTCTGCCCTTTAATGAACAACCAAATGTGCATTGGTGCTTCTGTTTATTGCAACTTCCCAGCTAAAATACCCATACTCTTTAAAAAACAAAATATGACCCATATATACAACTTAATATTTTAATATGAACTACGGGAAGATCAAATTATATCCCCCAACAGCCCATCTGTTTACTCACGATGCGCTTTCGCTCGAGATCAAGTGCATCTGGTGCGTTTTCAGTTTCGTTGCAGATTTAGATGTGCGTAATTCACCGTAAATATTGATTTACTAATATTTTTGTAAGTGCTGAGAATATTGACGCAGCCCAGGTAAATTCAACTTTACATTTTCTAAATCTGGGTGGGGTGAGGGTCGACTCTAAATCTAATTCTTATTATATCATTAAAACTCTAAAACCTCATAACAAGTAAAGGGCTTATGAAATCAGATCCAAAGCAAATACATATTATTGCTGAATATGCTAATTACTATGTATTCCTTCCAAGTATTTCACATTAAAACTACCACTTACATGTTTCTTTGTCCCTGGCTTACCCTAGCTGATATCCCATTTACATCCTATCTTGCTCAACTGACAAAACTGATCTATCTCTTCCCTCTATGCCCTTGTCTATCGTTTGCTAGGCGAACTCAGAACTTCCTGCCCAACCGTCTAGCTAACAATATATAGTAATAATGCGTTGACAATGCTTTAATACCACCTACACAATGCTCTTTAGCATTGTTAATGCATTATTACTGCCTGTATTCGACACATCATGACATCCAGGTACAGTGTTAAATAACGAGTATCTAAACACTATAATAGTGTGTTTACAAATTATGCCCGTGAAGTTGACAGACGATCTCAGAAAAAATACCCGAATATTATTATCACAACTTTCCAGTATCGGATCTTTGTTTTGTTTTCCTCCACACGCGGACGGATTCGAAGCTGGCTGGTCACAGTTGTACATACCGGACAGTCAAGAATGCGTATTGCCGCTGATGTGACCGGAAAGTGTTTTTTCGGTTCGTATCAGGAGAAGTTCTGTACTATTGCGTTTCATTTCTATGAGTTTTTTTATGGACAATGTTCTGAAATCTGTGGTGCAAATCACAGTTTCATACCAATTGTAAAGCTCAGAGTGTAGGAGCTCTATAAATTATTTTATATCCGTAAATTGTCTGTTTGTCATGGCTAAAGATTTAATACTAACCAATACATTTTCATTCTCTATAAGTTTTCAAGAAACGAATCAGTTGCTTATTGCTTTGCAGAATTTCAAAAACTTTTTCCATGGTTCATTCAAGTGATAATCTAAGGTCGCAAAACAGTTCATAAATTCAAAACAATAGTACCAACCTTGAACAAGGAAATATAAGATATATGTGTGTGCGTGCGTGCGTGTGTGTACACATAATGTTCAATATACTTTCTTACACTTCGATGTTTTCAGCGAACTGTTATATTCCAATTTTTGTAGTACAAATCAAAATAAAATATTGTGCACGCCATTAATGTTCACCAGTTTACAAGAAGATAATGTTTACATTAAGCCGCTATGAACTATCGACGCGAGGCGGGTTGTTTTGACAACAAAACTGTAGTCTCGTATGGTGTTCGAAGTAAACAATGCACCTGTAGTTGGGTATTGTTACCATTTATTGTGTCAATTCTCAAATACAGCAACGAATAGCGCTGCAGTTTAATTATTCTACTGAACAAAGAACGCTCGTTTACGATTCATAAGTTCTGACTGAATGAGCAACAAAATTAGCAACGTGTTTGAACAAAAATTCCGTAATGTTTACATTGCTAGGCATATAGCTATTCCTTTCTTCTACAAATTTCGCAAACAATATAATAATAATAATAATAATAATAATAATAATAATAATAATAATAATAATACATCCTATATAATCGACCATCGTTTTTACGCTTAAAAATTCATAGGTCAATTTTATAGATTACTTTTTAATGTATCAATAGTAGCTCGTGAAGAGGAACCAAAAGGATGTAAATATTAAACAGAAGACCAGTTCCTTTTGATGATGAAATGTTCGGGTGTTGAACAAAAAATTAATGCTGTCTATTTTTTGTTATATTGCATTATGGCATCCACATTCTTTGTTCTGGATATTTAATACTCTATGGTTAGTTAAAGTTGTCTAGTCTTTTCTTGCTCTTATTTAAATTATTAATATAGGCTCCCTTTACCCGTATGTCAGTTATCCATGTAACGGGTGTTTGCTCACAAATATAATAGCAGCATTTCGCGGTAATGCCACATTACTGTTCATATAGCACATATTTTAATACTTTTATCACACAATAGATAACACTTAGCAAGAGGCTTTAGCTATAACATTTGTCTGCTCACGCTGAGTTTTAAATGTAATGCAGCCCGCAGAGCACATGTACTTCAGTGTCGCTTCTTGTAAATAATAAAAATGTTTGGAACAAGACTTGAGGCTATCAGCAGACTGGAAATTGAGGTAGAATGTAACACAAGTCTCCTTGAGTCTATGGAATGATATTAAATTAAACTGGGTAAAGAGGCATGTATGCTCCTTCTAGGGAGAAAGGCGAGACCAGGAATGACCTGGTTTAGACTGGGAAGTTAGAAGGTTAAAAAAATAACGGGTAGTTCTGGTTGGAGAATTTTGTGGAGGGATGAGGAATGGGTGCATATTTTGGCTACTGGGAATACGTGAGAGAAACTCTGTTTCCTGAAAAAAATTTTAAGAGAACGATTGGCATGTTTACGAACCACACTAATTGGTTCAAAATGGTTATTTTTCTAGCCAAAGTGTACGAAGCTAGAAGAAATTGATTTTCTGGTTAGAACGCAGTTATAAATAATTTGTAATATGTTTCCATTCATATATCTATAAATATCGTTCTTTCCATATTTTAATGTTTATTGTTTATTATTAACATTTTATTATTATTATTTGTTTCTGTTTCTAATTATGTATCATACTTAGGCATGTGCGGTCTACCACCCATACATAAAATATATTTGCAATGTGCATATAGACTTTTATAACAACAAAGATATCCCTACTGTATTATAGAAGATGTTGCAACTGAGATCCTTCCTCGATTAAAAAGCATTGTATCGCGAAAGAACGTTTGGGTCGCTCCGTAACATCTTAAAGGAACACACAAATTTGTATTTAATCATGTAACCATAAACTCGGCCGTGAACCTGATACATCGAACTGTATGTGCTTGTTTTTTTCTACTGAGAGATCAGCCAGAAACTCCTAATAATGTTACCATTAGGCTCTCGCTACAGGACCGCTTTTGGTTACTGTGGAGAGAAAGACGCCAATCTACTGCGATTATCAGGAAAGTTCTCTGTGCTTCTGAGGTACTTTGGTGTGGCGTATTATTGACGCATTGTCAGCAACTCCGTTAAGATGACGAAATTAATTTCACGGGAGTCGGAAGAATCTCTCAGTCTCTCTTGCCGAGCAAGACATACCGTGGTACACCTTCTGCTTTTGTAAGGCCTCCATCTCGATGATTTTGAAGGGGAAGATTTGAGTGGGGCAATGTTGTGATACGTGAACTATGTTGGGAATTCGGAGGCAAGGAATTCCACGGGAATCTTGCTTCATAACACAGCACTATCTAGTGCCATCTACCGGTAAACCGAGAAACTTGCAGTCAACCTACAGGGTAATCTAGAAAAATATTAACCAATTGATTCTGAAGGAAGTTGTGAGGTGATATTGTGCATTGAAAAAAGTATCAATCTGCAGTGTTTCTTATACAATCTTGTTATATGCGTTAAATAGAATCACATGTTTTGACAATTATTTATAATTTAAGAAATACAAACAGTAAATAAAAATGTTTTCAAACTATATAAAAAACAAATAAATCATATAATTCATTTCTTGGGTAAAATACAAATTTTATTTTAAAGACATTTTTCTGTACCAATCGTAATGGGAAAGTGTATCTGAATTTAAATATAACAAAACATATTAACTAAATGTTCGAATTAAATTATGACATTTATTTATTACACGTATAAATTTTAAGGTATATATATATAGGCGAACATTTTGAAAACGTTATGGTAATGCAAGGAAAAGATTATCCTTTTATTATCCGAGTTACCTGATTAAGATAATTCAGAGTCTACATAAAAGTACAGGGTTAAAATTGAAAATAGTGTTAGAATTGGAAACTAAACATAAGAAATAAACCCAGGCCTCAAACAGGGATACCCTTTATCGCCAGCGCTATTTAATATATATGGCACTTAAACAGTGGAAATAGTATTCTATTGGGGTATGCAAATTAATGGATATAAGTTGAAAACAATTTTATTTGCTGACGATCAGGTTAATTTTGAGGAAAATCGTACAATCATG
Organism: Metallyticus violacea; assembly: GCA_030762175.1. Classification (NCBI taxonomy): domain Eukaryota; kingdom Metazoa; phylum Arthropoda; class Insecta; order Mantodea; family Metallyticidae; genus Metallyticus; species Metallyticus violacea. The sequence goes on along the minus strand of CM060831.1, from coordinate 34,279,988 downwards.
GAGACATATAATTTAAAGATTTATACAACCAAGATAAAAAAATCAATTAATTTTAAAGGGAGCAATTATGTAAGATGGTTATTAATGAAGAAATAATAGAATAAATCTATGGTTTTAACTGTCTAGGTTTTAATGTATCATACAATAAAAATCTGGATATAAAACGAAATAATTAGACAAACGAATGGAGCAATAAGTAATGACAGTGCCAATGGCAACAGATGGAAGTGAAAACTGGACTATGAATGAAACAGACAGAAAAAGGATAGAAACCGCAGAGATGAGATTTCTAAGAGCAGTAGCTGGATTTACTCTCCTAGATAAACAAAGTAATACAAAACTTAAAAAAACTGAAATATATTTCATTTAAATTAAAAAATATTAAAATAAAAATAATTCGTACGAGCATATACTAAGAATGAAAGGGGAATGGATACCAAAAAATTTACCAGAGGAAATTATAAACCTAAAGTAAATGGCCAAGTAGGAAGACCAAGAACAATATGGAGTGATATGTTTAACTGAGGACGAACCAGGTCGACCTTGTGGAAAAAGAAGGGGGGGGAAAGAATGTTTCTTTATTTGAACGAGTCGGCTGTATGTGACATAGATGGCCGAACATAATTGAACACAATTAAATCTAAATCATTAGAAGAAATATATAGTAGACTTGGAACATAACCTGCATGGAAGACAAACACAATTAATAAGAAAGTTAAGCGTAACAGAGAAGAACAATTAAAACTTACAAGTTATTGAAAATGAAAGGTTAGAAAACTACTTTAGGAATTTATAAACTGACAAAAGAAACAACGAAGAATGAAAACATAAAAAGTATACACGAGGAGTAAATATGAACATTGTCACGATACAAATTATAAAAGTGGTTACTTGCTTCAATCATTTAATGAACCAGAAATATTGAAAATTCAAGTTAAAAAAGTATTAGTTGATGTCGGTTTACTCCGGAACATACTGAGTAGCTTATTTTCGGAAATAGGGCAGAGACCGAGCTGAGAAATCTGGAATAAAATAAAACCATTTTAATACGTCTATAATTATTTTAAATAGATCTTAATATTTATAAATACACTTGTAATTATATATTAAAAAGCACTCATAACTTCATAGTTTTGATTGATGTGTAGCCGTAGTTTAGAGATTGATACATATGGAGCTATTATTGCCAAATTACTGCACATTTCTTTTAATTCAAGGTTTATTATAGTAGTAATGATAGTAGTAATGGTGGTGGTGTTGGTAATTCCAGTTAAACTATGTTTACATATATTCCATATAGTTCTATGGGTAGCAAGACGTTCATGCTCTTGTAAAGTCATCATTTCTGAAAGTAATTAAAAAAAAAACGACATTAACAAGAGCACACTCACACACACACGAAACAGACATAGATACAATAATTATGATATTCGTTTAAATTTTTCTTATTATTTATGTACAATGTTTATCGAAATTTATTGTCCTTAAAACTAAGTATTTCATTGAAGAAAATGCCCAAGTTTAGTCATTTTGTCTATTTACAATTAAGCAGCAACGTTTCGGTCTCCCCCTGCTGGAAGTCGAAAATACATACGGGAGAAAGTTTATCTTAGCATCTTCTGTCTGTGTACACTTAGCCAAAATGTGCAGCCAGTCTTCCGGTTCCGAGCATAATGGGCAAATCCTCCTGCCTTCCTCGTCAACAACCTTACGCATCTTCCAGCCTCCCAGTTTAAGCCCCCCGACTTCTGTTTCTTGTCTAGCTCCAAGATATAGGTCTCTTTACACCATCTAGTTTTATTTTCGCTCTACAGGTCCAGAGATAACATCTGCATGCATCGTGCCTCTTATTTCATACCGGTTTATGTCAGATAGGCGTCTTACGAATTTTTTCACTACGCCATATCTGTTTTCAATACCGCTCTGTTTTCAATATCGTTTAAACCGATTTTTAACAATTCCCGCTGTACAACTCCGCCCACCATTTTGGATAATGCATGTTGTTTAATTGAGCCGGTAGCATGTGCCCTCAGGGTTGTTTGTTGTCCTTTAATTAATCTTAGGCAGTTTAAACAAAAGAGACCCAATTAAAAAGTTTAAATGTACAAAACCTATAAAGAGCAGGAATACATTTATAGTGTAAGCAGAACAAATTGCAGCATTATATTGAGTAGTACGGGTTATGTGACCGCAGCACAGTAAAATGTAAACATTGAATTTATTACTATTTCCGCCACCGTTACAGGAGTTTTGAAACGTAACAAATAAAGTTAATTTTTGTAAAACACCCATTGCGTATAATAAAATATTCAAAGTAGGATCACAGAATAGAGGTAACGTGAAAGAGGAGAATTATATATTATCTTTTTTAATTAAAGCAACATATTATTAACAATAGCACTACAGTACGTTATTACTATCAATTTTAAATCTCGATTCGAAATGTGGAGACAGCATTAGTTAACGAGATTTGTCCGGAAAGCAGGAAGCTACACATTTTAATGTGCCTGAAAAAACACCAGAAGAAAAGTTGTTTGACTTACAGACGAACAGAAGAATAACACCATCAATATAATATTTATATTTTTCAAACGAATGAGGTAAATTTGTAATTTCCTAATCAGATGTCACACATTTCCCAGCCTTTCCTTCTACATAATAATATCAATAAATAATATTTTATTAGTGTCATGGGTGTAAGAAGAGACAAAATTTTCTTCCCCCGCCCATGTTAAATTTAACGAATTCATTATCTCGGAAATTATTAAAGGCAGTAAGCTGATCTTTGCACGATGTACTTATGAATACTTTTTACATATGATTGATAAAAAAGAAGTTGCATTGAATAGTACGAAAGTTAATAATTACTAATGATAACATTTTTATTTAATTTTTTTGAGTTTTTGTGTTTTTTAAAAATAGCTTTACATAGATTTTGGAAAGTTCCGGGTTCAAATCGTTACCTTGTTTTTTTCATGGTTTTTCCTGGTCACTAGGCGACTTTCGGATGAACATTCACTCTCCATGAATTTCCTGTCGCTCATTTCCTCATTCCATTCTCTTGTTCTTCGTTTAGGGGTTCAAGGCATGGCGACGTGGGTTGGTGGTGGGCGGTGTGCATATCGGATTTGCTTATTGCCCTGGCGTCTGGTGTGACAACATTCCTTACGAGGGTTTCGGACCGCTGGAAACGTTTCACAAGCATATAACAGATCAAAACTACAAATGTGGAAACATTAGGAACTCCAACTGCATCCATACGTACGCTCCAAAAACCCATCCTCCCTTTACATCCCTCGCCTCGCTCCTTCCTCCCGAAGATTCCGAAGAATACATTACACTTTCGTTGTTTTTCGTGTCTGAAATCCTCATCTATCTCATCCAATCCAATTCATGTAAAAAGTAATATATTTCATTAATATAAATTATTAAAAGAGTATTATTAAAACTGCTTATCCATAACGTATATTTGAGATATTTATATAGTTTAAATGTGATCCAATCTTCTCTCATTGTTCGAAAAATGAAGAAAATTAAATTAAATTAAATTAAATTAAAATAAAATAAAATGTGCAATACACCGTCCTGCCACCTAGTTATGTACACTGGAATGTGCATTTCCAAAATTTATCATTTATTGAATTTTATATTTTCCACAATACATAATAATTTTACAGATTTATCCTATAATTATACAAACAAAAGAAAAAAGACATCTTTAAAAAATTAAACATTTCAGTAATAAAAACTTAATTAAATAAAATTAAAAATCTACTGGAAACCAATAAACATAACCAATAGCTATTTAACTAAACTAAAATGTTTCGTCGGAAGCCCAACGGTACCTAGCACCTCGCCCTCTTCTTTTATATACTTATACTACCCTTCTTCTGCTTCATCTTCATCATCGCAGTTTCTTCTCCATTTCCTGCTACCTCCTGTCTGTACTCGTCCAAATACCCATTGCAATTTGCATAATTTCCCATTTTCATCTCCTATAGTTAAAAATCTTCTCCTTCTTCCCCATCCTCTTCTTCCGGTTGTAGTCCAAAAATATTTCTGTATCTTCCTCTCCACCACTCCCTTCTTCCTCACCTTTATCTTCTCCTCTGTCATTCATTCTCTTCCTGTTAATTTAATAAAAATATTATCCGTTCATGTTGAATTAATTGTGTTTTGGGATTATATTTGCATACATATACTTTCTGATATTCTAAATTCTTTTTCTACTTCTTCATTACTTCTTATTATCTGTTCTTGTGGTATCACCTCATCCCGTGTTAGATTCTTATTTTGAGTGCAGCCTGCTCAAGGTATTTATATAGGTCCTTATTTCTAAGAATATGTGCCACCTAGTGGCCACTTAAATTTTCCCTTTCTTCTCTCATCAGTTATAAATAGCGTGTGCTCTAAAAATAAAGAGGAAAGAAAATGAGCATGGCCGATACCTCTAGTTTCAACAAGTAACGAAGTTCATTGTCTAAATAAACTAAGAGCGCCATGAAAGTCGTGATGAAATTACATACCTTCTACACTCTTGCCACTACATCCGATATTTTAATTACAAATACCTGTAGCCTTGGGGCGTCGCTTGTACATCGAGAAATGCTAATTGCGGGCACTTCACCTTTACATTAAACGATCCGTTAAAATTCAGCGGAAATCTCAAACAACTGTTCTAAAAATTAACCTTTAATAGTGGAGAACAAGCTTCATATATAATTGAGGCATCGCGTTGTTAGGAAAAAGCTTCCAATTTCACATATTTGCCTAGTAAAAGCAAATTTTGCTAACAAGCCTCTATTGGGTTCCGAAAATAGAAGAGAATTTGATAAAAAGATATCATTAAAGAACTTGTTAAAAATGTTCAAAAAGCAAGACGTTCTTCTATTTATATACAGGACCGAGAAAATCCCATGAAAAATAAGAATGCATTTTTCATAAACTAATGCATTTATTGTCTCGCAGTTTGCACGTCCCGAAAGAAAACTCAAAGCTTGCTTACACTGTAGCTCCATTTGAGAGAATTTAAGTGGGATTTTGTACCGTATCGGTCTGAAAACGTTGGACAGCCTACATTTTAGCCAGTTATAAAGAGCAATAGGCCTTCTTGTAGCTTGCGACGTCCTGTTAAGCATGCTCATTATGTTTCGCCTTTACACTTCTTTTGCCCGAAATTTTTCTTCTGATGTAATCTCCTAACCCCTTCCTGCTTATACGATACCTTTCTTACTGTAGTTTTCTTTACCAGAACTTGAATCAACTGCGCGGATATTGCATCCTATTCGCTGGTAGTTTTCGCTCTGGCTGCCGATCCATCAGATGTCGTGAAACGGGTGACAAAACCATGGAAGATCCGGTAAAAAATGGAAAATAAGAGGGAAGATTTTCGTCAGTTGTTCTATATGACATTAAATTTAGGTTAAACGAGAAAAATATTTAATCATTTCAACAGGCATTTGGGAACCACTCTCAATACTTTAGTAACCAGCTGATAGGTCTAAATTAAATAGAAAAAAATATCTCTTAAAATATAGACAGAGTTAGAACACCAACAACTATAGTAACCGAAAAAATCAATTGCGATCATAAGCAAAATGCAAGACTTACCAATACAAATAGCCTTGGGTTGAGTTTGTTGAATACTTCATCCTGTTTCATCAACATTTAAGAGAGAGGATTGAGTGCCGCAGGCAAAAGCAGATCAGGGTGGAATAATTCAAGGAGATAGAAAGATTTAGCAATGGAATATCTCGCGGAGATTTATACATTGGAACAGGCGATGAGATTTAAATGTACCAAATTGACGCTGAAACTAAGCGACTCTCTTCGGGATGAGCAAACCCCCGAAGTTGAAGAGATCACGTGCAACCATATTATCTTAAACAATTTGTCAAAAAGGCACTACAATACTAGATAAGTCCATCACGGAGGACCTGCATAAACTAAGCGAATTTCTCAACAATTTTCATTTCTGAAGGTAAACACTGAGCGCTAGAGCAGGGAGCGTACTAAAGAAACAAGCAAAGCCAATTGAATATATATATATATATATATATATATATATATATATACATATACATACACACATTTAAAATATGACTTTCAAGCTTAAAGTATATGCTTTTTCCCGTATCTATATTTTTAATTTAGTGTTATATTGTTTGCTTAACGTTTCCAGTTGCACTTAGTTGTATAACAACTAAAACGAATGCGACTAATATTTAAGCTACATAGTTAATTTTTTTTATACGTACGTTTGCTAGTTTTTCTGTGTTCCGAAACCGTTGTGTTCTCTGCGCTTACATTTATTGTATACTTTAGACCATCAAGGTTGATAGATTACATACACTAGAGTTTAAGATTTGTATATCGCACCGTATCGCTCCAACATGTCTAGAATTCGGCTTTTTCCGCTACCGTTCGGGACTGATGCCGCAGAACAGCCGCTGTCTATAAGGGTAAGTCCGATTATTCGTTCATGCGCAAACGCAGACTATTCCCTTCATTCTCTTTCAGGGAAACCAACGAGTGTATCGCTTTGCTGGAATGCCCAGTTGTTAGCGCTAACAATAACAACCCCTCCGTATGCCACATCTCGCCCATGGACGACCTGGCGATTACTCCTGACGGTCAGAATTTCCTGACTTTCAGAAACTGTTTTTCTTATTTTAAATACTGATTTTCTTGAGGTAAAAAACTTTTTATATACTTTTTGGTTTCAGGTAATCTCCCACTCATAATAATCTGATTTTGCTCATTTTCAGAAACAATTTTTTATATTTCATTTTAAAGGCATTACCGAATTTCGTTGAAGAAACACAAAAATTGCGCGCCTAATGCGATTTTGAAAATTTTGCTTTAGGTTAATGCCCACCCTCAGTTGTCCAATATTGCTGGTTAACGAACTCGATGAATTCTTTGTTAATTTTGTCTTTATATGCCCAGTTTCGTTGAGAAAAAACAAAAATGTGTCCGCTAGAGCGTCAAAACACACACACACACACACACACACACACACACACACATTTCATCGTCATTTTTTATGTCTATGATCGAAGGAGATTTGTAGAAATTTTTCCAAAAATCTTTTCATAGGTACAACGACAGTTCGTTCGGAATTCGCTAAAAAAAACAAAGAACATCTACTTCAGAGGCTGCCTGAAAGTCTGCCTTTAAGTTTATAAAATATCCATGGAATATCAGTTAGAACTGCGCGGCAGATTCTTGAGTCACAAATCCACAAGTAGAGTTCTCGACAGAACGCTGTGAAATTGTTGCTGCCTGCAGCCTGAAGTCCTTATTTCACACCTTCCAACTTCTTCCTGTTTCCAAATGAGGAGAACTGCTTTCGTGTAAAGGAACATTCCAGCCTATGAAGCTATTAAGCGAATGCAAAAGTGTCTAATGCTGAGTCTTTCATAGAAACTTCCTGTAAAACTTGATTTGAAATATAATGCTTTGTAATAATAAATATACAAGTATTTAAATTGTCCTTAAATATATGGTAACTATCAAAATATCGCCTACATTAAAATAAAGTTTTTTTGGTTTTTCTTTAATTTAGTCTCCTACTAAATATGAGCATTTAAATATAGGTATTTTCCAAAATACTCGTTTGAGGTTTTCTAAATCATTATTTAATGACACAGGAAAGGCAGGTTTAAACTTTTCTTTCTGTTTTATCCTGTATGTGCACTTATATTTTCAACAGTATTATTTAAATTAAAACATTTTTTAACAAATAACTTTTTTTCTGCCATGGATTCCAAAACAGAAGCCAGTGAACGGAACGATATGTAATAAAATATGTATTCTTCTATTATTTTTCCAACATGCTATAGTTTCCGCGGTTCGTCGCGCAGAACAGCAATGTTTTGTTTTTCCTGCCAAACCTCTCGCGGCGTCTATTGATCGCATGCAGATAATTAAAGGCAGTTTTATCATAGCATATGCACATGTTTGATGCAAGATAAAAGCGGACTAACTTTATTATAACAAAAGAATGTAATCTCTGTGCAGTAGTGCGGAATCTCTGTCTGCATCAGTTCACTATGCTTACTGAAACATTAAAAACGGGAGATAGAAATTTAGTTCCCGACCTTTGTGTTTCAAACGTATTAAGTTCTAAAGACTTATTTTGTGCATGAGATTCGTTAATAGCCATTATAGAAAAACTTGTAATAAATATGATCCTTTTTGTTATATTCTCAATGTGTGTATATATACACACAGACAGTTTTATCGAAACAGATAAGAAATACAAGGGATAAGAGTCATTATTCATGGCAACTTTATTTATTATTTTTATCCCTTCCGAACAAAGGAAAACAAGAAAAATCTAAAACATACTTTTAAAAGCATACTGGAATGTACTTTCGAGTGAAGCCGCCAGATGGTGTATATGAGCAGAACGACGTGTCTCAGCATGCCCCGAAGTTCAGTTGGTGAGCGATAGTGGTCAAGAATAGAGGAGTTGGTCCTGGTGGTGTAGTGGTAACTATACTTGCTTCCTGAACCCAAGATCGCTTTAAAAATCCTAAGTATGGCTTGCTTCGGAAGAGAAGCCGTGGGTCCCGTATCGTACATTTACGGCACGAAAAAGAACCTCAAGCCTGAAAAATGAGACCTCTGAAATTGTCGGCCGTGTGACTTGCTAAATAGAATGGGACGCTGATGACCTAAGAGGTTAAAGAGCGTGTGCTAATAAAGCAAATCAGGGAATAGAGGTCACGAAGAGTGAACAACGTGCGTATATGAAAATAGAATTTCTTCGCTGCAGGAATGCACAAGAATGCAACCCAGAGCTACAGGAAGCACTGAATTCATGTGTCCTGCTCTGGACTGTACATATCTTTAATTTTAATTTCGACAGTTCTCTCCTGAATCCAAAATTGTCTTTATTTAGTTCTTTAATATATGAAAAGTATATCTCCGTGGTCTAGTGATAGCGTTTGCTATTATAAATCCGGAGGTCCTGTATTCAATTTCGGGTCAGTAAAGGTGTGTGATTTTTATTTTTCCTCCGCCTTACCCATACACCTTTACCTGACCAGAAATTGAATACAGGACCTCCGGATTTATAGTCGCAAACGCTATCATTCATCCGTATAGACTACGTTTTTTTATTAGTGTTTAACGCCCGTTTTTACTACTGAGATACCACAGGCGGTGGACACTGATGATACATGAGATGAAATGATAAATTGGGAAAGCATATTTTTTAAGGAAGGAAGCGTTCCAGGCTTAAGCTTAGGGTACCTCCCCGGCATTTGCCAGTTATGAGGACTGAGGAAAACCTGGAAAACCTGAAAAACCCCAGTCAGGGAGGAGAGACTGGTGGGATTCGAACTCCAGACCTCCCGCTCACGAGTTCGCGCCTTAACGACCTCGCTCACCCGTGGCGGTATAGACTACGTTTAAATACCCCAATGCATCTTAACCATATCACCTTTCCGTGTTCTCCAATGGGAGAGCGCAGCGACGCCCTATGAACCGGCCTCAAAAACCGTCATTCCGGTGGGAATGCTCACAAGCTCACGAGGACAATGGGCTGGCATTGCACAAAAAATATAATTTGAAAAGTGTTCAGTTCTGCAAATTAATACATATTTAAAACGACACACGAAAATTTAAAGCTCAATTTTAAGCCTGATTTTCGGTTTTATTTTATACACCTTCAAAATCCTTGCCTAGATATAACATCATGTAAATAATCAGTTTTATCATTTATATATGATACTTTCAACAATTTTAGACATGTTAAAAACTGGGTTTTAGAAGAAAGAGCAAAATAAAAAAAAATGAATCTGGATGCTGTATGTTTCTTAACATATTATAAATAAATAAATAAATGAACATGAACAAACAAGGTTAAAAAGCAAAAAAGTGAGGAATCAATAGTATAAGTAATAAACGTTTATTTATTTAAATAATTGCTTCCAGATACATAAATTAATACTTATCCAGCGCACGGTTCTAGACAGACGGTTCGTGCTCCTATTTACATATAAGAAATAATAAGAAAAAACAGAGAAATACACATACACAAACACTTAAGTCATATACTAAACTGTTTAGGAACTAATCCTGCTCCTTCCCCAGTCATGACGGAAAAAATTATGTAAGTTTGCCATTACAGGGCATTAAACTACACAATATATACACTAGAAAATAAAAAAAAAAAACCGATAGAAGTATATTTCAAATATATAAGTACATTATATACTATATTCTCTCTAGCCGGAAATGTTCTCTCACCCACCATATCTGCTTAATAAATTTACGTAGTCCCCGCCAATTATTCTTATCCAATACCAAATTCAGACCTACCGCCCTACTTCTTCTCGACCTCACAAACTTCTCAGGAAGAATCTGCTACCTTCAGCTCTCTGTACCTTCACATTTCTGTATATAAACTGTATTTATAACGATGCATATGTTTTATATTTAACAAAGTATTGTCGTGAAGATAGCAAATGTGAAATATTATTATAAAATGTGTGTGAGAACTATATTTGTATGTAAGAGCGCTGTGATAACCTTCAGGAAACATTTGCTTACGTTTTCACTATAATAACTATATTATTAATTATTCACTATAATTTAAATTAAATTTAAAAGCCAACAAAATCAATGTAAATTTCGATTATTTTTATTTGCTTTGTACATTTTAATTGTTTCTGAATAGGAACATGTTTTTGTTTTATTGAAACATGTGAACATCTTAATTGCGCACGTATTTCGAAACTTTGTTATTTCTCTTTATTTTAGTGAATGTAAGGATGTTATCAAAGGCTCAGTTCATAAACATGGTTACATTTAAAATGTTTAAAAACACTCGCACAGTATCACTTTCTCTATTAATGTCATAAAATCAATTTAATTAATGGTATATCACTAGTTTAATTTCAAAATTATAAATAATGATAATTCTGAAAATGTTTGTTTCTCTTTTGTAGTACTTATAGGTTGCAAAACTCTAATTTTGTTCCCCTAATAACAAACAGCAATGCCATAAGTTATTCAATTTCAATAATTAATAAGGCTTAAAATGAATTTTTGTATTCATTTTTATTAAAAGTTATTCAACTCGGTGAGGAATTCGCTTAGTTTAGGTAGGTCCTATGTCATGGATTTTTTATGATAGAATCCAGTTCCTAGTGCACAGGTTGTTTCCAATAAGAAATCAATTTTTACTTTGTGTTTGCCTCCCCTTATTAAGTCTAACCACTGTTTCATCACCATGACGTCGGTTCTGGTGGTGTAGTGGTTACCATACTTGCCTCCTATACCCAAATTCGCGGGTTCGAACCCGGCCAGGACCGATGGATTTTTTCGGGCGTAAAAATCCTAAGTATGGCTTCCTTCGGAAGGGAAGTAAAGCCGTGGGTCCCATGTCGTACATTTACGGCACGAAAAAGAACCTCAACCCTGATAGAGAGGCCTCTGAGCAAAATTTGTCGGCCGTTTCACGCCCTGAATTGAATGGGACGCTGATGACCTGAGATGTTAAAGAGCGTCCATAAATAAATCAATCAAAAAAAAAAAAAAAATCACCATGACTCTAAAAAAAATAATGAGTTACAAATATTCTCAAACTTATTTTTTACCCCACAATTGCCGTGCTCATGGTATTACACACACCTCTCCGGTTGACATTTTTCCCTGCAATATTAATGCACTAAAATATATCTGGCGAATTAAGTTTCCAATATTATGCTGATGTCATGCTAACTTTCTAATATTACTATAGGATGTTTTTCTTTCCTCCTATAATTTACAACTAGAGTCAAATGCTATATAAAATCCTTCAAGTATATGGTTGATCTTGTGAGAGAAATATTTGACTGACTATAATTTCGTGAATAAAAAGCGAACTGCATAGCTAGGAACGTTTTGCTTGTAGAAACTTCTGATTTCGGTAAGCAAACAGATCTGACCTACACGAAACGTATGCATAAATGAAGAACTTCATGCATGCTTCTGAAAGCACCTGAGGTGCTGGCAGTTACAGGTTCAAATATTGCGTCCGCCCAGGCAAATATTTTTTATATTCCGCCGGTGAATGGAATGTGAATAAATAAAGTTTAAACACTGCTGCCAATAGTTTATTAAAATACCACACTGTAATCTTCCATCGGTACCTAGGAATATCGGAAATTAAGGTTCACGTATATATGTAGATTGCAGTTTCAATTTCCTTAAAAAGGTGTTCTAGTGTTTATCTTCTTCCAGTTAAAAAGTACGGGCAAATAAATTGTCAGAGCGGCTTAAAGGATCGATCAACCATATTGTTACAAATCACCACACAAAAGATGTGTTATATTAAAAATAGTAAACTCTTTACATCTTCATATAGTTTTTTTCTTCTTCTTATGGTGTTTAAGACCCGTGTTCACTAAAGAGGCATCATAGGCGGTGGGCACAGATTATACATGAAATTATATATTCGTAAAGAATATTATTGTACACTTTTTATCTTATAACAAAGTATGTGGTGAGATTAATAGTGTTATGGTGTAATGATATTGCATATAGTTTTGTAATAAGTGAAATCTCGGTGTGCTCTTTTACCGCCACGTAAAGAATGTCTGTGCCTAGGATGTCTATTTATACTGAAATAGGGCCTTATTTATTAAAATTAAAGCTTATTTTAGGCACCTAAAACGGCAATTTTCAGTGCCGAAAAATCCTTTGTCTATTCATATTGCAATGGCTGCAATCCTTCACTTCGTTACATTTATTTTTGGTCAATTATTGCAGAGAGCGTTTGAAAAGTAGGTAGTCACGAATTGGACGGCAAACAGAGAAGAATATCTTATGATGCTTCTTTCAAGCATAAAGTAATTCTTTATGCTGGAAAATAATGGTAACAGAAAGACAGGAAGAGAGTTCAAAGTAGCTGAGAGCAACGTTCGCTTGTGGCGGTAACAGAAATTGTCATTATTTGCCAATAAAATTTGTAGGAAGAAATTCACTGGTCCTCGCAAAGGAGGACATCCTGACATTGAAGAAAAGTTTTGGAATTCGTACATGAAAGGAGGAAGAACGGACAACCTGTAACTAGTGACAGCATAAGAAATAACTTGTTCTTCTTCGACCTACACCAACTGTCCTGGCAACAGCAGAGTGATGGATTTTGTTCTACGTGCTGCAAGATGTAATTTTAAATTCTATGCTCTGGTGTTTTATGAAACGGACGTGCTTATCTCTAAAACGCCGTACTACAACAATATTCCTAAATCTTTTTTTATGATTTTAAGTTTCAATTTGGGGTACGCATTACATTCAATAGCGCATTAGATTCGCGTAAATAAGATATATTTGCGTATTAAAAAGCGTGATGATGTGGAGCGTTCTTAAATATTCCGCGAAAATAGTCGGGCATTTCGGATGGACAATTTGAATAGTCTTGTTGTGTACTGCTGGGAAGGCACAACGCAAATTATAACACAATATACAGTATATACTGTAATAGTATAATATATAACATGTTTGATTTGACATAAAATAATTCAAATTTAATTAAACATTTTGGCATTGTCTCATGTTTTAAAACAAAAGAAAATATTTTCCATTTATTAGCACTTATAACCTCCAGTTATTCTAGCAGAAAGGTTAAAGGCGGTATTCAATAAAATTCCCTCGTGTACCTGCTCCTTCCATAGAACCTCCAGAGAAAGTATAGAGTATGGTTACTTATAAACAAATTTAGACAAGCCAGATATATTTTCTATAAAAATCGACAGATAGACGACGAGTGTTTAATGAGGGGAAGCTACCATAATCAAATTAGAAAAATATTAAAACATAGCCATAAAAATTCTCTCTGGCGGCTTGCATTAAAAACACAAATTTTGCTAACTTCACCTTCATAAAACTATTCAAAATGAATGGTATATAAATTCATTATAGGTCGATCGCAGTCACTTGATATGAGTGGTTAAAGTCCTGTAATTCGATTTTACGCAGTTTAAACCCACACTTCGTGTTTTTTACTTGCGAAGAACGCTTGCATCGCAGAAAAACAGGTTTAGGAGTATAGAGAAACCCAAATTTATACACGAAATTCTCCTATATTATGAGAAAATGTATATATGCTGCCTATGTGACAAAATACTTACCCATTGTTACTTTAATTGTAATTTTATGTTGTGACAATGTAACTTAAAGAAAGCCAAAGTATCAGGCGTGGTTATGTTAGTAAAATTTTATAGAATCCACGTTAGCAAGCCGGTACATTTGCCATCGGCTACCGGCCAAGTTCACATGTGAATTCTTTGTGCATACAATATATACGGATAATAAGAAAAAAATGATAGTATGAATAGACGGATTGTTTTGCTGTACTTCCGATATTACGATCGAATTTATTTTCTTTGTTAACTGTTAAAAAAACTGACCGTAACAATGTCTTAAGAGGGGATATTAAGAAAGAGCATCAGTCAATCACATCGACAAAATCATCATTTTAGAATATTTTGTATAGAGGTATATGCCTCTCCTATGGATCCAAGGTTCACGATTTCATACCCAGCCGTGGACGATAGATTTTCCAGACCACAAATCCGTCGGAAGAGACTTAAAGTCATTAGCTCCGTATGGTAGATTCCTCGACAAAACTACTCGGTGTTTCATACACAAAAATACTTTAGTTAGCTGTCGGAGGGCGTTGGAGGCAATGGGCTAAATACCTGCCCCTCTGGACATAATTGCACTTGAAATTCTCCTTGCTAATTGAAAGCTCCCGTGTTCCAGTCCGGAACGAAGGGTACTAACAACAGTGACAAACAGATTATTTGATTTTATCCCAGGTTTCATTTATTCTGTTGTGAAAATTTAAGCGGTTCTAAGTGGTATCATTGTCACTGCTGTCATTATTTTTAAACGCAATATCCAACCAGAATTATCAAAAATTGTCAATTAAGCGTTTAAGTGCAGGCGTGTTAATAAACTGTTACTAAACATTACCTCCCCATCTCTCTTGCTATTCATTAGATATAAAGGCACAAAATTGTTCATCGCTTTAGTCCAATATGCAATTATGGCCACAAATAAAAACATTGATTTGATTCTAAATCAATAAAAGCAATTTGACATGAAATTATTAAATTAAAAAATAAAAAAATAAATTGAAACCTTATGAAGGGATGGATTCGCAGAAATATATAGAAGAATGTAATTATTCAAATGTTACATTCGTAATTAATGATTTTCACGCAATTGAATTAATTTAAACGCATGTTAAAAATACCTTAACTCTGAAAATATTAGCAGTAGTGACGTAAAAGCCTTTTTCAGATGCATCTGAAAAAGAAACTGGAGAATACATGAAAAATATTAGTTTTACTGGGAGAAAAATGAATTGGTTAATAAATTTATGGATATATTTAAAAACAATTTAGAAGGCTCAGAAGATAAATATAAAAACCATAATTCCTTGAAGGGTTCCAATAGCGTATGAGACATGATCGATAGCTTAAAGAAGAGAATCAATTCCCCATCGGTTATCTATTGTGCTTGAATACATCTGTTTTTAACTATGAAGAGAGAATTCAACATTCAATCTAAAAGCAACAAAATAATTAAAACTCATGGAAAACCAATACGCATTTCAAAAATAGAAAACCTTTCGTCCATAATTTTTTAATAGTATTTAACGCCCGTTTAACTGCAGAGGCACCACAGGCGGTGCACAATGATGATACATGAGATGTAATGATATATTGGGAAAGGATTTTTTAAGGAAGAAAACGTTTAGGGTATGTTTAGGGTATGTCCCCGGTATTTTCCATTTATGCGGACTGAGGAAAACCTGGGAAAAACCTCAGTCAGGGAGGACAGCCCTGGTGGGAATCGAACCTCAGACCACCCGCTCACGAGTTCGCGCCTTAATAACCTCGACCACCCGTGGCGGTACCCTTTAGAGCTGGAATGATAGATACTTAAAAAGCAATTTTCAGTTGGTATAATATTTGATGCTCTCAGCTCCCTGACTGTTGTCCATCAGAGCGAGGCATAATACAGAAAGCACCTTTATATATTAAAATCTCATTTTACACCTTTAGCTAGTGACCCCTTCATATAATTTTATGAAATACATTTTCATTTTAAATGATGTAACATTTAACAATTATATAGTTTAACAGATGTAGCATGTAAAGTTGAATGTCAGGATTCTGAAATTTCGGTCATTCCTAATGTAGAGGCGAATGACAAGTTTTTACTACGGTATTTCTGTCTCTTTTTACGTATTTATTATTTTGATTTTAATAAGTTGATTATTACTTAACTAGCAGAAATGAAAACAGAAATATCACATTGTAATAAGTAAAACTGCTAAAATATTTTAAAATTATATCAAATTTATGATTTCAGTCATCTGGAAAATAATTGATAGATTTACTCCATATATGAAAAATGTTGATTACGTTCATACAAAAAAAATTATGGTTGCTTTAATTAACCTGTAAGAGAAATATTGTTATCCTTCGATTATTTCTCCCCAACAATCGTGACCCCCCAATCTGTCGTACCCAACTGAGACTGTGCGAGATGACCTTGAAACTCTTGTCTGATAACAGTGTAAATGCTTTAAGGATGTCTTTCTTATAATCAGTCTGTGAGCTTAAAATTACAACATTCTAATTATATGTGCTCATTTGAAAAAATATCGATTCATTAAAAAAAAGAGCCGATTAAAAAAAATTAACAACGGAATGAAAAATAATTATCGAATAATCGATTATTTTTCATTCGATTATCTCATCGCTAGCTGCAGCTCTGCCAGTGGTTCTCGGTAAGCGGTTCTGAAATGTCATAAAGAAAGCGGTTCTGTCCTGTGGTTTTCTTTTGTGACTTGTTCCAGAACATCTGGCAATACTCTCTTCAATTAAAAATTGAGAAATAATTAAACGAAAAAACACTTTTTAAATTTCGGGTCACAAGTATACGCCTGCTCTTAAAGATCCCATTTCCCTAATTTTCAGAAACTATTTTTCATATTTGATTTGAATGATATATGTACAGTTTTGTAGTGAACAAACAGTATTAATGCCGCTGGAGTGATTATTAAACTTTGGGTTACAGGTAAACCTCCCCTCCTAATGGACCGATTACTTCGATTTTCAAAAAATAAATTTTCTATCTTATTTTAATGATATATACGAAGTTTAGTTGTTAAAAAAACAAACATAAAGCCGCTAGAGCAATTTTTAAATTTTGGGTTACAGGTAAGCCCGCGCTCCTAATAATCAGATTTCACTGATTTTCAGAAAACATTTTTGTTATTTTATTTAAATGGCATATACCAAGTTTACTTTAAATCAAATTAAAATTGCTGCCTCTAGAATGATTTTTAAACTTTGCCTTAGCCTCCTCTCCTAATTGCCCGATTGCCTTAATTTTCAAAAAACTATTTTTATCAAATTATTTTAAAGAAATATAACGAGTTTCGTTGAGAAAAACAAAAACTTGATGCTAGAGCGATTTTTCCTTGGTTTAAAACATTTTCGCTTTGCGTTAAACTCCAACCCTAATGATACAATTTTGCTGGTTAACGAACTCAACTAATGATTTGTTAACTGATGGTTATATGCTGAGTTTAATTGAGAAAAACCTAAATTGCGACCGCTAGAGCATTAACAGACACACACACACACAAGCGCGCGCGTCTAATAAGTAGGATCGACGAAGATGTGAAGAAATTTTTCAAAAATCCCTTCATGGGTACAACCGCTTACATTCCTTCGGAATTCACTAAAAGCAAATAACGATGACTACGAACACGCCTAAAAGGCAGTTTAGCAAAGAAACAATGGCTCCTACGAAACGACGGTTGTCTGTGTGAGTCTTAACCAGCTATGCTATCTTCACTATGTGTTCTCTGCACATACATTGATTACTGATTCTTGAAGCCCTCGGGAGTCTTTTACAAACGACTAACAAACAAGTGACGATTGTTTAAACTTTTATGGAAAGAAGACTATTTCGAGTTAGCTGTAGATATATTAAATAATTCGTAAAATATTCGTTTCTTTGAAATGTAAAATTGCATCGGTGAACATCTTTTTGTTTTGAGCAGTGTAAGTGGATAAGGAAATTTTTGGAATAGAGTGTCTCAGTTCATCATAAAATCCTTATTTCCAGGTCAAATATTAGCGAATTAAACTCTGAAATGCTATCCTATCAAAGCTATTAACCAGATTTAGAGAATATTTCTATTTATTTTAAAGGAAAAAAAAAAGAAAGAAAAAAAGAAAAGAAAAAAGAAACAAGATAGAAACCAACAAATTGTGGCAGAGAGTTATTATTTCCAGGTGAAGCGAGTTCCCCTGTTTAAAAACTTGCTCTCACAAAGAATATTTTTTTCAGGAGGAGCGAAAAACTGTGTTTAAAATATTAACGCTTCAGTTACAATTTTGGTGTTAGTACATACAGGGAAACATGAAATTCATCTCTATATGCAATTTAAATAAATAATTATTTAATATAAACAAAAGAGGGATAGGTGAAAAATGTAGTTGGAGTATTTTAGAACAGGAATGAGGATTTGATGAGCTTTGGGAAAAGTCTAATCCAACTTATTTTAGGCATATTATTGAAATAATGTATGGAAAACAACACCTTAAACTAAGGAAGACAAGAATCAAGTAACACAAAAGTTTTACATAATTTTTATATTTAGGTATATCATTTGTGTGACCACCTCCTTGGTCTAGTTAGCGTTGCTGATTGCTGGCCGGGAGGCCGGGATTCATTCCCGGCACCTACTTGATTTTTTTTTTTTAATTTAGGGGACCTGGACCGTGGTTCACCCAGCATCATGAAAACAACAGGGGAGCTGTCTCATAGAGAGGTGGCAATCTTCGACCACGAAAGCCACATGAGAGACGACCGTTATGGTTCCGGCATGCTGATCATATGCCCCCTACAGCACTGTCCTCTATCAATGAAGTCGTAAGACGGAAGTGGAGGAAACAGAGGTCGCCGCGGCATGCCATGGACTCACCCCTGCCAAATGAGAAGAGATATCACATTTATTCACTTAACAAAATTACTTTCAACAACCAAAACACAATCTCTTGTAGGTTCATCTTCACCGTTTTCCTTTACCACAGAGTTCCGAGCAGTTGAGACGGTTTCGAAGCAGTCCCCATTGTTGTATTAGGACGCAGAATTTGTGAGTTTAGGTATATATGAACATTAAATCTTCTTGTAGGGATGAGAGTGTGAAACAAAATATTTAATTTGAATTGTTTATAATTGGAGTTCCTAGTTTTGGAATTGAGTAACTCAATTAGCAGCAGCAGCAGTAAATGCTTGCAAGACAGGTTCCAAACATGGCAGTGGAGCATCTCTGGGATAAGCTAATGCAAATTCATTATAAAATTATAATTATACCGCGAACTTATTCCAGCCGTTGAGTGCAAACCACTGCCCTTATTATGAACACTGAAAGTATAAACAAGCGACGGTCTCTAACATTAGCGTTGGGCATTGTTTTGCAGTTCTTGATACTGTCTAAGACGAATCAGTATTCAAGAACAACCCCACTCGTTTTATTTTATCGTAGCCTAGTCTTCTCATTCAGCTCAATGCTCGCTTTTATCACCAATTTCCTTCAGTAGCAGATTCCTCACTTAAAAGCACAGCGGAGGGTCGCCCCGGTCAATTAATAACGTCTGCTGCAATTCGTTTTCGACCGTAATAAAAGTAACCTATGCTAATACCTATTGTCCTGCTCTTGCGTATCTATCTTCAGACGCGTTTGAGATTGGAGAGGCAAGGAAATAGCGAAATAAAGGACCGTATAAAGCGGATGGGAATGCATCAGTTTCATCAACTTAATTTGCCCTGTGCTGCAAAAGAATCGTTTAATTTT
The DNA here is from genome assembly GCA_030762175.1 of Metallyticus violacea. Classification (NCBI taxonomy): domain Eukaryota; kingdom Metazoa; phylum Arthropoda; class Insecta; order Mantodea; family Metallyticidae; genus Metallyticus; species Metallyticus violacea. The sequence continues at coordinate 34,260,103 of CM060831.1, read as the reverse complement.
CAAGGATAATTAAATATCCGAAAGTTAACGACAATCCCGGGGTCGTTATCAGAGAGAAATGTGCGTGCAAAAAGACAAAACCGTCGTTTCGTTGGAGCCATTGTTTCTTTGCTAAGCTGCCTTTTAGGCGTGTTCGTGTCATCGTTATTCACTTTTTAGTGAATTCCAAAGGAACGTATGTACCCATGTAGCGATTGTTGAAAAGTTCCTTCAAACCTTTATCAATCCTACTTATTATGTGTGCGTCCGTTAACGCTCTGGCGGTCGCAAATGAAGTTTTTTCTCAACTAAACGGGACATATAACTATGAATTAACAAACGATTAGTCGAGTCGTTAACCAGCAAACGTACCATTTGGGGTGAGGGTTAACCTAAAGCGAAAATGTTTTAAAAATTGAAAAATCGCTATCTAGCGGTCGCAGCTTTTCTTTTTTCTCAACGAAACACATTATATTTCTTTAAAATAACAGGGCTATTAGGAGTGGGGTTATCCCTGAAAAACACGTGGGAGTTAAAGCGACTTTAAAAATCGCTCTGGCAGCCACAATTTAATTTTTTTAAAGGAAAGCCCATATATGCCATTTAAATAAAATAACAAAAATATTTTCTGAAAATCTGTGAAATCTGATTATTAGGAGGGGGGGGGGCTTACCGTGAAAACCAAAATTTAAAATCGCTCTAGCGGCATATTTGTTTTTTTAACAATAAAACTCCGTGTATACCATTTAAATAAAATAATACATTTAGTTCCTGAAAATAGGGGTAATCGGTCTAATAGGAGTTGGGGTTTACATGAAACCCAAAATTTAATAATCGCTCTAGCGGCATTAATATTTTTTGTTCACTACAAAATTCGACATATATCAATCAAATCAAATAAGAAAAATAACTTCTGAAAATTAGTGAAAAGCATCATTAAAATCAGGGGTATACTTGCAAATCTAAATTTAAAAACGGTTGTTTTCGTTTAATTGTCTCTAATGTTTTAAAATAAATAGACAAATTAATTCAACATATATACTTTATACATACCGATTTATGTGTTTTATATTTAACAAGAGAATTGACGTGAAGATAGAGAACGTGAATTATTAATCTAACATGCGTTTGAGAAGTATATTTGTATGTAAGAGCGCTCTGTAATAACCTTCAGAAAGCGTTTACGTTACATGTTTAACTTATTTCATTTTATTAACTAATAGGGTCGTACTATATCTTCTTTTTTAAAGCTACTCTACTAGGTGAGGAATTCGCTTAGTTTATGCAGCTCCTGTGTGATGAACTTTTGTCTGAATACTTTTCTTGTTACTTGGTAAATAAGAAAGATATATTATTAGCGTGTTGCTAAGTTATTCATTGTATAGAGCTACATGTCTACATTGAATCGAGTGACATCGTCTGCTTCTCAGAGATATTATTATCAATACATTGTTTCAGCAAAAAATAGATATAAATATCAAAATAAAACTTTTTACGTTACTCGCGGCTACTCTGTCTCCCTTTTTCCGGTTGCAGCATCTGCACATCCCCCGTAAGCAATCGCACTCAGCCGGCTTGTAACTCAAATAACCTCACTGTGTGTATGTTCAGAAGCAAAACATAATTATTAAATTTTCCATTTTCTCTTTAAAATAGTTATGGAAGAAATACGAGGGGTAGTCAATTTTTCTTTTAGCGCATGGAATGCACTAGGTTCGGTCCAGATTGGTGTGGTCTTTTTCAAAGTATTCTCCGTTGAGTTGCCCAACGCGTCTGCCTCATCCTTTTTCACGACGGTCTCGGAAATATCAAAACACTCCCCCTTAGCTCCTTTTTCAGACAGGGAAAGAGATAAACGTCACAGGAGGCTAAGTCTGGGGAGTATGGAGGATGGGGGCACATTCTAAGTTCCCTATACTTCCACTGGCACCATCTTCTGTTCAGAAGTCAGTAATCTCGGAACCCACCTCGCATAAACGCGTTTCATGTACAAATGATCATGTAGATCGAAATTGTACATGGGAAATGTGTAACATGACTGCACTTGTTATTCTTGAGTCTTTGCGAACAATTATGCCAGATCATGGTTATTCATGGTTTTGCTGCTGGAGACCTGGACCGCCTTGATTTGTTGTTGAAACACGGCCCTCCCTAAATTCCTTGAACCACTGAAGTGCTGTGGATTGCTCTTAGCGAATCAACTCCATTTTGCATAATATAGAATAAAAATGCATCAAGAATATTTTCAATAAACAAAAAGTAATAATATATAGAAAAGCTCGTTGCTTAATAAATGCTTTAATTTGAATACGATTCGACTTTAGCGACGCGTAGAAGTAGCAAAGTTCATTAAAATAGATTATTGGGATTGTATTCCCCGCCATTTGTAGTATAAGGAAATTAAGCAATCAGGGCATGGGAAAAACAAAATGAATCATTACCCGCTCCAATAATCTCGCTATTATGCTATTTGCACATGCATGTAACTTAGTTCTAATCCTGTACTCAATTATACGACCGGTTAGTGAAATTCGCACATGTTTTGAATTAATGCGGAAAACTACAGTAAAATTTCGTTAAAAGTATGTAGCTCACTTTGTCTTCCGACAGACAGTTTGGAAACAAATAATAACCGCTGTCTCATTTTTAATGTGATGCTTTATTAATACGTCGGAATGCATACATTAATATTTTGATATGAAATGGACAAAATGAAATGGAAAAACGTTCCATCTGTGGTTATTTTAATAAGAATAAACAATAAAACGAGCTAAATTGGGAATGATCCTTGATTTGGAGAGTTTTGTGTTTTCGCATAAGGCGATGAATAAACCCTACGGTGCCGCAGTTCCCATCTGCCAGCAGACCGCTGGATACCGCTAAGCATTTCTAGTGGTTTCACATCTCTGCCGAAACCCGAGGGGGTGGGGAGGTTAGTACTATGGAGGGAACAGTTTTGCGCTCAGAGACCAGAATTCCCAAAATTTTAAAAAGGAATCAGAACTAAAGACTCAGAATTGCAGAGAATATAAATGAGACATATCCACCAAGGCGACATTTCTAATGGTTGAGATGAAATGAGCATAGAGAGTAGAATAGCAAGACTTAGAAACCACATAGTGTTAAGGCAGATGGTCTTTGACTTTTAAATTCGTCTTAAAACTTTATATAAATTTATTTGCAACGTAAATTTAGTCTTTGCATAATTGGGTTTGCTACAACTGCATGAAAGTTCATAAGCATACATTTATTTAAGTAAAGTTGTAAAATAGACCAATAATCAAGTAGAGAAGTATAGGAAGGGTAAAAAGCATTTATTGTTATAGAACAAAACTAGGTTAATTTAGAGGATTTGACAAATGTTTTGTGATAAAAGAAAAATTCAGCTATAAGAGATATAAAAATTCTGTCACGCAAGAGCTGTGTAAACTAAGGGAATTCCTCACCGAGTAGAATAACTTTTAATAAAAATTAATATAAAATCAAAATTAGGTCTTATTAATTAATAAAATGAAATAAATAATACATTACTGTGTGGTATTAGGGAAACAAAATTAGAATTTCTTCAACCTATTAGTATTACAAAGGAAACACATTTGTAGTTATTATTATTATTATTATTATTATTATTATTATCATCATCATCACTATTATTATTGATGTTGATTTTAAACCACAATAATTAATGGTATACTATTAATCAAATTAATTTTTTAGCATTGATAGGTAAAGCAATACTGTGTGAGTATTTTTAAACATAACTTTGGTATCATCCTTACATTCACTGAAATAGAGAGAAATAACAAAAGTTTCAAATTACATTGCGCATTTAAGAAAAAGTTAATATGTTTCAGTAAAGCAAAAAATGTTACTATTCGGAAACAATTACAAAAAACAAATAAAAATAGTCGAAAGTTTGCACTGGTTTTGAAATTTAATTTAAATGTTATTGTAGTAAAAACATGTAAGCGAATGTTTCTGAAGGTTATTACGGAGCGCTCTTACATGCAAGTATAATTCTCACACACAGATTAATTTTTCACATTTGCTATCTTCATTATGATGATTTTGTTTAGTATAAAACGTATCCGTTATAAATAAGGCTTATATGCTTAGTTATTTTTTTATTTTCTTTTCTTTTACTCTTTTATTTTATTTGTAATAAATATATTCTTTTGTTGTTTTATTTTAAAATAATGTAAAGAAAATTGTACGCAAGAGTATTTTTTTAATTTCGGTTTTCAAGTATACCCATACTCCTAAACGTCCAATTGTCCTAATTTTCGGTAAATATTTTTCTTATTTTATTTAAATGGTATATACCAAATTTTGGTGTGAAGAAACAAATATTGCTGCCGGTGATATTTAAAGTTTTGGGTTTCAGCTAAACCACTGTCCTAATATTTTGATTTCACTGATTTTTGGAAGCTATTTTTCTTATTTTATTTCAATGGCATATTCCTAGTACCCTTTAAAAAAATTAAAATACGGCCGCTAGAGCGATTTTTAAATTTCGCCATAACCCCTTCTCGTTTTTTCAGGTAAACTTACACTCCTAATAATCTGATTTCACTGATTTTCAGGAGCCAGTTTTCTTGTTTGATTTAAATGGTATATGCCGAGTTCAGTTGTGAAAAAACAAATATTGGTACTGCTAGGGCAATTTTTAAATGTTTGGTTTCAGGTTAATCCCCATCCGAATGGTCCGATTTTTCTGGTTAACGAATTCGACGAATCGTTTGTTAATTGATGGTTATATGCCGAGTTTCGTTGAGAAAAAAAGAATGCGATCACTAGAGCGTTAGCGGTCACACAAACGCACACGCACAGATATATATATATATATACTTTTATGGTTTTATTATTTTTTCTTGTAGGTGCCTAGTAGGTACCTTCGTTGGAGATTTGGAAAAATTATTCAAAAATATTTCCATGGGTGCAAACGCTATAGCTTACATTCCTTCGGAATTTGCTAAAAGAGACAATATTGTTTTGCTTCCTGATAGTTTTCATCAATACTATTCCATAATTAGCTTAAATACAATAGTGTTTTCATTTCCAAATACTATCACGTGCATTTCAAACGAGTGTTTAAATTTTTAAGGTTGACACTGATAGAAAATATTTCGTAATGTTTGGAAATGTATTAAATAAAAGGAATATTTAACGGTTATTTGTTATTTCTCCAAGTGTTCATATAAGTTATATGATTTTTTAAAATTATTATAATAAGTGTCAGAGATAAAAGTTGTGAAAGATGTGTTTTTAAGTTTTCTATCCCCGAATGTAGGACTTTTCCAAGTCTTGACAGTTCTGGGGCAAGAAGCCTAAGTTTTCATGCGTTGGCGAAATGTTCAGTTCAGAAGTGAATTCTTTCATCCATACCAAGCAGCCAGGGTCCAGAAGACCGTTAAGTAGACGCAGGAAGTATCTACCTTGGTGGTATTCTAGTCACAAAGCCTACACCGACCGAATCCCTACCCTGGAAGTTCTTTCAGATTCCTTTTCTCCTTCTTCGTGGAAATATAAAGCGGAATCTAATATTTTAGCCACGTTTTTCTTCCTTTCCATTTCATTCACAATCATGATCGTCTCTCACCCCTACAGCTGCCCATAAATCAACAAGAAACAAAGAGCAACAGGCTGTGAAACGTAACTCGAGTAGAAACTGGTGTTCAGAGATTAGAGGCATAAGTCAATATAAACACCACTTTAGTTGGCGAGACACTTGGAATTCAGTTCATGTTAGATTAGTTGCTTCAGCAGTGCTCAACTTATAATCGACACAGTGAAAAATCTTAAGGAAGGGAAAACGTCAGCGTTCATGAAATATAAGTAAGCTCTTCTCTATACGTACAACTGAAGTGAAAAGAAAAACAAAAGCTTTGAGCCTGAACTCTGGAGCTGTTTGTAAATTAAAATGCACATTATTAGTAGAGCAGATGGCTTGGCTGGTTAGGGCATTGGGGAATAGGCAAACGCGGAGGACATAGGTTTGAAATTGCCTGGAGTTTTTTTCCCTGTAAAGGTGAATATCAAGTAATTTTGGACACCGGCTCAGTTGATACTAATGGATTCATTCTTTATATCGTGTTAAAGGCCTCTTGGCAGTGGGCATAGGCTGTTAAACACTAAATTTAAATTATTTTTTTGAAATTCGTTTGTTTGGAATTTCATCCTGTATTTGCAGAGATGCACACGGGAACTAATTTTGAGCTTTTATTTAGTCTTATGCTGAATTTAAGTTTTGCAGTCCTAGTGCCTCGATATACTGGCATTGAGAAAGCAATCTAGTGATCTTATTATAAGGAAAATTGTCTGTTTTCGGATATAATTCAATAACTGGCTCTTCAGTATATTAAGCTGAAGTGTTTCCTGCATTAATACAGTAGTATCTGTAGTAGTGTTTTATTTACAACATGTATTTATAACAAATCTAACTTATCCATGTCGCACGAGGCCTGAAACCGTACGCGTTTTCCCAGTACACTAGGAAATACATGAAACTGCACAAACCAATATTTAATTCTTAAGAGATAAACAATATATATAATGAATTAAAAAATTAAAGAAAAAATAACAAAATATAATATAAAAATTTTAAATAAATAAATAAAATAAACAGAAAAGAAAACAATACAAAAGTAAATAACTTACACTTCATTACACTCCCTCATAATGCACCCTCAAAGATTGTGACCCATGTTCAAAGGCGGGTAGAGGAACAGATTAATTAATATAGAACCGCCACGTGTGGCCAAGGTCGATAACAGAAAGGCTGGTGAGCGGGAAGTCTGGTGTTCGATTAACCCTGAACTGTTTTCACAGTCTGGGGTTTTTTTTTTCCCCAGGTTTTTTCAGTCCTCAAAATGATAAATGCCACAAGGAACTACCCCATACTTAAGTCTGGATCTTTTTTTCCCTTAAAAATTAATAATCCTATCCAAAATGATAATTTCATCTCAAGTATCACACGTGCCTACCGCCCGTGTTGCATTAGTAGTAAAAACGGGCGTTAAATACTGCTTTAAAACAGTATATAAAATTTAATCGATCTTTAGATTGGAAAAAATCTTGAAACGAGTATTTTTATGAGCCTTGTAACCATCGCGATGTAATACAGGACGGACCAGTCAAGAGTTAACGCATGTTTCACGGGCAGAATCAGGAGCGTGCTAACGAGAATGCGCCATCTGCCACACTCATTTCCCTTGTTCTCGAGGGAATAACGCATGTGGCATTAACTAAATCTTTAAACAATAATAAACTATTATTACTCTCTGTCCTTAAATACCGAAATCGATGAACATTTTCTTTTCGTTCAAACCCACTGGTCATCTGCCTAAAAGGTTTTGAGGCACTCGTTGCAACTTATTGCTTCTGTTATTTCACTGATCACTCTTCTTAATTAATTTGAGTTTTATTTTACATGATGTTTTTTGTTTTAAGATGGAACCTTTTCTCACCACTTTTAAACAAATAGCTAGATAAGACTGAAAAAAAAAAAAACATTACGAAACTTAAGCACGCCCTTATTATACTTTTTTTCCCCTTTAAGATATAGATCTTAACAATTCTTGCTCAGTTATATATTTAACAATAATCATAAGTTACATTTTATATTAACTGCAACCGACCACTTTCATTACTAATTACTTTCACTAGTATAAGCTCACACTTCCTGGCAAGTTATTGTAGATAGCGCGTGCCAAAAATATTGTCAAGCAGTGCACTGAACGCTAGTGAAATCCTCACTTGTATAACTAACTCTTGATTAGCCCACATCGTATTTTTAATTACGCTTGTTAGCCGGTTTATTCATCTATGAATGAGTGTTTTTATTCAAATTAACATACACGATATTAACTTTGCGTCCTCCGCACATGTCCACGTGTACTTGCTTAAATACATTAGTAAATAAGAGTTACCTCCTCGGGGTTACGGAATAAGTTCTCACCGTTCGCACGGGGTTTTGCATCTCGGCCAAGGCCTGCTCTACTCCCCACTCTAGGCTGCCTGCCTGCCTGCTTGACTGCCTGTCTTTGAACTTATGAACATAATGACTCAGTGCAAAACAGCGCAAACATACAGTTTTAACACAGGACAAATTACACGAAATTGACGCAAATCTTGAACGTTTGCGAACAAAACCACTACCGAAATTAGCACAACAATTTGAGGTTTCAAGACTCTGGGTGCTTGGTATGGGTGAAAGATGAAAGAATTCTGAACTGAAGATTTCGCCAGCGCATAAAAGCTTCGGCTTCTTGCCCCAAAATTGTCAATTATTAAAGCTCAACCTTAACACTTGTCCGTTGTTTACGACGAGATGATCCGGTAGCACGTGTGCGTTATTGTTTGTGGTTGCTTTCATCAGTGACTGAAGGGTTAATTGACCCACAGCTTGTGTTTAAACCCCAATACCTAATATCTCTATATTCTGAAAATCCAAATTGTATGGCATGCCGATTTGCCGAGACCCAAACCTTGTGCGAGCTGTAAGGACATATTCTGAAAGCCTTGTAGGTACTCGTATGAATAGTTTGTTTTTAGCTTGTGAAAATACATATAATATTATCTTGCAAATAAACTGAAAATTTTATAGAAATATTACAACCTCTTCTTTAACGCATATTTAGAATAAAATAATAATAGAAAAGAATAATTAGGTACTTTGAGGATATGCCTGGTTGGTTTGTGTGTGCGTATGTTTTTTTTTTTTTTTTTTTTGAACTAGTTAAATAGAAGTTACTTTGACAGGAAGTTATTTTTGGCTCGAGTTCCTAGATGAAAGTAAGCCACGCGGGGTCCAAGCCGCGTCAATCGCGTAACCCGTCGATGGACAAGTTTCGCTAACATTTCTACTAGTTCAACTTCGATCAATAATATCCCGCACACAATGTTAGTTTCATACCGTAATGAGTACTAAACTGAGTTGTATGAGCTGTTAAAAATGGTTGTTCATGTTCTCTCATATATTTCTTGCATCTTTTAATGAAATTTGCATTCCGTCATAACAGCTCTGTTTCATAATTCTTCCAATTTTGCCCTGATAATTTCTTTTAAGCTCCTATTCAGCCTGCAGTATGAAGGTTATTGATATATTCTTTTTTTTTATTTTCCTTCTGATCTGGTGGTAGCATGTCAAGAATATACACTACGGTAAATTTTGCTTCACTAACTCATGTAATAATAATAATAATAATAATAATAATAATAATAATAATAATAATAGCGTGTAATAACATAAAGACTTGACTTGTTCAAAGTTTTAATATTAAACTCAATTACAATAGCGCAATACGACAATTCTTGCTCTAGTAATAGTAAACTGTGAATGACAGCCCATGTGTAGGCATTAACGCGGAACTGCCTATAATTATGACTTACTATTGCATGACCTTGACCGAGCGCACGCTGCGCTTTTTTGCGATATTTTACCATAACCCTCGATTTAATTAAATTGTCACTTTTAGTAAAAATCTTTATTTGAATTTACTTGCTGGCGGTAGGTTAAAACATGATTTTAGGCTATATTTATAGATTAGAATCTTGAAGGGATTTAATTTTCAAAATATGAGTTAGGATTTCACCGTTATTTCTGTTGTTATTTCCAGCTTGGAAAACTTTAAGAGAATTATTTATCCCCATAAATCAGAAGAGAGAGGGAGTGACATGGTTTAGATTGCGAATCTGGAGCTTAAGGGGTTTTAGAAATAATTGTGAGCATGAGTTTGTCTCATATGTGGAAATTTGGAAAATGTACAGTATATTTTTTTTTGAATGCTCAGGAACAAGAGAGTGTAGACAACAAGCAAATATATGGAAAATGGTTGAAGTTAAATCAGCAAATTGTAGAATTGAAAATGTTTGGTGACCAAAGACAAATTAGAAATCATGGGGAACATATGTACAGAGTCAAGAATAAATGAGGAGACAGGATCTGTGAGTTGGATTGTGTTTGCCTTGGGTAATTGTCTGGTAGTGGTATTGTGATTATATGTGTAGTGGATGTAAGCAAGTTTAAATGTGTATGCATGTAAGCAAGTTAAAGGCAGGGTTTCTATAAATGAGAACGAATTTATTGTTAATTTAGGTGACTTTTAAATTGCATAAAATGTGTTAGTGTGTTATTGTAGTGTTTCTTTGCTTAGTAAAAGCGGTTGTGCCAGTTTTCTGGATAACCCAGGACTGAGGCTTGGCAAACACTGTTAAATACAGTTAATTGAATGGTGAAAATTAGTTTGTTAATTAAAATTATATATCGGAGTGAGTTAAAACATTGGCCTGGAATAGACCCTGAGTTAGAACCAGGTTATATTGTAATAATTGTAAACTTAGTACTATTTAAATAAATAAATAAATAAATAAATAAATAGGGACAAATGCTACGACCACAACGTTAAGATATACGAGAAGTGGGACACGTCGCAAAATGGGTTGGAAAAGTGATATGCCAAGAGACGTGGGAGAACCGGGAAAATATCTCTAAAAGTAAAGAAAGCGCTGAGAAAATAAACGACTGTCACAAACAGTTGGGAAGCGTTTGAACTTATATGATACCGAGGAAAAGGGGAATAAATTGGACGAACAAAGTGACGATTACCTCTGTGGAAATCCAGTTCAAACAAACGAACGTATTAAAGATTTTCCAAACCCTTTGAGAAGAAAACGGAATGTAACTTGAGGCCTATGGTCTTTTTGTTTTATTTTATTTGTCATTCTGGAAATGCTTGTTTCTTTGAAGATAAACAGCTTTCTGGTGTACCAGAATTCTCAAAACTTGATGAAATTGCACATTCAGAACATTATTCAGCTTTATATATTGTCTAAAAGAAATGTTATTAATAGAAGCGTGACATTGCCCTATAGAATCATAGGCTCTTTAATAAAATATTCAATATAGAGCGTGAGGATTAACATATGATATTTTTATAACTCCTAAAATAATGTTGTTTTTTTTTTCCTTATTCCTAGGATTGAAGCCTATAAATGGGCCTATAAATGCCCTTTTTTAAATTTAACTTTTAAAAATTTAAAATCGATCAATTCCTTAACCACATTTTACAAAATATACTGTAAACATGATATGATTGAAAGAATTATATAGCAATGTAGCGATGCATGTTTGGATCATTTCTATAGCAATGAAAATCACAAAAGTTTTAGTGGTGATATTTATTATTCCAATTAAACACGATCAAGTTATGGGTCGATAATGTTTCCCATATCATTGCGACCATTTTGCTTTACTTTCCGAAACCCATTTGTGATACTTTCTGGAGTGATTCAAAATTTCAATCAATCAAGTTTCGTTTTTCCTCTATTAAAACTTTACTTGTTGGCCTGTGTTTTTGTTTTTTTATTTTGTTTTGCATTCAAGTAGATTTTAACTTAGCACAATAAAATGTTGTAATTCTGAAAGGAGGTAATTAATTAGGAAACTTTTGAATAAATGCTTTACGTAAATAAAAGACCGTGTAATTCGCATTTAAAATAAAATTTACACAAAAAATGCATTGCTCTAGAGTCAACTGTCAAGCCATTTGAGCGAATGAATGCACACTCCCGTGAAATCGGCAAGGAATAGGTCAAAAGCGATATTTAAAGACATTAAAAATGGGTTGAAGTACGGGCGCTACCGGCCGAGAGTACGACTGGTAATAGGGACGTAAAACACAGTCTGAGGGGACAAGATTTATAACTAAAACCGTACACTTTATATTACATTCATGGCATTGTTTACGCTTTAGGGTGTTCTTAATCGCTAACTCTTTCAGATGTAAAAAACATAAAAGCCAAGGACTTAAACTCTCTCACTAGACAGGTTAACTTAAAAACAACAACAATCCATAAAAGCACAAGCCTGCGCTTAAATAACTGCGCAATAGTCTAAGAATGAACATGAATTATTTTCCCATCGTAGAAGTCAACTACCCATGCCGGTGACAGAAGCAGCGCATTATCGGTGATGCGAGAATCATATATTACAATTACAGAGTGTTCATTCCTCTAGGCAATTGGAAATTTACTTTGCCGACGGGAAGATACGTACTACATAACGACCTCGCCTCCTGCCAAGAGAAATCATGCCGTACGGTTGGAACTCATAGCGCGCAGTCTTTAATTATTTCCGTATTTATTAACAGTCAAGTGCAATAATACTGTATTCACTCTCATAGTAGAAGATCGAAGTGCATGTCCTCTACTGTGCGACATAGAAGATTTTGAGACACCGGCCTTAAAACACCCTCTGGAATATTCTAACTGCCCAGATATTTTGTTTCAACGTCTCCGTGCTTTTATTTCAGGTACAGCAGTAATTTAATATGGATGAAGACGCAGCAGCCGAGTTGCTTTGTACACACTGCAGACCGATCCACCAACTTGCTGGGGCTAATCGTGTTAAGGACTTTCAAGGGAAAGTTTGTAATCGATAGCCTACTTTATCAAGTTCCTCTCTGTAAAATCTGGTGTTTTCTCTCGGCTTTTTGTCAACGTAAACGTCTCGGATTCGAACTTTGTTTTCCAAACTGAAAATTGCAATTTCAATGGAAACATTAGTGCTGAAAATTTAGCACAGAAATTCTTTACTACATTACTTATGTTAACTATTCTTTGTTCTAGCGTATATTTTAGCCTCGTCATACTCCATAATATACAAACACACAATAGAGAGTCTGACACGCACTTCCTAAAGAAACGCAGTTGAAACAATTGACGAACACACTGAGCAAGCTTAACGGCCTGCTTCAACAGAACTTTAGCTAACGGAAATAACCCGTACACACTCTGTTGCGACTAGTGTTTACAAGCCTCGATTGCGTAGCGGAATGAGGGCAGGATATATATATATATATATATATATATATATATATGATATATTTAAGAAGCCGAAGTGCCATATCTTCACAATATTAACAAAGAAAATTCTGAAATTGTCTGCCATTATTTATTTATTTCGCATTTTCTTCAGCCTTTGAGGTTGACATTACAGTGCCTCTTGAGAAGCACCGTATCTTGCGGTTTTTTTTCCCCCCAGTTGAATTTCCAAAGTGAGTGGACTATTTTATGTATCCACTATATTTTATATTTTACAAAGATAAAGTGGTGGGGAGCTAGATCACGCATCGATTGAAACACGTTTTAATAACGACTATTTCACTCATGTAATATCATCTTAAAATCGAGCAATGAAACGAAACAAATTTTTGAATTTTGACCAATTACATCCGGATTACGGAGTGAAATTATCGGAAAAAAGCTATCAAATCCGTTTTATCCCGCTACGGGCATTTGTCTTGTGGCCAGTGTAACAACTCTGTACCTCCACTATGTAATTCCCGAACACGCATCACTCACCACTTATACTAGAGGCGGTGGGGAGCTATTGATAGCAACAAAAGTATGAAAAATCGACAGTCATAACAAAATGGAGGGTTCTTCAAAATTAACGTGCAAATCGATCTTTTCACTAGGAATTCCAAACCACAGAATACAAAGAAAAATAAAGACACTGTGGGTTATCCCTTTTTTTTTTTTTTTTCCCTAAGTTAGTGTTACATAATTGAATGGTAGCGGCTGTAATTATTGGCTTTTGTTCATTTCAGTCTCACGGTTTCTGAATAGACTAGATATTCATAAATATAACATTTTATACAAGTGTTAAGTGCGCGAACTTCAAATATATGTATCACTTTTATTCTTATTATATTCACGAAATATTCCTAAACTCGTATTTTGTTCTTCTCCATTAACATTACTGATAATCGGCATTCTTGTCGCAAGATTGCTTGATAGGTACAAATATATAATTATTACAAATTTGTAAGTCAAGTTTAGAGAAATTGTATTTTAAATCTTATTTTATCCGTGAAATAGTCCTAATAGATATCACTCGAGGGTCTGATCTTTCCAGATATTAATTCACTCATTACGTTCGTAAATTTATCGGTAATATCAAATTCTCTCGTGATATTACTTGTGATAATAATATTCTAGAACACTTTAAAACTTCCTCCATGGAATAGTCAGATATATGCTTACAGAATCGCAAACCTCAGTCCTGTTAACCTCTCGGCAATAATTTTGCTCCTGGGTATCTTGCGTAAAATAATATTTGAATTTCGTATGCAGAATAGACGCATATTTATGGTACGTAAGCGAAAGTTAAGAAGGCAGCTATTAACAACCGCACCCGCACTGAGGTGATATGCGAAATGAGGAATGTTACCTTGATTGAGAGCGCTAGCGGAGAAAAGACTCGTCCATTTGCAGTGGAAATATATTCTGATCTTCCCGTATTTGTCTATGTAATGTTATAAAAATGTAATAAAACAATTATCATTATATTCAGAAAATAAATTAGTGTCCTTTCCCCTTCCCTTCTCCTTTTTCTTCTTCCTAATATTTATTTTCTTTTTTTATGCACACTAATATGTTTCTAAGCCTAACAATAGCACAGAATATTTATTTGCTTCCACTGTTTTTGTGATGACGTAACATTATGAAAAAAGTAATTACTCGTACTTCATTTTCCGGTCTTTTCATGCTTGTGATCTGAGAGTAAAGTCGAATTGCGCATGCTGTGCCAACGACTTCGGTTGAGCTACTGTGGGATTTCAAAGGTACTTTAATAGTGATCCCTCTGGCGGAATTGGCAATTCTGCGTTAGGTAAACTGGGTAAAGCGGGTGACTGCATTATCGATATATTGCTTCATATTGGTAATAATGGAAGTTTTCTCTGGATTGATCACGAACTTGAAATGTGAAGAACCTTTCCTTATTGACAACTTGATGCACGGGGTCAACTTTTCCTGATTTACAATATTTTTATTTGAAATTTAAAGTGTATGATTGAGAAAATAGAATTTTGATTTTGGAAGTGCAATTGAAATGGTTTGATATTTCAATGTCTTAATTTCAGATACATTTTCGCTATTCGAGGTTCATTAATGCTTATTAATGAATACATAGGCGGCGCCGTGATCATGCTCCCATCAAGGCGGCCAGGATTCTAACTCAACGAGTTTTCTCTGCGGAATCTCTCCCCAGAAAAACTATGCTTAGCGTGCAGTTAAGGATCTGCCTTCGAGGAAAGAAATAATGAATGAATACATTTGTTCATTAGAAAATATTACAGATATTTAGTTTACACAATTAAAGAGAAATTGGAAAATCTTTCAAAATATTTTCCTTTAATGGTACACGGTATCTATTCCGAAAGATTATAATGATATATTTAATCATTTAAACATTTTGCTTTAATGATTATATAGTAATTATTCAATTAAAATATAGATCAGTTATGTACCTAGAGATAAATTGAAATAATGTTTATTTATTAAAATGCAATAAATTATTTCGTTTGGTTTGCTTCATTTTTTAATTTAAATATTACCTAGCAGAATGCTCACTATGCTAATCCTGTTGTGAACACCCAAGTTTCTCATCATGTGAAACGTTTGACGTATTATTCAGTTTTTCTCTTCGCCCATTACGTAGTTGGGCAGTCCTGACCGGCTAATCAATTCCTATAGGGCAGAGGTAGCCAATTATAAGTAGCCTGAGGGCCAAAAATACATTTTCCAATCATGAACTTCCCCATCGAATTTTAATTAGCAATTATTTTATTACATGAGAACAGCTCGTATTTTAAAAATCCTGGAAGACTAATCAAAGTGATGAGCATTAGAGAGAGTACCATTAGGTTCAATCATATAGACGTTCGTATATTAATTTCAACCTTAAAGCAGCCATACAAAAACATTTTATACGCTATTGCATTTACATAAAAATCAAACGATTGTAATTGCGAACTTTTTAATCAAAGTGTAGGGGCGCTCAAAGCAGAATCTAAAACAATACAAGAAAATAACCTACCGCAATTACATAATGAAATTATGATATTCAACTTTATGAAAAAATTACTGGATCATGAAAAGAGAGTTAACTTTTTTCAGTTTTCTTTAAATTCTCATTTTGCATCAAATATATTATATGATAAGAAGCAAATAATTCTTAAAAAAACTGAAATAGTATAAAAATGCAAAACCGGTGCAAGTGTAGGGTCGTAGGAATCTTGTGACGCGTTTGCTCTAAAACGAGATAGTCCGCGGAAGTAATCACTATGATGTATTACCACCATACTGATGGAGTGAAAGCAATATTTGACTACAAAAAGAAAGTGCATGTGGCAAGAGTGGAGTTGAAAGTACTGACCGTTCCGTTAACGACGCATCTGGACCCCGGACCCCACAATGCCTTTGCATGCTATAGCTCGGCTCTCTTCGCCGGTAACTCGAACGCCGAGCTTACAGCGATGCTCCAAATGTAGACCCTCTGCTCGCAGACAAGCTTAACCCTTCGGAACATATTAGTGGAAACTAGGCGGAGTTCTCCTGCGGATTTACAGAGTTCCAACACTCCGAAATATTTATCACCATAAACACCAAACCTGGATCAACCAACCATTAATAAATTGCTGAAACTACCTGCAATAATTTATTCTTGCTTGACTGTCAGAAGGTGTAAGTTTTTGCACCGCACAAGCTTTATACGGTTTTAAATTCAAGTTTCATCTAATTTCTCCTCTGTTATGGCTCGCAGTTATCGTTTCGGTTTCAAGTTCACGAAGAACGATCTTTACCCACTAATCTGTAGAGGATAGATCTCTAGGGGCCGGGATCATTAGGGTATTTTATGAATCTTCTACAGGGTCTTCCAACGTCTAAACGCATCATAAATAAAAATACATTTTCTAAAATTTACTTCATTGTTGAAACATAATGAACACGTGTGTATTCTCAGAGTATAGGAACATGTTCTTCATACCAATAGAATAAAAGGGGGGGGGGAAGTCAATGAGTAAATTCTTTCGTGGTCGCTAATCTTGCTTAGTGAATGCTGAGCTTCCTAATTGAGGAAACACAGACTTGGAAATGTCCGTGAAAAATGTGCAACAGAAACGGCAAGTGGCACTAGGGCGGCTAACATGGCGCTGGCACTCTTAGATAATTCTCGACCGCCTCCACTCGCGCAGATGGCAGCACCCTACTCCTTCTCCATTATCGGAATGTCACTCTCCCGGAGACGACTTGGAGTAATGAAATTAGCATATCCTGGCATGGCCTCCCGGAAACTTAGTTTCACAGTTGTCTCTGACTCCGCGAGTAGACTGTCTTATGTTCTGAATGGCTGCTGTTACTCTATTTATGTGCCGCAAATTAACACTGAATTTCTGCTTCGTCTCAACAAACAGCAAAGTAAGAAATAAAAGTTTAGAATATTATAATTTGAGACAATTCTACATTGTTAGAATAAGTTGACTAAACAACGAAGTGGCATTCCAAATTAAATTGTGTTTTTATGTAACACGGTTATTACGAGTCCGTTTACCATGCATAAACCTAATAAGTGATAAGCACAGCCCGGAAGTTAGGCAAAATGCTTTTTTCTATCTGGGTGAGGTATTTAAGAGTCCGATAGAAATGAATATGATACTGTACATTTAGGGCGGTAGGGACAGTTTTTATTTTGCCTTTATCGTACCTGTTTTGGCTTCTATTGTGTATTTTAGAGTTTAAAACACTTTTTCTTTCGTTCTTTCTTTCTTTCTTTCTTTTTCTTTTCTTTTTTTTTCTTTTTCTTTTTTTTTTGCCTTTTTGGATCGTTGTGGATTATTTAAGCATTTTAAAAATCACAAAAACTTTTAATAAATTGAAATAAAAAAGTTATTTAAATTAAATAGCGTTCTCACCTCACAAAAATACCCTATTGAGAATCTTGTACTTTAATTCCTTTCAGACAGCCAAAACCTTTCTCCTCGTCCTATTCATTTAATTTAAATAACAGAACCTTCATTATTGAAAGGAATGCACGGTTACAACGAGGCATACGAATTCCAGGAAATAGAGAGGATGAGGGAAGTATGGTAGTTCTGAATATGAATGAATGAATAGTGTTTAACGCCCGTTTGTGCTACGAAGGCACCACAGGCGATGTACACTGGTGATACATGAAATGAAATGATACATTGGGAAAGGATTTATTTTTAAGGAAGGAAACGTTCCAGGCCTAAGTTTTAGGGTACTTCCCCGGCATTTGCCATTTATGAGGACTGAGGAAAACCTGGAAAACACCTCAGTCAGGGAGGACGGTCCTGGCGGGATTCGAACCCCAGACCTCCCGCTCACGAGTCCGCGCTTTAACGATCTCGGCCACCCGTGGCGGTCAAGTAGTTCTGAATAGTAATGAAAAATAATCTCTTATCGATCTGGCCGAGACAATTCTAGGAAATTTGTAGTGGGTGTAACTTATCAGCTCCGAGAAAGATGAAAGCGGTACGGCTGTGCAATAATCTGTCCCTACAATGTGTTCGGTACGGAAGTAAAAGAGGTATTAACCCGATTACCCAATACACTCATAAACAGAACATGAACTGGAGCAGAAATCAATGCACATCTTTTGGTCATTCGCCAGGACTATTGAAAACACTTTATTTAATCATAATCAACATTTCCATGATGTACTGAAGCGTGATTGTTCTGTTGTAACTGGTATGAGTCCTTCCATACAGCTTGTTTTAAATATGCTCCAATCACTTCAGAAGAAGTAGAACGTTCTTTCTCCACTGTAAAAATCTTTTCTCTGACAATCTGCCTGACTATGACAGTTGAATCCTTGAAAAAACATCTTGTTGTTGCTTTTAATCAAGGAAAGTAAGTTTAAGCACATAAAGTCACTTTTGTGTAGAAAATTAATAATTGTATAACCTAAATTGGAGTTATACAGGTTACCTCTTAAGTGTCTTACTTATATAAAGCTATTTTCCAGTTTAGTTAAATAAACAGAATCATATTACGGTTATTTTAGAACGACAATATTAATACCTCTTTCTTTTACGTCGAGTTTTATGCACCTCAACTCCTCACTATCTTTAGACCGTTTTCATTTCTTTATCTTCTAATCATAATATAAACCCCCGATTGAATAACAATTCCATTCTCTCTATATCCTTAAACCGAACCTCTTACTTTTCTTCATCCTTCATAGCCGCTGCTCGCCTCCAGAACTCTGACGTCACATTTCGAGGACTGCCAGTCACAATGACAATTTAGAATGTTGTTCAAAAGATTGTTTATTTGGAGAATGCCACATTTAACAAATATGTGCTCAAATTATTAATGTCATTAGCTGTATTATAATCTTAATTGCCCCTGATGTAGCGGAAGAAATGGCCTTACGGTCTTATCCTAGCCAGGTAAAATAAATATGTTATTAATATGTTCATTTTATCCTTTAAATGAATTTACTGAAATAGCACTTATGTTTATGTATAAAGCTTATGCTGCAAGAAATAACCTTGTTTCTCAGCGCTTTATTAAACATAGCACACTTAGTTACTTCTTTGAATCAGAACGTTAACAAGCCTATCCAACCTTAGAGCAGACTCTAGTGTAGTGTAAACAAAAGCACGTGGCTATGTAAGTATTAGATTGGTTGTTGGTGCCGTAGTACAACGCCAAATTTTTTCCGATAGTGTAGCGGAAAGAAATATTAAATAGGAAGGTTAGGCGGCAAATATGTTTGACTGCCTTTATGGTCTTGTGGTCAGATGCCTGTTTACAAATACGGAGGTCCCTGGTTTGTATCCCACAAGGTCAGTTGCTCATTTACGCACTCAGTTAATGCATCGTAACAATTAATAGCATGCAAATTCTTGTATCGAGATACATTTAGGAGGCTGTGCGCAGTTAAGAAAGATATCAATTTTAACCACTGTATTGAGGTTTTCAGGATCGGTAACGTTTATGTTATTTAAGGACGTTCTTTAACGTCAATGACGCATTAGCCTCCCATTGGCGTAGCAGGGTATGCCAACTGGAAAAATGAATAGATAATATTCGGTAATAACAGACTAGAAGAAAAGTTGTTTCGATAATTACGTGTAATCCATGGGATCCTGTTGCTACAAATCACCGGAAGAATAATATGCATTTGTTTACATTATTCTTCGTTTTAGCTTTGGTTGGTACATGACAAAAGTGTGTTAACAGCTGTTATTTAGTTTCTGCAGTTTACTACAAGATTTTCTAGGTAGAAAGTGTACAGCAATGGCAGAAATAAGGACACAGAAAAAACTTTTTTTAATGATAATGGACTTATATTTTAGCAGTTTTAAAGGATACACAAATAAGTATAATGTCGCATGGGCCTTACGGCCGTATGTGCTAATCACGTTTTTAACAATATATATATAATATATAAAATAAAAATAAAGTAACACCATTAACAATATAACAAATCAACAGTAAGATTATGGAGTCAAAATGCAAAGTAAAATAACACTTAGTTTAAGAACAATCTCAAAATCAGATGGGACAGAGAGATGTATTCCATCATTTCTCAAAATATATCGGGATTTGGGGACATAGAAGGTGACTAAAATAGCAGACGAAGCTCGGCAAAGGATATGCAGACGGAAAAACTGGCAGCACACTCTAAAAGACTGCCCAGGTTTCCGAGTAGGAGTGAATATTTTGGAGCACAAAATATCTACTATGTTTTAATAAGGATTAGAAGATTAAATCAGTGATTTCAAATGAATGATTTAAAGTCTTATATAATATTATTTTTTATTGTTTTAGTGAGGTTTATTGCGCTTGAAGCTAAGTTTGTTAAGTTAAATAGGAATAGGTTAGCATGTTGGGATCTTTTTGCACAGCAATACAACTGGCTAAATTTTGATTCTTTTCCAAAGTGCACGGAATTAGAAATTCTTTGTTGGAGTAGACAAGTCTGAATGCATGGTGGGTGAAAACGAATATATATATTCTTTTAATGTGTGTGTACGTGAGCACATTCAAGTATTTGTGCATAGGTGATAATACCTGTAAACGTATTTTAATTTGGAGTGTAAAATTATTTTTCTACAAATGTCTGTGTAATGAACAGAGTGTACAGTCGAAAGGTCTGTGAGAATGATATTCTACAAATATCTTTGAAATACTGTACAATAAATACACGTTACTAACTTAAGCCTCGTGGATATTTGTGGACTGTTTCACAGAGAATGAGTTGTCTGCTGCCATAGCTAGATTTGTAAAAATAAACGATTTAATTTAACAAACCCCTTTATTTTATTATTTTTTCTAATGGAAGAATAATTAGCGTAGTGTGTGAAAGAATTCAGATTTTTTAATTCTATATTTAAATATTTGTATAATAGTGTTATGGCGTATTAATGAATATAACATGATGTAGAAAATTATGCATTTATTAAGAAAAATGCATATATTCAAAAGATAACAAATTCCAGAATTTAAATTCCCAATTCAAGAATGCCGATAATAATATTTAAAGTTTAAATAACATTAAAGTAAATTGTCTATATTACTCCATGCTTCAATTTATGTTATTTGTTAAAACATTTAAAATAGTGTCCTTTTAGAATTATCTTGCGTTAAGGTTAAGGCTGGGATAAGGTATGAGTTACCGATACCTCAACATTCATGAGGTATCTATGTATATGTATATTATTTTTTCATACTTCGTTAAGACAAACAAATGAATACTGTAGTACATGTTAAAATGTTAGTATGAAATACCTACCTCATTCACAAAGTTCTAAATAGCAGGTAGCAGATACCACAGAATTGGGTGTACTTCTAATTACGACTCCAACTTGTAATATTAGCCGCCCTTTTTCTTATATTCCTGCTGATGGTTTGGGAACAGTATGTTTGTGCTGCAAATTATATACTTTCGAAATTGTCATTGCATTAGTTTCTACCATGTTTTCAGTTTTCGTGAATATAGATAAACAGGTTCCGCCCACAAAATAACCTTGGTTCTATATGACCAATTGTCTGACCATTAGTAAAAGAGGTTCTTGATAAACATATCATGTTATTTGTTATACTATCTAATTACAAATAACTTATTGTAACAATATATTACTTCTGCGTCTTTAGCATGAAACCTGGTTGTATGTTATAACCTGTTTATCTGTTAGTTTTGATTCTGAAATGATAGAAGACGACGATTGCGCGATATATCTTTCCCGGATAACAAAAAGGAACTTTGCAACTTTTTAGTTGGTTTCTGAACTGATAACCGCGCCATTTGCCACATTTTCGTTAGGTGGAAAATCACACTTGCAACCCTGTGACATGTGACCTCATACTGAACATCCCAGCTTGGGGAATACGTAAATTCAGATGAATTTGTTCGATATATAAATACTCTCAAAATAATAAAATGTATGAACTTATCGATATGAAATTATCAATTATGAATATCGAGACTATGTGCAGATGTCGAGTATCGATAAAATTTGGTAACGGCCCATCTCTAGTTGGGTTGTATTAAATTTTCTCGCTTCTATTTAGCTGCTTTTCATAAATAAATTAGAACCGTTATTCAGCTTGAAACTCCATTTAGCTTCATTTTCCCAGTAATGTGCACGACATTTAGAGGGGTAAAAATCTTAAAAGACATTTACGTCACGTCACGTTGAAACAAAAACATGTAAATAAAAAGTCGAAAGCGTTTAATTACAACATTTAAAACTTTGAAATGGTAGATTAAGAATACTCCTTGCTTCATCAAATCTTTAAACACCTTTAGATATTGCTAAAAAAATAGCTAAACTGCAGTTTCAAAATGAACGCTGCGTAGATCACTTTTCCCTTTGCTGCAATGTTCCCTCCGCACTCTGTATGCTACCCTTTTGATTAATTTAACAAGCGCAGTCGATGAGGTGGTGGTAAGGGTTCAGAAATGTGCTCGGATAGACTCACGTTAAAAATGCAGTGTAATTATATGCTACGGAGAGCAAAGCGCACGTATTATTTGCCTTTTTTATGGAGTCCTACTTGAAGCAGTGGGGCAGGACGGCGCGGGGGAGAAACTTCTCAAACTTTTGCTTTAAAACCGTGAAAAATTTACAAGCAATTAATTTGCAGCAAGGAAAAAGTATGGCAATAAAACCAGAGATAGTCAAATATAAGCAAACTTGTCGCCACTGTGATGTATTTTGTGGCTCAGTGTAACACAGCAGGAATTATTTCTAATGCAGAAGAGCAAGAGAGCGCACATTCTCAGACTTGCATTAATTACTCATATTTATTGCTATTCATAAAGCCACCTATTTTATTAACTTCTGCAGTTGCTTTGCTGTGCTTCCCAGCTTCTCATCCAATTTGAGCACTTCTTCAAACTTTGTTATTTCATTTTAGTAGTTTCCTAGCTTTCAAGGCTCGGAGAAAAACGCCGCAGCTCTGAGACAGCAACATAAACTAAATACAATGTTTTGTTTCAGAAAATGTTTCCATTAGCACTGTAACAGTTCGTGGCATTCATTTCAAAACACTCATACTTAAAGACCATACATTATTATTCAAAGATTTAGAATGAATATACATATTTCTATGCTCAAACTTTATTTGTTCACTCCGTCCCATTTTCATTTCTCCTAATCCTGTATTCTTCACTAAACTTCTTTCATGCATTCATGTACGTAGAACGTTTTATTTAAATTGCGAGAGTTGAGTCTTCTCTTGAACTGAGCCAGTCCTAATTAATACTAGTAATGGTAGGGGTAGTGGTAGTGGTGAGGAAAGGGTAGTATTAGTGATAGTGGTGGTGGTAGGGTTGGAGCAGTACTGGATTTTTTGCGGCAGGTTTACAAGTACACAATGTAAGTATATTTGTCGCATGGACCTTATGGCCGTTCATGCTAATACATTCAGAATACACTATACTCACAAAATGGTAATATTAATTGCTTTGATTTAGGATTGACTTTATATATTTAAGTGCATAAACCGGACCGGGTGTCTCACCTAACTCTGCGACCTCAAATATGTTCGAAATGAAACAAAACGCGCAGAAATGTATCCATGTCAGGGGTTCACAAAATGGAAGGATATGCACAATCCAGAAAAATAAAGAAATATTATTTTCAACTCAAAACTCGGTTTTTTATGGAACATGTATGTTTTTTTCTAGCGAACCGAAAACTAGAGGTTCAATTATTGATAACGGAACTGGTTTTACTGTTCTAAACCGCATACCTTCTGAAATACGAAAAAATTTAAAGAGTGGCAATGGATACACCGTTTCTGATGTCGCACAAAGAGTGTAGTCTGTACACAGAGCATAGGTTGCTTGCAATGTGTCTGTACTAAAAGCATGCAGTAAACAAACCATTATCAGTCTGCTCAATGTATTAGTGTCTCCTGAACATGATTATTTGTTATTTGGAAGCAGTTGCAAGATAACAATGCATTCCTAAGTAATATTTTGTTTACGGATGAAGGTTCATTCACAAATCATGGTAATGTACGTTTGAGGAGAATACACAACTGGTCAGTACAAAATTTCCACTGGCTTCGTGAGGGTACTCATCAACGACAGTGGAGTGTCAATGTTTGGTGCGTTATCAGTGGCAACCGCGTTGTAGGTCCCTATTTTTATCAGGGAACATTAAACGGATATAAAAACGGCAAAAAGCATAATATCTACAAGGCACTTTACCACTTCTCATGGAGGACGTGGGATTGGAAACGCCTCTAACAATGTGGTTCCAGCATGATGGGTGCCCCGCACACTTTGCACATGTTCCCAGGGAAGTTTTGGATGCAAAGTTTACAAATCGTTGGCTAGGACGAAGTGATCCTGTGAGATGGACAGCTCGGTCCCCCAATTAGTCCGCATTAGATTACTTTCGGTCGCAGTGAATGATAGTGTATCAGGAACTTCCAACGACGCTAGAGAATATGAAACAGCGTAATACCGCAGCGTGTGCGATAATATCTGTAGAAACAACGGTCGCTTGTTCACCGTCTTCACAAGTGTATTGATGCTCACTTTGAACAACCGAGGTTATACTTTTCCCTATTATACAAATTTGTTACATTATCATCAATAATAGATTCATCTAAAAATGAATTTTCATAATTTTATTGCTGTGAAAATTGGAAAAAAATTTAATAAAGAATTGGATTAATATTAATTAAAGTTGTTTTATTTTTCTTATCTTTGAGTACCAGAGTGGATTAATATGCATAATTGAGATTTTTATTTCACACAGCTTCATTAGATAAGACATTACTGATTATTTGTAAATGCGTTTTCTGTGCTGGAATAATTTACCAACATGAAGTTTCTTTGAGCTATAGGCCACTAGTAATTTTGTTTAGAAAAATAAAACAAATTCTGTTATCACTAATTAAATCTATAGTTTTCAGTTTACTAGATAAAACACATATATTAAAAAAAAACGTAACTTTGAGTTGAAAGTTATATATATTTAATATTATGGTTGTGTATACCCTCCCCCCTAGTGTGTGATCCCCTGTGATGGGTACATTCGTGCGCAACTAGATTTTGTACATCTTGTTTCATTTCGAAAATATTAGAGGTCGCAGAGTTAGGTGAGGTATGTGTACCTATATGCACATAACATATCGATATACTTACATCACAGCTTTTCTATGAATAATTTGTACATACAAATATGTAGAACTCTGAACCCCCCCAACTCCCCTCTCTTCTCAACAGAAATTAACCTTCTTTATTCGCTAGACATTTTCCTGATTCGGTGTGATCTCTTATGAATGATGCTAGACCTATTGACAAATATTTAGATTATGACATTTGTACTTTTGAGCTTGCCACACATCTTCAAATAATATTAATCACCCAATACAAATAATATGAGATTACCCATTTAACCCCCTCATGAATTAAGATCTTTCATAACGTCGCGTTACAGAATGATCCACAAATCACACTAGAAGAAATGTTGAATGCTCAAAATAATTCAATTTATATATTTAATACCTATATATTAACTTAGTTATTCTCATCAATAAAAATTAATGAAGCTTTTACATTATTCACTAGACCAGAAGTTTAAAAAGTTCTGAAAATTATGTTTATATGCTAATACTGACTTGACACTCGCATTCTGAAGGCCTCGGGTTTAATTCTCAATGGGCCGGCCATTTTTACCTCCCCCCGTGGTTTCCCTGCCTCTTAGGCGAAATGTGTGGTGGATATTTACATTTCACAACTTTTCCGCTCTCCCATTTCATATCATTTCATTCCGCTGGTTCAGTTATAGGGTTGAAAGTGCCAGGTCGAGGTGGGCTATGCGGTGTAATTGTGGTTTGCACTGGCAAAAAAATTTTTTCCTAGGCTTCTGGCATGGAAGCGAACCTTGTTAGGGCCTCGAACTTCTTAGAGGGGGGGGGGGGCTCTACCGGTATCGAAGTGTTTTATTTGGATTTATGTTAGGGATCCCGTCTATGTCCGCCCGTGGATTCTGCCCGCCCAGTGTGTTCCTCTTCTCAGCCTTTTCTCCCGTTGCTTGGGGCGTAGGCACAAAGAGCCAGCCGTGATCAAGGCCCAAATACTCCCTTTATGAGAGGGAGCGTATCATGAAATCTGTGTTAGAACCTAAAGTATGAACTGTATTAAAATGAAAACCAGAAAATCTATATACAAAGAAAAATTATAGGACATATTTAGGTATAAAGGCAATAGTGTTGAACAACGTGAAAGAAATGCTATATTTTTAAAAGTGACGGTAAAAATTATGATACTACGACAACGATGTTTTTAAACTGATCATGCCACTGCGATTTTCAGATCTAATTAGTACCTATAATGTCTGAAACGGTGCTTCGGTGCCTTTTTTAATGACAGTGTTGAAAACATTCAGGTAAGTTCCCATTTTTAGGGATGTAAATCTGATCAATACTTTGCTGAAAACTTTAGGATTGATAACACATTGAAGTGTTCTACATTTTACTGTCTTTTCTAGGCACTCTTGCCGTCATAAGAAGTAATTGAAACATGCACATTTACAATTACATAAACATATATACACGTAATGTTCTACTATCGGCCAGCGCTGCGGAATCTGAATACGAATCAACCCTAAAGGAGCCATCCCTTTATGTAATATTCGAAAAGTTTCTCCAATGATCCTGTCGATTTTTACAAATAAGCGCTCTCATGGTATAAGAAATATAAACGTTCATTTTGTACTACCATTGTGCAGACAAATAATCGCCATTGCCAATTTAAAATTTATTTTCGTTAAAATATGAAACTGCCATTCCCTAAATATTCATTAAGTGCATTTATAGAGAACAGTATAACATATTTTTAGTGTTTATCAACTAAACACAATTATTCGTTGTTTAGCTTAAAATATTTGCTAATAGCCAATGTGCTTCCTACATCTGAATAAATAACTTATAATAAAAGTAATCATTTCTTTGTCATTTTAACAAATAAATAAATAAATAATTTATGAGATAGTTATAGACAAATGAAAAGTATTAAATTATGTTGTATGCAGGTGTAAGATGTGGATGATGCAAATACGTATATATTTAATTAATTATTATGGTCTTATTAATCAAACTCTATTTCTAGTAATAAAATTCAGTGGGAGCAGTTTAAAAGTTCCATAACTTAATCGGCCGACTAGCGGACCTAACCCCCTCCAATCGCAGAGATTCCCCACGTGGAACTCGAGTCAGTTGCGAGCAGAATTTCGACAGAGTCGTGCAGTTGTATTGTGCAGCAAGTGATATTTCATTAAATAGTGCAATAGTGTTGTCCAATGATGTCGTCATATATTCAGTTTCAAGGCATATATCATGTACAAAAAGTAGTGTGGCAGATTGAGATAGCCATTTAGACGTAAATTTCCTGGCAGCCGAGTTCCAACTCACAAAAGAACATATTAAAGGTAGTACAGAAGTTTAATGAAATTCGTCCTTTGATTGACCGGAAAAATGGAAGACTGGCGCTACTTTACGGCCTCCTCGTTCCCCAGTTGGTTGTGATTTACCTTTGGAGGACATTGAAAAATAGATACTCCTTATGCATTAGAGATATTTAAGACAAACATTCAAAACGAAGTTAGCTGCATTATGGGGTACTAAAGAGCGTCAGTGATAATTCCCCAATATAAATTATGTAAAAGAAAATGGGCAACATTTCCAGCACATGCTGTAAGGTGAATGAGTACCAAATTCTGTTATTAAATATGTTGTATCTAAGTTTTATAAATTTTAAGTGTTTGAATGCCGCGAGTCTACGCAAGAATATACCGGCGGCGATGAGGAGTCTAACCGCCGATCGGCTGAACTATGTTTCGGGGCTTTTAAACTGATGTCATTTAGTAATAATAAGTTAAAGAAGTAATTGCTTTCTAGCTATAATTAGTACATTATTTGGATGATGATGACTATTGCTTAAGGGTGCAAAACAGCAATGGTCATTAGTGCCCATCACATTATTTGGAAAATTTTAAAGTTTAAGATGATAAAGTAGCGGTATTACGTGAATATCCTCCCTCTCTTCGTTTGACTTATTCTTTTACTGCGTTATTTTGCCGATGAAGTTCACACGTGTATGGGATCTATCAGCATGGATACGGATTTTAATTTCGCTTGTGGTATTGTGAGGTGAAATATATATAAGGATGTTAACAGGCGGATAATAGGCTAGTTACATTCACAAGAATTCGTTATTTCGCTGGATTCACAGATGTACACGTTTAGGAAATCACGGCTCTATAGAATACATGCATACAACTCTGTTGGGAAATCAATGCTATGGTTACAGTGTCACATGGTGCGTAAAGATTTATAGTAGCCTGGGATGAAGACCGTATTAGACGGAGGGATGGAGGGTAGTAAATTCGTTTCCACTCTGGTTACTCTCCGGGGAAAGTTAGGATTATTCGTGTTACGCTGAATCTACACGTAACCTCGCCTCAAATTGTGTAGTTGAAATTAATTTGATACTTTAGTAAACCATGTGAAAAGCACACCCTATTCTCTTTAACAGATATTCAATAATCTCAATATTATACTTGTTTTTCCACTCCGCACAATACCTTTTATTTTTCTTTCATCACATTGTACAACTCGTATAATTAATTCATTTAAGACTAATGCATTAGTATGAGGTGAAAACAAGTAAAATTACATTTTAAATACACGCATTCCAAGAACATTGTCGCAAAGCTTGAACTTTTATACACTTCACTTTTCAAAATGGAATAAACGCATTGCATATACATGTAATAGATTGCAAAAGGCTATATGAATAAAGTCGTAACCATCCGAGCTTATCTGCCTGCCAATATTATACGCGTAATCTCTTTAGCTTTGGTTCATCAGTTATTCAATATGGGATCATTGTGTGGGGTGCATTACAAAGAGAATCTTAATCTAGTATTCCCATTACAAGAGAGTGTATATAAATCTGTGTATGGAAACCTTTCTACATTCAGAATATTATTTCACTTGAAATCAAATTTTAAATGTTAAACAAATTTTGTTTTTTTAAGAATCGCGGCAATTTTTAAAACTGAACACCATGGTTCATCACAGGTCAATAGTGTAGTTTATTAAATGAACCCGAATGTTTTACATCTGAAAAGTTAAACATATAAACATGTAATGATGAACAGCCCAAAGTTAAGTAAACTAGACCATATTTCAGAATAAAATTGATCGGTCCTGGTGGTGTAGTGGTAACCATACTTGTCTCTTAAACCCAAGAATGCGGGCTCAATCTCAGTCAGGATCGATGGATGTTTTTTGAGCATAAAAATTCTGAGTATGGTTTCCTTGGGAAGGGAAATAAAGCCGTGGGTCCCGTGTCGTACATTTACGGCACGATAAAGAACCTCAAGTCTGAAAAAAGAGACTTCTGAGCCTCAATTTCACACTCTGAAATGAATGGGACACTAATGACCTGAGATGTTAAAGAGCGTCCGTAAAGAAAACAAATCAACAACAGTTACGTGTATAGCTTTAGTTTCTCTACCTTATACATGAATGCTGTAGCTTTTTACCGGTCGATGGCTAGTTTCATAATACAATAAATTACTTTTCTGTTTATATTTTTTAAATTTATGACTGAAATATTTATTTAAAATATAGTTTATTAAAAAGTTTAACTGAACTTCACCCGCACACAAATATTTCCTCACTCGGTTTGTTTTGTTTGCGTATTTTCTGTTTTTACCATGAATGAATTGAATTGAGGGCACAGTTATGGATGAACACCTTCTACCTACAAAAATTAATTTACTTTTATATGCATATTTATTGAGACATTTAATGACCTAGGTTCTAATTTTTCATGGGTAAAATGCAGAGAATGTTAGCCGTTAATGTGCCCAGTGTTTCTCACCCTCTCCCCCCCCCCCCCCATGATACAGAATGACTCTCTCACTAGAGACCACCGCAAACTATTGTCTATATAGTTTTATTTCATTTAAATAAAGGTTTGTAATGTAATACACACAATTTAAACGATAAAAAACAATATGGATATAATGTACTCATTCAGTCACCATTTTTAGTTCCGCGTCACCGCAATTCGGCACTCGCGACTGGACTGTCTCTTGATTAATATAGTATACAATCACACACCGTGAGATTCTCGCTCATAAATACTGGCAAACGATTTCATTTAAGGCATGCCAAACGGCATTTCGTACTGAATTTCATGAAAGATAAGTACTATCAAATTAGTGCATCCATAAATTGGTTAAAAATAGTGACAATAAAATTCAAGGAACTAAAAACTGTAATCTCCGTAATTCACATGCAAAAAGCAGCAAGAAAGGAAGAAATAAAGAGAGGGGGAGAGAGGGAGAGAGAGAAAGGAAGGAAGGAAGGACGAAAGAAAGAGGGAGAGAGAGAGAGAAAGGAAGGAAGAAAAGAAAGAAAGAAGGTAGGAAGGAAAATAATGAAAGAAAGGAAGGACGAAAGAAAGAAAGAAAGAAAGAACGAAAGAAAGAAAGAAAGAAAGAAAGAAAGAGAAACGAAAAAAAGGAATGTGAATGGATTAGGATAGACTAGGCTAAATCAGATAAATTAAGCGCATATCGCATGTCTTGTGTTTAGGAATTGAATGTGATGGACCACGAAAAACGTGTTCCATTTTGTTTATGGTTTAGTATACTCAGACTCCTGGTATTTTAGTTCACAGATGAAGCATCTGAGCAAAATTGTAAACTCTTAAAACACGCAACAGAAAACTATCATGCTGTGCATAAGATACATTGCATTCACAGAAAAGAATACAAAACATTATCTAAATAATAAATGTTCCGTCTCTCAAAAACCTAACAAACAAAGGTTTCTTCAAATAGTGTCTGTATAAGAGATTTGAAGCGGGTAAGTTTAGTTACAGTGTGATCACTAGAGGTTTTTTATCTGTAAGGAAATTTAAGCAGAAATTCTACAGCAGCTGTCCACCAAAAAATTGAGGTTGTGGAAATTAAAAAAATGATGGTACAAAAATCAGAAACATGGTTGAAACGAGTTTCACAAAATTTTTGTCTGTGATTTCAGGTATACCTGGTTGAAAATGAACATTCTTTTTGGTATTTACTATGAAATTCGGATGAGGTGTAAAAACAAGTTACTGCTTCATTATTGTCTAAATATTTAATTTCATTTATTCTCGCGCGTGCTATTCCCTCAAGAGAATTAAATGAGCGTGGCAGATAGTCAGCGCGTTCGCCTCTAGCGAACTTCTCACTATAACTGCGAAACTTGTATAAACTCTTGGATGATTCACCCTGTGCTTTTTCTTGTAAGCAGCATGTGGATGTTCTGTGTATCAAATGTTAAATCCAACACCAATATTTTTGCTAAGTAATTCAAATAAGAGTGCAGGAATGCATCACATTCATCAAACAACCCAAAAAAAGTTAATTTGATCAGCGTGATTTACATGCATACAGTACCATGAGATGTCTTACAAAATTTTGAGCTGCACGTTTAGAAATCTACGAATTTTCAAAAAATAAAGACAGAGAGAGAGAGAGAGAGAGAAGGAGGGAGGGAGAGTGAATGAGAGTTAGCATTTCATCTATATAAAGAATAAAACAATTGAAAAGGTTACTAAATTGAAATATCCCGGAATAGCAATGACATAAAAATGTAAACACTCAATTATGCAAATGGTAATTGGAAGAGTTTTATATAATAAAGTACGGAACTAAACACACTTATTTTTTAAGTAATATTTGTTCCGTGCCTTATGTTTAGAAGTAAAACGTGAGTCATGAGACAAAAAGATAAATTAAGATTACAAGCAAATGAAATGAAAATTCGCAGTTGGCTTTATTGCAGGTTATAGAAAATAATCTCAAAAGAAAGGAATACATTCAGTCAGAATTTAAATGACCATTTATTTTGGTTTTTAAATTGAAATAAATTATTTTTGTGCTAATAACCGCACTGTAAAATGAGTCTGTCACAAAAGGTGTATGTATTTGTTTATTTATTTTGCTGAATATTTATGAATAAGGTTCTGTAGTAAAGTCCCAAAGCGCGTAACACACTCCACTGAATTCTGCTCATGTACAAAAATAACCAACCAGAGATATAAAAGCAGAATACTTGAATCGAATGGTAGTTCAATTCAAACAGAAGTTACAAGAGTTCGATTTCCTGGAGAATACTGTCTCCTACTGACCGTCCCTAGTTCGCTGCGCTCAGGGATCCTTTTCAAACTTCAGTAATATGGAAGTAATAACTTCTATTTGATTTGATGTCGCTCGGTACAAACTTTCGCTTCACGGAGCAACAAGTTTTGCCTTGACTGGTCAGAATGCTGGTAAAGACGTGACTGAGGAGTTGTCCATGCTCAGGCAACGCCGTGGGGTTATGTAATTGAGATGGGCCAAAACACTGTACTATATAACTAGACTCGTTTAGATGCCATTGTACATTTAGTTACGTGTACAGCATTTTGCTAGGTTTTAATATAACAGTTAAGTCGTTATATAACGCTAGCTTCCCTCATTATTGCCGTAAAGGGGCACTGGAGCATTGTTTTTTCTTGTAAAGTTGCAACGAAACCGCATAGTGTAGTGATTTCCAAAGAGGTTTCGAACCCTCTGGTCACTCCAAAAATGGGGGAGGATCGTTGGATGATTTACAAAATGAAAAACTTTATTGCATTTTGTGTTTGGGAACTAAACATAAATATCCAAACCAAACGTTTCAATAGTTAACAAAATAATGCGATATTTGTACCTGTTTTCTAAAAAATTCTTCTAAATTCTGAGTACTGTATTCGACATATGCACAGAGATGTTAACGCAGGTAGCTACTTAATGTCCAGAATTCTCACTCTGCCTGTTTCTTTTCGAATCTCTCCCGCTCTGGATACAAAGCTGCACCCCCCAGAAACAAGCATGAAAACACACCCCGCTCTTCTTTAGAGATGGCACTAGCCCCCTCTTCGTATCGAGTTGAAGGTTGCACCGCTCATCAAGTAGGCTGCGCTAGTATCACAGACATGACTACAATGTTGCCAGGTCAATAGCAATGCACAGAGATGTTAACGCAGGTAGCTACTTAATGTCCAGAATTCTCACTCTGCCTGTTTCTTTTCGAATCTCTCCCGCTCTGGATACAAAGCTGCACCCCCCAGAAACAAGCATGAAAACACACCCCGCTCTTCTTTAGAGATGGCACTAGCCCCCTCTTCGTATCGAGTTGAAGGTTGCACCGCTCATCAAGTAGGCTGCGCTAGTATCACAGACATGACTACAATGTTGCCAGGTCAATAGCAATGCTTTCAATCATTGCTTTTTACAATATTCTCGTAATTTTGTTATAGAAGATAAATTTAGTGTCCGATACTTCCTACCTGTTTATTCAACTGTAAGGGAAAGGAAAGCAATTTGACAGAAATAAATGCTGTTCATTTATTTTTGTGCAGTGTGGTGTTATAGAGAATAAAGTTATCCTTAGAGAAAAATTAAATAATTAAGAACCAATGGACGTGCTATAATGCGTTTTGACGATACACAGACATAAATCATATCAGCATTAGAATGTGTATACGCGGCGAAAAGAACGTTTTGTTAAGGGGGAGTTTAGGTCCCTACTGACTATTCTAACGTTCACTAAAGACTTACTCACGTGCAGCGGCTCAGAGTAACACGAGATTAGTCGATGCTATTCAAACCGCAGAAACCGAGAGAGACGGAAAACCAAACAATTTCATAGCGTCTCTAGGGATATTATAAAGTACTACTAAGCATATGCTAGTTTAATAATTACTTGCAGAAATGAAGCCGCATTATAAAGTGTCCAATATGTGAAGCTTGAAATTAAACTATATTGTTCTCCAATTGTCCAAAATTTATAGGACGAGTTCATAATTGAGTATTTAAAAAGAAATGGAATGACTGAAGTTTTAGTCCATTAATTTAAAACATCATTTTGAGAATAAAAACGTTAAAGTATAGGGAAAGTCATTCATTTTATAATAACGTTTTAGAAGAGCACTCACAGAAATTATTTGTACATTATTTTTTGACATAGATATCCTAACTACGCAACAATCTTGTCACCCTATCCAGCGGCATTTAATTAACTTGTGCTATCTTTAATATTTCGTCATCTGCAAAATGTCGGCCCTGGTGGTCTATGGTAAACATACTTGAAGATCGCACATTCAATCCTGGCCAAGACCGGTAGATTTTTTCGGACGTAAAAATCCTAAATATGTCTTCCTTCGGAAAGGAAGTAAAGCCGTGGGTCCCGTGTTGTAGATTTACAGCAAATAAAAAAAAAAAAAAAAACCTCAAGACTGAAAAAAAGGCCTCTGAGCAAATTTTACTCCTCGTTTCACGCTATGAATTAAATGGGACGCTGATGACCTGAGATGTTAAACAGCGTCCATAAATACATCAAATCAGCAAATCTGTAAAATTCTGGCCCCAATTTTTTTCTTTCAGAAACCCAAACAAATGAATCATCAATGGCTATGACACCTCAAGTTTCAGATACTTTAGTGTATCATCCCTATGAGAGTAGGCGTTGTCATGAAGCTGGAATATATCCTCTTAAAGAAGATCCCTTGCTTTTTTATTGTAATCCGGGCTTTAATTTAAACATGTTACTGTATCAAGCGACATCATACATGACCCTTTACTAAATTGCACAAATGTATGACCATTATCATTTCCAGAGATCATCAATATGACTTTCACAGAAGAGGCTGTGTCTTCAACGTTTTACCTTCACTGAAGACGACATGTGTTTCCACTATATTGATTGTCTCTTACTCTTGGTACAAGTCGGTCCTGATGGTGTAGTGGTTACCATACTTATTGCCTCCTACACCCAAGATCGCGGGTTCAAACCCGGCCAGGACCGATGGATTTTTTCGGGCGTAAAAATCCTAAGTATGGCTTCCTTCGGAAGGAAAGTAAAGTCGTGGGTCCCGTGTCGTACATTTACGGCACGAAAAAGAACCTCAAGCCTGAAAGAGAGGCCTCTGAGCAAAATTTGTCGGCCGTTTCACGCACTGAGTTGAATGGGACGCTGATGACCTGAGCTGTTAAAGAGCGTCCATAAATAAATAAAAAAAAAAATCTTTGTACAACCAGAACTCATCCTATTATAGTGCGGTGGAGAAAAGCATGAAGGTCCGAGTGGTTTGTCACGAATGCTTGTGGTCACTTGATAAATACCCTGGGACCCATCTGCCGCAGACTTTCCTACACTCGATACCGAGTAGAATGGCTTAGACGGTAACGCTTGAGACTCTTATTCCGGATGTTCCGGTTCAATTCCCGTTGGTCCGGTCATCTTGCTCTTATTTTGTCTCGTGGTCTCACTTGGTCACTAAGGCAAATACTGGGATGTATCTTTACTTTCCATGAATGTTCCGCTCCCATTTCGTATCATTTCATTTCGTTGTTTCTGTTAAAGGTAATTGGCGCGGTGTGGTATTAGCTTGCGCTTTTTTCTTCCCGGGCGTCTGGAATGAGAGTGGACTTTCGGAGAGGCTCAGACAATAGGGGGGCTTCCCAGCGTCCGCACAGTCACCGCCTTCACCTTAGAAGATGGCCCCGTTGGAGGCGTAGGCACAGAGGGCCAGTCATGGGCACGTCTCAAGTACCGACCGTCCATCTATTAGTGGAAAACAAAATGTAACACATCTACTCCTAGGCTTACAAATGTTACGTCAGTAACACTGTGAAGACGATTCTTATGAAGTGTCACATAATAAAACATTATAAATTACTTGTCAAGGTAATTTCAACCAATCAGATTAAAGCACAAGACTTGCTTCTACATATTTCTGACAACCAATTCCCACCAACGTCATTCTCCTTAACGTGCCCGCCCCCCCCCCCATAATAAACGAGCACACTACAACAATCTAAACAGCATATGCCACACTATGCTACCTCAAAGATTTGCAAAACCACCATAACATTTAAATGTACCATGGTTTAAAACATTGTACGATTAAATTTATAATATTAGATCTTTTCTGTATCATTCAAGCAAGAGAGGTCATGCTAGCAAACTTACACTAAAAGATGGACAAAGTTGTTTGGACATTGTACTAATCACTATAATGAGTAAATGAGTACCCGAAAGTGTGTTGTAATTATGGAGAACATATAGAAAAAAAAAAAGGTTGTGTTTTTATTTGTGTACTTGATTTTGAAAATTTCATTTGAGTTCGAAGCTAAATCATTATATTTTAAGTCTCTATGCATTAAAGCCTTTATCCAGGTTAAGGACCGAAAATTAAAACGATACCTTTAATAATATACAGCAAATTTTAGAGATGATTTCATGAACGAAGCAGTTGTTCAGGACAAATATGAATTATAATTTCTGAAGAGAGAAGAAGGGGCTAAGAGGATTCTTCAATTAGAAGATTCGCAGACAAATAAAAGTGATTTCCCTTTTGCCATTATCCTGTTCCATACCTCTAGAAAGTACTTTAGAAAATAATTTCAAATATTAACATCTATAGTAAAGCGGTACATTAAAAATGCTTTAGATAATGGTTTGTTTAGTGCTACGGTTTTCCTGGCTAGGATATTTAGAAACGTCTAATTTTAGAATTTATGTATCATCATCGTTTCATTGCCATTGCAAAAGTCTATGCTAGTCATTTTAAATGTTGAAAAATCTAAAAAATTAAAAAAGAAGGTACAAGTTAACATTTTTTCCTTCTATTAATAAGGAATCTCGAATTATAGCGTCAATCAGACAGGACTCGAAGAAGATTCTTTGGAATATCAACTGAGAGGCTATGAGTTCATGAACAAAATTTGTAAATACGAATAAGAAATAGAAGTAAAACAGAAAGAGAGTAAGAAAAATGTAAGTTTGGATATGAATGGGGTTTTGTGCCAGTCGAGATAGTTATGGATGGCTTGACTTCCCCAAGTCACACTGTATATTAATCAATGTCGATAGTGTTGAAATGGGTTACCAGGTGAAAATGTTATGTACGGTTTCAATGTGGTCAGGCGAAGTGTTGTCACATTATCTAATTAAGATCTTCAATGCGCTAGTACTGGAGTTGTATAAACGTTTAAATGATGTGGAAATTAATTCCAATAGAGCTTTTACGGATTTATTTTCAGCAAAAAGATGTTTGCGGGGATAGAAAAAGAACAAAAGGAAATATAGATTTGAAAGGAAGAGAAAATAAATAAGCACAGAGAGAAACCAGAAGGACGAGCAAAAGCAAGAAATGAAAAAGAGAAAAAAAGCAAATATCGCTGCAAGTTTTCTCTTAGAGCTCTTCAAAGCAACAAAGTAGTGCCGTGTTGACTATAAACAGGCATCCATCAGACAGAGCTTGACTTCACGCCTGCAAGTGTAATATGTTTTAATCAAAAACAGGAGAGGCGAGTTTGGAATTCTTTAATTGGACGAGAGGGAGCAAGGGATTATTAGCTGTCGGCCCCATTGTGACGTTGGTGATGCCTCAGGATTTACGAGCTGCTACTCCGAGAGTGACGACAACCCTCTGTCTCTCCCCTTCCCTCATATCCCTGATTTTCACGCTACACACCATATGCCTTTCTAACGGTAATCCCGTGCGACGTGACTGAACAAGAAACAAATACAGGCATTGCGTCCTGTTCCCAGGAGGAGTTTCCACTTAATGCTGTAATCTGCAGCACCTGCTTGCTTAGAAAGCACCATTTCAACATGAATCCATTTTTTACATGGGTTTATCTCCTGTGTTGGGTACAGAGTGAAATATTTTTGAGCGAATACTAGTACTAAATTCTTAAACTGGTGTATGTAGCACATATATTGGTGTATTGTCTGTTCTGTTTTTCCTCAATTATTATTTGTATGGTTCTTTCTACAAATGTGTCAAAGAAATATCAGAGGATATTCTGAGATTACTGATAAAGTCGCAAATGTGCAAAGCTCAAAACGTCAGCACTGTTAATTAAAAACAATAAATTCACAATAGTTGTACAAAATCTTAATGATTAAAGTTTGTATATTGGCATGTACCGCAACCGTAAGTTTGAAGTTTGAACTTACATCTAAAACATTTCTACTCAACCACATTCAGCGTGTCAGTTCCTAGAAACTGGAACTCCCTTCCTTCTGAAGTCAGAGATTGATGGATAATAAAGAAATTTAAACGTACATTAAATTGTCATTTCACTCTAGGAATCACAACAGTTAGTCTCTCGCTTGTTCTTTCTTCTTTCCCTCTTTTCTTCTTCTCTTTCTACCTCCCTTCTTGTACTTGAGAAAAATTATTGAAGACCAGGTGGAATTCTAACATTTCTTGATTTATTTTCCACCTATATTAAAATGTCACATTTACTGCAGTATATATCTTTAATTTTTTTCCCCTGTATTTTATATATCCATGTATTTTGAAATATGTGTTTTTTGGCGGTTCTTTTCGCCTGGTAGTGTGGAAGAGAAGGCCCCATGGTCTTAACTTGTGCCAGGGTGAATAAATAAATAAAATAATAGAAAAGTAAGTGCAAACACAATTAGAGAACAATTAAATAGTTTGGAGTTTAGACTTGACGTTGTATTATTAATGTACCATATTTCTAATGGTCCTTTTCCCCCATCAGGACCCTGTTCTACAAAAGTATGGTCTAATACATTACAATTGTGGACTTTTAGCTTGTAGTTATTAGTAAAATTCGTTCTACTGTTACTGTTAACCCTTGTACTTTACTCTCCATACTGACACACACAAGTGATTTTTCGTTGTTCTGTTTCACAGAAATATTAGTATTAGTTGGACGCTGATAATTTGTATAAATTTCCCTACAAGTTCAGGAATATTGGTAACTTCAGAATATATCATAAGGTTTAATATTTTTTTTAATGATTTTGGGAGTCATTTAACCTAAATGTACTAAGTATTAGCGAAAGTGATGGCAATGATGAGTAGGAACGTGTATAAAGAAAGAAAGAACTACTCTTTGTGTACAATGGTAAGTTTAGGTTAAGTACTGCTTATTGGCGTTTCCTGTTTCAAATGCAGCATCTCAGTTTATGTATTTATAAGGTTCTTGAAGCATACCTCGAATTTAATTT
Source organism: Metallyticus violacea (assembly GCA_030762175.1). Lineage (NCBI taxonomy): Eukaryota > Metazoa > Arthropoda > Insecta > Mantodea > Metallyticidae > Metallyticus > Metallyticus violacea. The sequence continues at coordinate 34,220,701 of CM060831.1, read as the reverse complement.
CTTTTCATTCTTAATTCTCTTTTAACATTCTCCTTTAATACAATTTTCCCAATTTTTTGCTTATAATGAGAACACGGTTGTCAACCAATATAAATAAAAATAAATAAATAAATAAATATAAATGATCAAATGGACTAATAAAATAAATGACCGAGAGCAATCGGGAAGCTCGATTCTTCTGTCGAAATTGATGCTCCTAAATGCAGTTGTATAGATCCGTCATTTCAAAGTGGATTATTACGCTTGAATGTCAACAAATGCATAATAAATGTATTTAAATTATCATTATGCCTCAGAAAAAATACAACACCCGTATAGCAGGTATGACAATAATCCGTTATATACATTAAAAATACATAATCTAATTCAAGGTATGGATCGGTCCTAATGGTCTAGTGATAACTATACTTTCCTCGTAGACCCAGGGTCGCGGGTTCTATCCCGGCCAGGATCGATGGATTTTTTCGGGCGTAAAAATCCTAATTATGGCTTCCTTCGGAAGGGAACTAAAACCTTAGGTCCCCTGTAGTAAATTTGCGGCACGTAAAAGAATCTCAAGCCTGAAAGGAGAGAGGCCTCTGAGCAAAATTTATCGGCCATTTCACGCCCTGAAATGAATGGGACGCTGATGATCTGAGATGTTAAATGAGCGTCCATAAATGAAACAAATCTACAAAATTCAAGATATAGCGGTATATGGCAAACAGCTGTACCTCCATCTTGCTCTTATATGACGTCAATTATAACTTTTTACTAATACTTTATAATTGTTGCACTTTTTTCGTGGAACAGAAAGTTACAAGACCATACTTTACAAGGGCTTGTACTAATACACTTGTATGCATTAGCCCATATTTTTGTGGAATAGAGCTCAGCGCGGTTCTATGCATCATCTTTAGTGGTTTGTCGTCTATTTTTCAGAGCTGCCAACTGTTATATCGTTTCACTGTATACCAATTGTGGTTCAACAATAATGGAACTGTAGAAATAGACATAAAAGTTCCATTTAGTCCACTAATCTTAAACCTAACTTATGGGTTACATTTCAAAATTGTGATCGCACGTGTGCTGGCAACAGGAAACATTTGAATCTCAATGACATTGACTGTGCTTTTGGTCATTTAGTGCATTTCTTGCTGTTGGTACAACCGTGACGTCAACACACTACGGTGCTATTTTGTTCTTCTTGGTATGATTTCAGCTATGAAAGTAGAGTGGGTGGTCTGGGATACTAGTTTTTAACGGAGTTGAAGGGATTTGTCGACGTCATCTTGCGCTAAATTATGAAGCGACCTGGTTTTCGATCGCCATATTTTGTAGCTGCATAATTGACCATTGATTGCTTTGGAGTTGTTGCCCACTTTTCATGACAACATTATCTCAGGGTTTTGATCGCCTTTTTGTGACTCGTGCTCAACAGGACTGGGAGATGATATCAACTGTGTTAATAATCACGCCATGAGTAAATCTGAATAAGTATAGTAATTTAATGTTCGAAAGATCCTTCACGTCCTCTGGTGTTCTGCGTACGATAGAATTTAACTACATCGATTATAAATTTAGCTGCCGCGACTTCCAAGGAAACGAACTGAGAACTGCGTCCGAAATAGAACTAACTGTAGTGCTCACATCGATTGTAGACCGTGTATAACTTCACGTATCAGAGCAAATCTCATGCTCTACCGACTGAGTATCTGACCGTGTGACTATCTGACCGTCCGATTATCTGAACTTCTGCGTGAACTGATCTGAACTTCTGATACCCCAGCGGATCAAATGCCTCCTTAAATATTTCAATCAAATTAACTAAATGTTGGATTCACCAAGCCACAGCGGGTACACAAGTATGCACAAGTCTCGCGCTTTGCTTTAAAAATTCAAAATATAGATATACCATTGGCTGGTTCAAATTCACCTGCCACAGCACGCCACCGGCTACTATTTAAAAGTTTAAAACATTTACTTACATTGGTTGGTTTAAAGTTAACTGTACAAACGGCTGGCGAATTCATTGCCCTAATGTATTCGAAAATGTGGATTTTATTAACCCTGGTCGACGGTAGGTCTTTTAAGAAGTGGAATAGCACTTGTGCCTTTCCTTTGTATACCGGTTTATTGCCTCTTTGACTCTGTCCCATTTCTGGCTGGGCTACCGTAGACAGTTAGAGCAGAGAACTTTCTCTTTTGACGTCATACTATTAATATATTAAAGTTATACTTCATGATACACATATATACATAATATCTACATTGCTATTAAAATGCACACGTTACAATGAATACACTTACAAAATATATATTTATTTTTCAGTGGGATTGGTCCGTAGGAACTGTTTCAGAGTCCATCATCTCCTAATGCTGTTTTTACTCACTCTCCTGTCATTATAGGTAAGTAGTGTGCTTTTACTATTATAGGAGTACCTTTTTACAATTCCAAATGTGACACATGACTGTTGGTTATTGCAATTAATCGATTCCTGCACGCTGATTGGTGGGAATACAAATGCACTTCAGGATAAAATAATTGCTATTAAAAAATAAATAAATTTACAGCAATGAGGCTGTAATTGTTTGAAAAACAAAAATTCACATTTCATTTGTAGGAAACTTATCACATAGTAAAAAATTATTGGAAATATATTAGCGTTGTAATAAATGTATTTGTAAAGGTTATCGTTTATTGTTAAACGGTACCATAGTAACGTGTTTTCGTGGAAAATCGAGTCTTTGGAAAATGGGAATCGCTTACGCCTGAAAGGCATTAACGTGCATTGCATCTGGTTCTTATCAGCCAATCCACATCTGGAAAATCTGTAAAGGGAGTGTAAACATCTGCTGATTATACCGCCGTGTGAAACGTGGAGAAACCTCTGATGTGGGTTTGGGACGTAATTTATCGGGAAATCGCATGTTCAATACCACGCTCTCTCACAAGTTCCAAACACACACACCTTATGTATTGATTTTCATTCGTAGTGTTTAATAGCGTTTATTTATTGAACAGTTTACCGTGTATATTTCATTTCTTTCCGCTATTTAGTTTTATTTTCTCTCTCTCTCTCTCTCTCTCATGTTCCATATATTTGCTCAATCCTCAATTTATAATACCAAACAGAATTCAGCCTGTGCTCCTTTAATTCCTGTTTTAGAAATCTTTGATAAATTGTGGATATCCGCTCTGAAACCTGTGCTATGGAAGGGACAGGTTCAAATTGTGTTTAGTATAAGTTACCTGTGTGGGGGTTTCTCCATATATTTTCCTTAGGAGGCTGACAAATTCCATAATTATTCGCATCGTCCATTCCTTCAATTCTTTTCTTCTAAGATCTTGGCAGTCGAAAGAGGAAATATATATATATTACTGCTAAATTTCACTTAAACATTGCTGTGTTTCTTGCAATAGTTTTAATATTAAAATATCACATTTTCCCTTTTTTAGTTTTCTCTTTATAAAACAAATAAAACATCCTTCTTTTCTTCATATAAAGGTTTGTTAAAACAACCCATATATTTGCATTCAGTTTTAACACAATACTGGTACATCTATCTTATTAATTTACATTTAGAATCTGCAGCTGAATTTTTATTCTCTATGAACTCTATAACCTGCACTACAGCTTTCATAATTTTCTACCTAAATTATGAGAAAGAAAATTATAATGTCACACAATTTTATTCACTTCATGATAATTATTAAACATTCTTCCTTGAAGGTGTATCTTTAATTTTCGGAAAAGATGAAAATAGCTGGAGCTAGAATTGGGCTATAAGGTAGATAGTCCAATGCGATGAATTCAGAGTTCTTCGTTGTATTCTGCGCAATGTGCACTGGTATATTATCGTGCAGAAATGGAACATCACGGGGTCAGCGTGCCACGTCTCTTTTCTTGCTGCTCTCAGTTTATGTAATAGTAGTAGTATAAGTAGGAGTAACAGTAGGAGTAGTAGTAGTAGTAGTAGTAGTAGTAGTAGTAGTAGTAGTAGTAGTAGTAGTAGTAGTAGTAGCAGCAACAGCATTAGCAGTAATAGCAGCAGTAGTAGCAGCGGCAGGTGTAGTAGAAGTAGTAGTAGTAGTAGTAGTAGTAGTAGTAGTAGTGGTGGTGGTTTTTTTTTTTTTTTTGATTGATTTATTTATGGACGCTCTTTAGCATCTCAAGTCATCAGCGTCCCATTCAACTCAGGGCGTGAAACGGCCGACAAATTTTTCTCAGAGGCCTCTCTTTCAGGCTTGAGGTTCATTTTCGTGCCGTAAATGTACGACACGGGACCCACGGCTTTACTTCTCTTCCGAAGGAAGCCATCCATATCTTAGAATTTTTACGCCCGAAAAAATCCGTCAGTCCTGGCCGGGTTCGAACCCGCGATCTTGGGTGTAGGAGGCAAGTATGGTAACCACTACACCACCAGGAACGACGTCGTAGTAGTAGTAGTAGTAGTAGTAGTAGTAGTAGTAGTAGTAGTAGTAGTAGTAGTAGTAGGACGATGATAGTGGTAGTGGCGGTAGTAGTAGTTGTGGTAGTGGTGGTTGCGGTGTTATTATTTATTAATCTAGCTCACCCATATCTCACGGGTACTGGGTTTTCCCAATACTTTTCCAATACACAAATAAATATGTGAAATTACACAAACCAACTGTTAAGAGACAGGCAGTATATAATAATAAAATAAATAAATGACAAATATATAATAAGTAAGAGAAACTTTTTCAAAATATATTAAATAAATGAACATAAACTCCCACACATATATATGTACAAGTAATTCCAAAAATATTGTGGTTCGTGTTTCCCTAACCTCCTTTCCTGTTTTCTCTACCTCTTCCAGTTGAGCTGTTTCACTTTATTTAACAATTTACTTACTCCCTCTTCCTCCTTCCTATCTACCAGCAAAGTTAAGCACTGCCACTGCCCTCTCCCCACGTTAACAAACGGAGCCGGTAGAAGACTGTAGCAGTAGTAGTGCAGGTTTGGGTTACCAATGGTGTTTCTCTCTTCGAAGTCAACTAACGGAATTCCTCTGCAGTCCCAGAAAATATGGCCTTCTTTCTTCTAAACTGCACAAATCTGGTTTTCCTTTGCGAAGCTTCACCAGTTTATACCACTAATTTGACTCCCTTTTTGGAAATGGGTTATGAATGGTAGAGGATTATAGTTTCATCCCCTGTTTCAATTGATTCCAGAACTTTCTTTCTATTTCATATTTAATACGCGATATGCGAGGAAATTCACCTGGACCGTTTCAAACGGAGATGTTCATGCAGAGTCATAAAACGATTCGTTTGCTCAAAAGCATATTTTGTTTATTTGCTGGTTGAAGGATATTGCTTCCATAGGACATCCATCTTATTAGCCTCGTCCTCAAAATACTGTGAAAAAAATAGGAAGGAAACATTTTTGGACGCATATTTCAGCGTTGATTCGAAAAACTTCATAAATGAGAAGTTGAAGATGAAAACGAGAAAGTTTTGAGGTTGACCCAGTGAGGAAATTTGTTGAAGAAAATATTCGTCGTGATACTGAATGGATTGCAAAAATAAACTCATGTTGCATCTTCAACAATTTGTGAGAAAAAGTTTAAAAGCTTGAAAAACAGGTTCCACGTAACATAAGACAGAATTATAAACACTTTGGAGATGGTTTTCCTTCACTACTGTATAGAACTGGGTTGCTGCACAAGGTCGTTCTCATTCTTTCTTATCTTTGTCTCATCTATGAGATGTTTCCTAACAAATGCTGAACATGTGTTCAGAATTGTCTCCTCCTCTTCCCCATTGATTCACAGCTTTTGAGCGTTTTTAATGAATTGCATAGCACGATGAAGCACAGCAGTACTTTTCAAGGCCGACGTGGCATTAGAGGAAGATCCTACTATATGGTTGTTTAGATGATTTTTTTTTTTTTTTACTGCTAGTATTGTGATGCATTAATAGATGCTTCATGACATTGACGGACTATATTCCCCAATGAATACTCCAGAAGCAACATCTACAATAACCAACAGGAATTAAAACAGAATTTAGAGAATTCGTCGTCTCTAGAAGCCAAGAAGTTTATCGAAATGACATCAGTAATTGGCGAAATTAAATGCTTGGATTAATTTAGTAAAGTTTGAATTCAGCTGTACTTTAATTTCGGAACAACCTAACACTTTGAAGGGAAATAGAGTACAGAGGAACAAATAATAATTATGAAGAGGAGAGATAAAAATGTAATAAGGACTGACACACAAATTAAAAGAAAGTCTAGCGCAAGACACGAACAAAGAAAAATTCAGCAGTCGTTCTCGTTCAAGAAAAGGCGACCCCACTTCAGCATCACCTTTCTATTCCTGCTGTCTTCGTGCAACTTTCTTTTCACGTCTCTCTCTCTCCCTTCCCTCTTGTTCTTTTCGTTTTATACTCTTATTTCCTCTGCAGTAGTCAGTGAACTGTCAGACTGCAGCTGTCTTCCGAATCAGGCGGTGCAGGGCTTTTAAACATGCATGCAACATCTAAACCACCACGGTGTACATTTGCTGCATATGTACTCGTGGTTCTGAGTTTATTTAGATCGATAAATGTATTACCTTATTAAATTAAGTGAAAGACCTAGAAGATCCATTTTATGTAAATGAGAGTATACAGATCATATTAGCAAGTAGGTTGCAAAAGTTTAGCATTGGCGAGTTACATGCAAGCATGTTTCGTGCCCGGAAATGTCTGTCTTTAATTTAGAAGAATACTTTCATACACCCTTACTACATTTTGAACCTTTAACGATGTACGGGGTTGATTTAAAGTGGAACAACTTTGCGTTATTATAAAATTTATTATAGAAAACATTGAGGTATCAGGGATACTTTCCAAGTTTAGTTGCATCATAAGTAAATACCTCCAAGTATATAAAGGGATAAGCGCGTGCCACATGGCATATTTATATCTAGGGGATGGTTTAACTCCTGTCATACACGGTATAGTATACCAATCACATGGTTTCAATGCTAGTAGCAATATATTGCTCTACAGTGGAGTTATATGAGTTACGGTCCGTCAGAGCGTGACTGCGTATTGCGAGAAACCAGTCGTCAAGGTCATACAATGCGTGTGCAGCTAGCAGCTTGTAGTTAGTTTGGGGAAATCCTGAATAATATATCTCATAATTAGGGTCCGGATTCTTAGGCTTTTAACCTATTTTCTTTCTTACTTGGTAATGTCGTTATTGTAACATATTTTCGCTCCAGTTATTTCAAATCAAATGTTCGAATGCTAAACGGATTAAACGAGTCAAGCACATAAAAAAAGCTAAATTAAACTTTTCATAAAAAGATGTAATATACATGAACTCCTATTGTTAGAAGGGAAAATGGTACGAATATGCATTTGTTTTCAACTTTCTTTCCCTCTTTACTTTTTCATTGGGCATGCACAGTTTATGGCGATAGCTTTGTGCTGCGAAGCTGGTAGTTGCACAGTACGTTGTCTATGTTAACAAAGGAAAACTTTTCCCTTTAACACAGTTTAAAAATCAATTTAATTGTTGCTGTAATCAAATGGATTAGGGTTTAAGATTCAATGTAAAAAAATAAGCCAGTGCAGTTCATGTTTAGCATAGAGAGTGCTACTTTAAGCTGCAACATGCTTAAGGGAAACACGGCGACAAGAATTTACATCGACAATATATTCTTAACGATTTTCATTTTTCAACAGATGGGAAAGTTATAGTTTGTCAGATTTGTCAAAAACAATTGAACTGTGGCAAATAATCCCAAATCGTTCGAGAAACATAAGGAGTCTAACACATGTAAAATCATATTCGATTAATTTGTGGGTTAGAAAAACGGAAAAGTTCTAGGTGCAGTAAAAACGTATTATCTTTGAAATAACCAAATCCAACAGCGTTCTGTTCGATATTAGCTATATGTTTGTGTTTGCTTTAATATATATTGTGATTATAATAGGTTAATATTATTGTAGGAGAATACAAATAAGCATTAATGCAAAAATTCCACTAGAGAACAGAAAATAAAGCTTATTTTACTGTCTTTCATTTAGTATTTTTACAACTTGGTTCTACAGTTACCGACGTGGTCATGTATAAATGGACCTATCCAAATTGTTCCTATGTTCCACCCCTGACCCATTGCTAGTTTATTCCAATTTTCAATATGCTTTGAATTCTTTTTTCTGGGATGTTTATACTCTCAAGATTTTATTTTTGGCATTAACAATACATAGCCGATTTTCTGACACAGGACATTATATGCTTTTTCATCAAGTTATTATAATTTTTCTCACTCTGTTTTTTTTCTTCTTTTTTTTTCCAAACAATTTTGCTTAGTTATTTTCTTCTGTCATAGCCTCTCTTGATGGTGTCGCGAGATATTTGCGGAATGTACCATAAAAAACTGGAAGAGATGTTGCGACAGGTGATAGACAGTGTGTTGGATTAATAATAATTTCTCTGTGTGGTGGTAAGTCAGTGGAAATGAAGAGAATGCCCCGAGATTGAAACATGTGACGTGGTCTATCAGTGTTCATTTTAATGGCTCTTTTAAAACATGTACTAGATACACTTCTTTGTGAACTTGGCATTGTTTCTGGTGTTATGAGAATATCAGTTTAAATGTTGTAGTTTGTGAGAAACGAGCTTTTCCCGAGGGCACTGGATTTGGTTATGCCAATCTAGAAAAAGCGAAAATGATTTTCCCTCAGTCACTAAAGCAGTGTGTGGGCCCGAAAGCAGAGGAAGAAGTAGAGAGGGAAAGAGATACTGAATGGGAGAAAAACGAATAAAGGAGAGACCACAAGTTGTTAAAAACTTTCTGTGCTAAAGCCTCGAAATTTGCTGACCACAACTCGGAAAATTTCTATACAGGAGGGGCTTGTCCACCCACAATCCCAACCCCCTTCCTTCTCCCGGCGCTCTTGTTCTTCTAACTCTCACTCACCCTCCCCCAGATGTCCAATTCTGCCTCCACAACTATGGCAATAAAAGGCAGCAGATTCCGCTACAGCCTATTATAACTGAAGGGTTTGTTGGAAGTTGGATTGGATGCTGCAGAAGTACTACATCTTCATTTCAGAGAGCCAGAGGCAAGAGGTGGTTCCGATACATAAGTAGAAGTGAAAATGTAAAAAGAGCGCACAGTTAAGTATTAGAAGCGGCTAAATGTCTTTCATAGGAATCTCTAGAGGCCACAACATAGTGGCTATTGTTCCAGCTTGCACAATTAAATGTTCTTCTCCCCACACCCCTCCTCTGCATTTACCCTAGAGACCGTTTGAAAAGCTTAGCCAGCTAATCCGCAGTTAAGTAGCTTCGAGTTGGGTCAAATTATTTCTTCAGTTTTAGCTTGTTTGCATTCCATTACAATATCTCTTTCTGATAATTGGATTTGTACCTAACCAAAACAATTACATGTACTTTCTAACCCTAATGACACAGTTAATGTAAGTGGTGATAGCAGTAGTGTATTTATTTACAAAACATATTTTTACAAATCTAACTCATCCATTTTGCGCGGGTCCTGGAACTGTACGTGCTTTCCCAATACATTAGGAAATGCAAACTACATAAACCAATATTTAACTCATAATAGACAAATAATATATATAATTAAATAAATACATGGATAAAGAAGCGATATATAACAGAAATAATTAAATACCTAAATAAAATAAACAGAAAGGCAAACAATATAAAAGTAAATAGCTTACACTCCCTCATATACAGGATGACCCAATGGAATATGGCGGTATTCAGAACCTTTCTATGGGACACTCATGTGGAATTAAATAAAAATACTTTTTCAAGGAACAAGTAGGACAATGCAATTTATTAATCTCAATTTATTTTTTGAAAATCATATTTTTTAAATGGGCTCCAAGACAACGAACACATTCGTGCAATCGACTGGAGAAGTTTACCATAACTCGCTGCAATAAAACATGATCAATGTCCCTAATTTCGCGAATTCTGTGTTATTTTAACTATATGATGGTTCGTGGCTGACCTAGCACAGGCATACTCTTTCATTAACCGAAGTTAACCGGCGAGTGACCAGATCGTTTATGGAGCTCACCATCCTCCCTGCGACATACAGCGCTTGACATGGACATGGTACACACTTGAAGCACTCCCAAGTGGCTCACTGCAGTCGCAGGTACCCAATTTAGTGGGTCGCGGCAACCACATACCCCACAGAGTGCAACCCATCCGGACACTCCCCGAAGTGAGGGGCTCGAATAGTCCGAACCTACGTTCTTCTACTAATGTCAGAAGTACCACGGGTGCTCAAGGTCCTCAGAGCCCGCACCTGGAGACTTGCGTATACACCCTGTCCAGTTGTGGGGAATCAAATACCTAAGTCACGCCCCCTTTCACGAACGGCAGCGTAGAAAGCCTAATAATGACCGGCATTATCGCGCCTCTTCTACTTCCTTAGTATTACTTTGGAGAACCTTATTACTTCCTTTAGATGTTACATTGCTAGATTAAATATCCCATTTCCTTTCACTGTATACTCCATGGTATAAACATATACTAACTAAAATGTTCATTTCTGGCGAACGATTGCTTTTTATTTGTGCTTTTGTGCATTATGACTGTTCCCCCGCCTGGCATCGATCCACCATTTCCTGGAATTGTGCTTCTACCGCTGCCGCTGTCATTTGTTAAAGACACACTGCTCGACAGGCTAATTGTGCTTACAAAAGGAAAGTTAACGTGTAAAATTATGGACATTCGCTTGGAAATAAAACTAGGATAGCATTATTAAGGAAGATGGTGGTTGGAAGATTTTACCCTCATCATAAAAAATAGTTTGTGCAAGACAAAGGTCTGCATTGTAAATGCCAGTTATCTGCAGTGAATGTAATACGTGCATACACAGATACTTTTGCACATGCATTGATTCCATTAAATGCAATATGTGTAAACACATACACAGCATATGTCAATTGCAGCGTCGCGGTGAACAGTCAAAATTATATCCTGAAGATATCATTGACTTTATAATAGACACTGAAGATGTTTCTGTTGTCAATGAAAAGGTGGAAATGCTAGATTAAATTCCAACTCAAATTAAAAAAAATATCTGACTTATTGTAGTATAAGTATATGCCCTTTCCCGTATCATTGTTGATTTATTATTTCCTTTAGATGTTAAATAGATAAAACTTCCCATTTCCATTCGCTGTATTATACTCCATATGATATACCCTCTAAAACGCTCATTTCTAACGTATGATTGTTTTTTATGTTGTGTTTTACCTGTTCCCTCGCCTTGCATCGATGCACTGTTTCTTGGAATTGTGCTTCTGCCGCTGCCGTTCAGGACTGCCCGCCAGGCCGGTCATTACTCGCTTTTCTTGACTGTCCTATGCGGCAGTTTGTGAAAGGAGGCATGACTTATATACTTGGTTCCACACAACGCGGCAAGTGTATATGCAAGTCAACTGGAGCGTCTGAACAGCAACGTCCGAAACCACGCTCCCCTTAGGGGAAGAAATGAAGTTATGGAACTGGGCGACCAGTATTTAGGGTGAAAAGGAGCAAACGTGGGCAGGGGTTCTAATGCAAATGCCGCCGGGACAGAAACTTCTGCAAAAGGCAACCCACCGTCACAGCGCACAGTTCACCTCTGAGAGCCAACTGGACGAAATGAGAGCAAATGGGAGAGCGGATAATTTGTAGAATGTTCATCGCAGCATTTTCTAAGTGACGGGAAACGACGATAGTATACAAATCAAGATCAAGATGGGCTCCTACGGTTTTTAAACCCAGAACCTCTCGAATGATATACTGAGAGCCAACATTCATCGTTCACCGCTTTCCGATATTTAGCCTATAGCGACCTTTTCATCTCCCAGAACTTGAAAGTTTCACTGGGTGGGAAGAATTTTCGTTGAATTAATATACTATCAACGCTATCGATAACTGTTGTGCATAACTGGAGATGAATACTAAGATTAGAAATAAAATGTTTAATTTATAAAACAAGAAGCTTAACTTGCTATCTTTATAAAACGATTTTCAAACGATACTCCTAATTGGGATTTACGACAACTTCCCCCCTAGTATTCTTTACACTTTTAGAAAACAACCTTTATTAAAGTAACTCCTCAGGAACACAATTATGTTGGTTGAATGTTCTCCATTTGGAAATTTACAGCTTCAATGCATCATGAAAATGTCTGTAAAGTTTGGCTATTGTTGTGGGAGAGCAAATTTATTTCCATGTGATAGAGATGTCCATATCCTTGATAATCTGGGAAGTTTTGTGTTGGTGGGAGGATAATCCCCCAAACTCTCTCTCTTCCATGTTTAAACAAAATAAATAAATAATGTAGTAGGCACCAGATTTGGATAATACTGCTTAAAAACTACATAAGCAATGCTTGTAAATATTGGCATCATTAATTGTGCGGAAACGACTAAATTAACAGGAAACAAGAAAAGCAAACATGCAGCACACTAATACATAATGGCGGCCAGTAGTTTACATGCGGAGAGTGAATTCATGAGTAATGAGCTAAATTAGCTTTGTTAAAAGGTAATGGTTGGAAATATTGGATTTCGAAAACAGCTTCTCTAGATATGAGTGAAACCGTCAATATTTATTTTTATAAATTGTTTGAAGTATAATTTATAAAAGAAAGAGCAAAAATAAAAAAATAATTAACGGGGATGGAGCTTTGAATGCCGTATGTAACTTGATTTTTTGGTGAGTAAATGAATTGGATGTAAATATATGGGGGATAAGTTTGGATATGGACAAAGTGAAAACACTGTAAAACATTTAGTGCTAAACTTTACATTAAGTGTATCAACATTGAAAGATGAGAGATTTCTCAGAACTCTACTAGGTCTCCATCCCACCCACCCTCCCCCCACACAACTCATAACGGTGATGCAATTCAGCCCATGTCCGTTGTAACACCAGAGGGGTGATTTTTTGGAAAGCTTGAGAAAATTTTAATTTCTTTAGAAAATGACGAATCTCCCATGCCCAGTGAGGAGGTGCACCCTTTCGGGAATACAATGTTCACATTGTTGTCTTCTCAAGTTGTGGTAACATATTCCAAATAAGATTCATAGCGCTAGCTGATTTGTAGTAGCCATTTCAATCATCTACGATTTATCATTATGCATTGTTGATTTTCATTCTTGCCATATACAAAAACTTTCAGATTTTAAGCAAAATATTACCAGCAAGAAATGTATCTTATTATCATGTTAGTGTTTGTACCAATATTTTGTATTATCCATACCCAAACAGATCACCCTATATTTTAGAAACTGGGCCTTTTACTATAATGTTTTTTCACATAACAGGCCATGGTTGGGCTGTATGCGTGTTGATATTTTCGGGAAATTTAATTGCACTTAAGAGGATGTGAAAGGCCTATCCTTGAAATATTACCAACTTCAGTTTCCATTTTCTCAAGGAATATTAAAGCTAATAAAACAAACCTTTTACAGCATACAGATGTTATAATTGAAAAAGTTTTCTCAATTTTCACTGCTATACCATGATTCTGAAGCAAATTATAAATTATTTTCAATTTTTCCCCCTATTTTTTCCATACTTTTTCTTAACGTTGTCACATTTTATGCCAGCTCTACCATAACAGATCCACCAATACAATATATCATGACTAAGTGGTACAAGTTTCATTAGTGATAGCTAATACAGATTCTAAAAAATGGGGAAATTATGCAAAAAATCAAAAATTGACGCCATAAATATTTTTACAGAATAGCTAACATTTTGAGGGAAACAACAGCTAAAACTCTTCAACTCTGTAAAACAACAAAGGATGATGTCATGGAAAAAAAACACTGCCAATTTGTGAAATACAACCTTTTCTATCATACAAGATAAAGCACAACCTTCTAGAACAAATAGTTCCTGAGCTATAGAATTTTAACTGAACAAGTGCTCGCGAAATAAAAAAAAATGTAAAAAAAAAAAAAAAAAAACCAAAAGGCCTCTGCATTAACATAATTAAAATTTATTGTAAATATTTATAACCAAGGCACTTTATTAAAATCATATAAAAATAAACATAAAATTCCAAATAAACATAAAAATGCAAAAATATGGTATCCCCCCTTTCCCTTTAATACTTCCCTTAATGAGTGTGTATAATAGCTATAAAACGTGCATTGGAATCTCAATGGCAAATGCCGGAGAGATGCCTCAAACTTAGTCGTGGAATCATTATTTCCCAAATAAAATTCCTTCCCCAAGCTTTCATCTCATGTATCCAAAATTAGTGCATACTACCTAAATAGGGGCGTTAAAACAACATTAAAAATGTTTGATTAGGAAACTATGTGTGTTGCGTAAACGTGATAGTAGTTTCCTATGTTAGTAACACATAAGGAAACCTCTCTCATATTATTATATAAATTTACTTTCACACTTAAAAAATAAATTGGTTTAATAAGCAAACAGTGAATCCCATTTGCCATGAAACACAGTACTTCATGGTTGGCAAAGATATCGGGAACAATTTTCATGAAATATAAATAATTTTTATTCTCTAAACTGCTCCAATATCCAAAAAAGGCTTTTAAATAGTAGGCATTCTTAATATATCGAAGGAAATGTTTCAACTTTTATCTTTTTCGTAATTATTGCATTCAAAAAATTCACAACTTCCTAAACATGACAACCAGTCTTTGTAAAATGATTTGAGAAAAACGGCGATATTTAATCACTTTGCTTTGTGTAGTCACGCCGAGGCGAAATCTGTCTGTCCGTCTGGAGCTGTGCTGTGTTTGGCTATAGCACGAAATGTGTCTTATTAATAATATCGTGTCTTTCTTCACACATCTCTCAACAAAATGTTAAATGACAGATATTATCCATTCAAAATCGTCCACCGGAAGTTTTGCTCATACCGATATATTGTTCCCACACACTAGGCCAAAACACTTGCATATTATTTTTCCTGCACCAATTTCATATTTTACATATTACCAAAGTCTCCTAACATTAACTTTCATCTTTATGCACGGTAGGTACACTTTTTGCTGCACTGGATTTTTACCCTTATGCGTCAATTTTTCAGAGTGTTAACAACGGAAAACTTGGTGGCGCTGCGGAGAATTTTCAGATTAAACTTTGCTCATTATAAATGTTGGAACTCTAATGTCCAGGCTAGAGACAAGACCTCTGGCCTTAGTGAGAATGAGACGCCGCAGGCCTCTCATTTGACTCTCTCTCTTTAAGTCCTCAGGGTGACATAGACCATCATTATATCCAGCTGTCGTTATTTCAAAGATAGGTAAAAAAAACTGTTTTTGTAGAGCTGCCTTTATGAATAAAGAATTTGGATTTAATATAAGTGGCAGGATTAAAACTTGTGGTGATGAACTGATCTTAATGAAGATGAATTTTACGGCCTGGAAAATAAATATATAAATAAAAATATCATTAAATCTCTATTTTTTCAGACAAAATTTGTCTAAAAATTAAATCAGAACATGTTAAGATTACAGCAAAATTGTAGATATGTATTAAGCAAAATAAAAGTACGCAGCAGTGTGGTAGGGTTTTAGCATTGAGAGAATAATAAAATACAGAAAAAGTCACGCCCAATGTTTCGACTGTTTGTGTTCTTCAAAAACGAGCTCGGAATCCTTAGTGTCTTGAGTTATCTGGCTTACCTTCTCGGGACAACGAAAAACTCCGAATAAATCTGTACCCAGACATGTTGATCTGATTGGGAATCGAATCCAGGACCTCCGGATTAGTAGCCGCAAACTGTATTCTCCTTCAAGTCAATATATAAATAAAGTATTAAGCATACTCTGAGAAAGTGAAGGACAAAAATGATAATTGTAAAGTAAAACAGTAAAACAGGCAATAGAAAAACACGTAAAGCAAACAAAATTAATAAAAACATAAAAAGTAATACCAGAGGGAAACATACTAAAATGACAAATGAAGTTATTCACAAAGAACAATAAAGCAACAAGAACTAGACAAACAAAAATAAAATGAAAAAAAAGTCATGCAAATAAGGCAATCTTTCGAAATTTTTTTGATCATCAAAGATAGAATTATATGGGAAAGTAAAGGACAAAAGTAATAGAGTAAAGGAAAACAGTGATGCAGTCAATATAAAAACACGTAAAAAATCGGGAATAAAAACAAGAAAACAATATTACCAGACATGAATGCACTAAAATTAAAAATAAAGTAGCCCATAAAGAGCAATATAGCTAAAATAACAAGAACTAGAAAAGCAGAAATAAATAAAAGGCAAACACATATAGCACAAATTTCGAATTGCTTGTGTTTTTCTTCAAAGGCAGAGGCGAAACAAGAGTAGAAGAGAAAGTGTACATTTGTAAAAGAAATAACACTCTAGATATATCCAATACTTTTACAATCTTTCTGAGCGCTAGTGTAGTTCAGCGGCTTTCCAGCAGGACTCTGCCGCGGCACATACATTCAATGCTTCCTTGCAGATCATTCGTGAAATGTTTCATAATCGGGTCATAAATAAAAATATAGTACCCTTTCCACTCCCTGATTTCACCGCAGGAATTATTTCTTGGGGTCCTTAAAAATTAAAATATATCCACACTCTTTAGATGAACTTCAAAATAACATTCGTAAAATAAATGCATTCCGTTTCTCAGACAAAACTGAATAGGTTAATGAATATTTTTATCAGCAGATACCAGAGGCAGACAGTTCCAACACCTCCATGATCTCTGTTTCAAGTTAGACTGTACTGAGGATTTTCAGGCAGTTGTTCATCTGAGATGTCAGATTGATTTGCTCACGATTCGCAAAAATGCACGCGAAGGATTTCTCACCCGACATTGAAACATTTGTTGTTCAGATAGTTGTCACAGACATAGTTTTGACGTTTAATACCAAAGTTATTCTCAGGAACTTCATTTACCAAAGTTGAGAACTGATATGAAACTCACACTAGAAAACAACGTGAAAGAGAAGCTTCAAAGCTGTTCTCTGGGGTATAGAAAGTCGGTGATCGTGAAAGTCTGGATACCTGTAAAATAATCACAGACAAAGAAATTTGAATTTGTCACCATGATTTAAACCAAACGCCAATTGCGAATCTGATTCTTTGAAGATGAAGAACCAAGGACAAAAACTTAAAAACTCAGCCTACCATCACTGCGAAATGATACAATAGAAATTGTCTTTCAAAGATCTTCAGAGGAAAATACAGAATTAAAGCTACGACATCTCATTTTTTACTCGAGTCTGCCCACAATGCTGAAAGAATAGGCAACTTTTTAAATGAACAATGCACTATAGTGCTACCATTGTTACCCTATTCACAGACTTAGCCCCCCCCCCACTCGTGATTTTTTCCTGAAAGTGAAAGACATTTACACTTGGGTGCCGATACAATCATTGTCGTACAAGGATCACATGAAGTTCGCCAACACTTTCAAACCACAATTAAACAAAAATCGCTCTCGTATCAGTCTGTGGAATTTATTATATATCACCCTGATTCACCGTGTAATGTTGCACCGAAAACTTTACAGCTCTTATTCTTCGCTAATGTCTCTGCGACT
Source organism: Metallyticus violacea (assembly GCA_030762175.1). NCBI lineage: Eukaryota > Metazoa > Arthropoda > Insecta > Mantodea > Metallyticidae > Metallyticus > Metallyticus violacea. Next base: position 34,203,149 of record CM060831.1, on the reverse strand, counting down.
GGATATGTTATAGCTATGGCTGATACACAAAGATTATGATACTTTTCTCTTCCAGTAGAACGGGGCTTCACCCCATTTCTATTGACGTTCGTGCACACCTAAACACAGACATGCTTCAGAATTGAATTGGATGTGCTGGGGCAGCAGGTTCCTCGATCTGACGGCGTGACCTCTTACTAGAAAGATACCTACAGGACCATGTGGCGCTTTCGCCCCCCAAAGAATTCGGGAAGCGGAAGATATTGAATGGGAATGTTATGACACGAGGTAGATTACAGTGTCAACATCTGCCGAGTCACACATGGTGCCCACATTGAAACACTATAATGTACAATTGAAAATCTGAAAATAAATGTTGCAATCTGGCATTGTGGTCTTACATGACAATGCTCTCCCTCACATAGGTTGACGAACACAAAACCTTTTAAAGCAATTCAAATGGGACATTTTAGATCATCCCTCGTACAGCCCTGGCTTGACTCCATCTGATTTCCATCTGTTCATTCACATGAAGAAATTTCTTGGTTTGATTTATTTATGTCGTTCTTTAATATTCCAGGTCATCAACGTCCCATTCAATTCAGGACGTGAAACGGCCGATAAATTTTGCTCAGAGATCCCTTCTGTCAGGCATCCGGTTCATTAACCTGCCTTTATTTTTTTCGACACGGGACTTACGGCTTTACTTCCCTTGAGCCGTACTAAGAATTTTTACGCCCGAAAACACTCGTTGACACTGGCCCGCACTGAACCTGTGATCTTGAACAAACTTGTAGAACAGTATACCTACAGAGTGATATCACTTGTGGATTTTGTGTAATTGAATTTTTACTTTAGCCCTAATATTAGAGGCTGAGGAAGAGGGCTTGTGACAGACAGGAAGCGTTTTTTGAGTGGTTCACTGCTAAATTTGACAACTATGAAACAGCGGGATTGTTGTTTATATTATAAATAGAGAGTCATTGTAAATACAAATTATAAGAATTTTTTCAAATGTTAATTTTTAAGGAAGGAAATTATGTCGTGTTAAAATAACGAATCCCTTACGAACATACTCATGTACACAGGTCAATTACATATTGAAGGGTAGATTAAAACCAATGCTGATTACATTATAGCTTTCAGTCCCTCAAACCCAGCCCTTCCCACTTTGAAATTTCAAATAACACCCCTAACTTTTGAAGGTTGAATTGTAAGGGTTACAATTGTTATCACAGTTTTATTATATTTTTCTTTTCGTTTCCTGGCAACCTGGATGTAGTAGGGGTGAGGGGTAAAATCTAAAATAATATTGTTTTCAACTTTGTGCAATAATTTTATTGTTGTTTGAATTTCCTCAAAATAAAAAAATTCAGTTAATTGCATCATGAAAAAAACCATTTATAATTATTAATACAACAATAATGCAGCATATTTCGGAAAGTCTGTCTTATCCTTTTACATTCTCTTCTTTGTTGTAGTGTATACACTATTGAAAAAATGTACTAACAAAACAGCAGTCTAAGTTGGTAGACAACTATAAAAAACAAAAGAAAGGATAACAGTTTCATCACCTTAAAAAAGAAGCATTAAATGTCGGGATAGCTGAGTGTGGGGGTAAAATCTTAAATCTTAAAAGCATTAGTTTTAAAGTTATCTGTCAAAGTCGAAATAGACGTGCTTTTTTATTAGGTGGTAGAATGGGGAATTTGGAAATGAGAAATCTTTATAATTTATCTTAACTACGAAACTGTTGTATAACGTAATTATTGTTCATGATTTAAGAGTTTTACATGTTACTTTCCTATAACTTTCGGTTTCTAAATAATGGAAGCCTTATATATTTTTGATACATAGTGCAGGCACTGTGACAACGCAACCAGATTTTTCTGTATGTCTGAAATAAAGGGTGACTGAAAGGAAGTGACGTATCCATATCGACAGGCGCGCCGTTCCAGTCTGCTCCCTGGAGGCACACTGTGTTTTATTTCGCTGGTCGGGACAGGCATGTCACAGCCCCAAGCTTCAATATCGTGACAGCCGAAAACGCAAGGTGCGGAGTTTCGATATTGCAATATCTGTCACCAGACGGCTCTGCAAATATGTGCATTCTGACTAACTCAAAGAGGGTCAAGAAACAATAGACTTTGGCAAAGAATTCAATAAGATGGCCTGTTCAAAATGTTTTAAATTCATATTTTAAAAAAATTATTTGAAAACATACGATATTATATTCATGCATATTTACAATGCCTCTTGATTCTTCAAACATCCACAGAAAAGACAACATATTCTCGACTTTTTACGAGAATTATTTCATAGATTGAATTTAATACATAAGCCAAATTTTTTTTTGATTGTGTTTCTCAATGCTTTATCCAAATGAAGTTTGGGAACAAAAGCAGGGGGAGACGAAAAACATGCCAACGAATATCAACATTTAAACAGAAATTTACAATAGTCTCGATTCCATCTGAGCAATTTCTATGTGGAAATGAACTGGACAAAGAAGCAGTGCATCCTACCGTTCAGGAAACGGATATCACTGTCCATCAATATAATCACTGATCACAAAGCAAAGAACACTATACAACTGGTGCATTAAGTGACTTACAACGTCCATCCAGTTGTCTACAGCCTAAATGTTAAACAACTCATAGAAGCTGCCGCAAATCAATGTCTACAGTTCTACATTTCCATAGTAACAAAAACACTTATCGAGTGGAGTGACTCAGTGGTAACTCGAGATGCCCCGCGTTCAAATATTTTGGGATCGGTAACCCTTATCTTGACTTTTTTGCGGTTTCCCCTGGTCACTGAGGCCAGCGTCTGTGGAAATGTTAGGGACCCAGCGTAAGCCTTTGCATCGTTTCCTCAAGGTCCTGGACAGGAGTATCCTTCAGCTCTACCTTCCTTTCATAGGTGTCCTATAGAAGGAAATTCGAAATCCTTCTACTTCAACCCTAAACAGAACCGTTGAGAGATCCGTCCTCTTTTTTTCACAAAGTTTCTCAGAAACCCTATACTTTTAATACTGGGAAGTTAATGAAGCTTTTTGACATTCATTTGAAATGTAACACTTATTTACTGGCATCATGATATGATTTATTTAAAGTTAAAGCAACAATATATATATATATATATATATATATATATATATATATATATATAAAATTCACAGGTTTTATCACTACCTCCCAGATATTCAAAATGTCATCAGCTTGCAAGACCGCCACGGTCATTAAAGTGCAGACACGTGAGCGGGAGGTCTGGGGTTCGAATCCCGATAGGACCGTCCTCCCTGACTGTGGTTTTTTCCAGGTTTTCCTCAGTCCTCATAAAAGGCAAATGCCGAGGAAGTACCCTAAACTTAGGCCTGGAACGATTATTTCCTTAAAAATAAATGCTTTCCCAATTTATCATTTCCTCCCATATATCATGCGTCCATCGCCTGTGGGGCCTCTGTAGCAAAAATGGGCGTTATACAGCATTCCTTCATTCAGTTTGTAAGCGATAAATATACAAACAGTTACATGATTCATTTTTTTATTTAAAGCGTAAATACCTCCTCTTTAATGAAAAGGTCTTGCAGACTTCGTACTGCGTTATCCTTTTCTGTTCATCACAGCGTATGAATGTACAAGAGAAATATTTCTGGGGATTTGACCTCAACAGGCTAGGTATTGTTATTCTGAAATGCCCCAGCACGCATATATGTATGTATATAATATGTACGTATGCATTACCAACCTACCTACATAGTTTGAAATATCACCGCTTTGCAGCAGACATATTTTGTATTTTTATATCTCTCCAGACTCCACTGAACATTCATAAGCCAAAAGTTTTGAATTACCGGATCGCTGGCAAAAGTTCGTTGTAAATCTATATACCTCTACGGTTCCATCACATTTTATCGTCAGGTTTGATAGAAAATTACCTTAAATTATACATTTACGGTTTTATTTTGCAAACTAGAATTGAATAAAACCAAAAATAAAACGGTAAAATAGTATTTCATAGAGACCTCGAATATCGCTAATATTCCGATTGGAATGCATGTAATGATGTGTTTTAATTTCTAACCTCTATCTTGTTAATCTGGTTTGGCAGGAACCGGGACGTAGATTGTGTTATATACTAACGCAGATATTCTGAAATAAATAAGAAAGTAACTTTATTCTACGGGGTGATTTTTCCTTCGCGCGACCGCCCCACGTGCAATTGGCCGCAGTTGACCAAGCTCTGCATCTTTCCTGTATTTCCCACACTCGAAAGTGGGCCGGGAGCCGCCGGGGAAAACAAGAATTTAACTCTAGCAGTAATGCAGGGTCAGTCGGATGAAGTATGTATTTCACTTTAAATAGTCTACGTGCATAAAAAATTATTCTATACGCTTATTCAATAGCCTTTATGAATAAATCTGAATGATTTAGTGTAACTTACAAATCAACCGATACTGGAGTTCAGATAACCTAACGTACTTCACGAGGAACCCCTGTATAATCCAAAGATAGGAGAGGGAGAGCAATTTGGGTACAATATTCGACTTAATACATTGTATTATGCCGCCTTATAAACACTTACTACACTGTCACACAACACACAAGATGCACAAGATATGCCCTTTTGTTACTGTTTAAACTCATACAATTAACACTATAAAGATTACAGAACAGTGATATATAGAAAGCAAACTTTGTGATCACATATACAGATGTGACCTTTGTCCTCTATTAGTATGCGAACCAAGTTACTTATGAAAACACCCTCGTACAGCAAATTGCTGCCTATTTGATTTCCAAATTCATCTAAATCTCAGGCACAACAATTAATCATTAACTTGGCTACTAACGACTTACTTTCATATCCCAAGGAACAAACAATTTAATAAATATTAAAGGTATGACTGTACAATAAATTGCTAAGGCAAGCAGGTGCACTGAATGCCAATAAGTCATTTAAATATACATAGTAAAATAGCTCAAAGCAAATCCTTGCTTTAAAACTGCCAAAATCTAAAATAATTATAAACACATTGCTTTTACATCTTAAATACCTGGGTCACTGGCTACTCAGCCATGATACTCTCTGAAAATTCTAATTATCACATCTAATGATAAGCCTCACTCCAGTCGATCTTTAGGAAGGCCTACTCGCTTGCATGTTTGTTAACAGGGAGGTGTATTAGCCGATTGGTGAAAGCTTCCGCCATGAGGTCGTTTTTACAACATGGTTTAAGAAAGCACTAGAAGAAAGAAAGGGCGGATGTAAAAGGATTGATTTAGTTGACTGGTTAATTCAAAAGTGTGGCATTACTGTCTAAAAAGTTTCTAAAACTTTTTAAGAAATAATTATATTGTAATGTTTATAAATAAGCATTTAAGAATATTCTTGTCCAGAATTAATGTGTTCTCTTACTAGTGTATTCCTTAAGCTTTCACACAAAAAATGAGCACAATATAATTAATAATGCATGTGAAGCACACCCCCAATGCTAATAAATGATAATATTTGATCTCATTGCTTGTACTCTTATACTGAACATAAAATATATTTACACTTTAGTGGATTGTGAACGGTCTTATTTGGCAAATCATCACACTTAGCCTCAATACCGAAGTTTTCTTTAGTTCACCCAAAGGTACGAGGAGCTTCAAGCACACACTTTACTCCAATTCTGCCTAGCGATTGAGATCAGGTGACGCTGCGGGCCAATCTTTCTTACAGACACTTCTGAGCCACGTGTGAAAGAGCTGAATCCTGTTGAGAAGTCGAGATGGGTCCTGCAGTAAAGAGGAATTGTTTATAGGAGTTTAGAGACCCAACACCTGGTTTCAGAGTAATATCGATGTACAGGCTGTTATTATGGATAAGAATAAAATTAAACTTTAATATAAAAACCTTTATGATAGTCTGAAACATTTCCTGAAATGATATCCTTAAAATATGAACGGTTTTGGGTATTGTGTTGGCATCGTTGAATATGAAACCAAATATGCAAGTATTGAAAAGGGCACTGAAATCAGCAGCGGACACGCTCAGTTTTGGAGTGTTACATAACTCCAACACGGATTTCGTCGTGAGTATGGTATGTTTAATGTATCTAAATCCGATTTCTTAATATCGAACATTTGAAGAAGAGTGTTTTTAAGGTTACAAGCTAAAACCTTAATGGAAAGTAGCTGTTTCTTAAGTCATTGCAAGCATTTCTACAGTGAGGTTATGTGAGTTATTGGTCAAATCAAATTCCTTCCTCTTTCGCTTTTGGCAAGTTTGTTTCCTAAGCGAAGTTAAGTGCGGATCTTTGCATTCTTTGAGCAACAAAATAATCTCAGTGCAAGGTTGCTTCAGCACAAAGGTGAATACTCGCAGAAGGCGAAAGCTTGGCAATTCACAATGGGACTGGGGATTATTAGTATTCCAACTTCATTCATTGCATCTTTGGTTTAGTGCGTGTCAGTCGCGTATTGAGCTTAAACTTTACAGTTGGCTTGTTCTATACTAATCAAGTACTTAAAGTAAATGCGTAACTTTAGTGATTGCATTTGTAAGGCCGTAGCAGCCATTTTGTATAATAATAATAATAATAATAATAATAATAATAATAATCCTGTCTGATATACCGCAAAAATTGTAGCGCAATTTTGTATCTTGTTTTCATTTTTAACAAATAGAAGACATTAAATTGCGGTTCTCACGTGCCAATAAAATTAGAAAACGAGAAAAAATAAATAACAGCGAACATATTTAACAATGCAAAAAATAAATTCTCAAATGTAGTTACATAATTAACTAAAGTGTTAATTGAATGCTAAAGGCGAAGTCTAGCGCTAAATTACAGTAGTTTCATGTTTAAATAAGTGCGCTAATATAATAAGTGAAACATGAGATATAAGAGCAAAATATCATGTTTGTAAATGAAAAACATAAGCTATTACACAGAACACGCGATAACAAATATGATGTAAAGGTCTTTAAAAAACCTTGTTAGTTGCAGCGTCTCAGAGCATTGATGAAGGGATTACGTAACATTACTATAGGGTATGTACTATGTGTAATGGATTGAAAGTGTACATTGAAAGTGATATTAATTATTCAGCACTTCAAACAGATTTTGAGTAACATTAGTAAGTTTCACTATGTGTTCTATCACAGACAAACCGCGGTTCTGTTCAGAACATCTGGAGTAACGCTTGCAATTGTTTCTCTGATTCTTTGCTTGAGATGGTCAAGGTTCTTAATTTTTCCACCATTTTAAGGTGTTGTTTATTGTAATTTTGACTTCATTGGTCTTTCCGTGACGTTTGTAGATTGGACACGAATTCTGTAGATGTAAGTTTGTAGGTATGAATGGAATGGAATTAAATGAAAGAAATTAATGATGGAGCAAATAAGCTCGGAGTCCTTAGCGCCTTAAAAGCATTCACATTCTCAGGGCAAGGAAAAACTCCGAAAAAAATCTTGCTCACACCGCTTGAATTGACCGGTAATCGAACCCAGGACCGCCAGAATAGATTCGCACACGCTACTACTAGACCACGGAGGTGGACAAAATCTCACTCTTGACAACCTAATACGAAGATAAGATCTGACTTCCTGCTGGCCTTGGGATAGGTCCATTTCTGCCAATTCACCGGTATTAAATTTAACTCTTCTGACACACGATTTGCGAAGTAAGATGGTGCTTCGTCTTGTTGAAAGATGATCTGCATCTCAAAGTCGTCCATTTCCAGTTTTTCGATTTGAAGAAAAACTAAGTTTTGTATTCAATAGGAAATAGAATAGACCAAAACTCTTGTTGTGCATTAGGCAGCACCAAACATTGTCTTTTGGAAAATCTCGACGTGTTTGGTGCCACAATTGGATTTTCAGAGGCCCAAATTTGACAATCTAGAAATCCTGAACCATTATCAAATTTTGAAGCATCCTAAGACAGAATTCAATCCTTTGCATCTTGTCCTTGATTTGATTGCATGCAAGAGTTGAATCTTATACAGATATAATTTAAGCTTTTTCTGCAAGTTGTGCACAGTTGACTTTAGACCACGGCGTGAAATGAATTACTGAGGACTGTCTTCTGATGTTCCAGGCCTTCAAGCTGGCTTTTTCTTTTTTTTACACCCCGATTTCTTAGAATTGTTTGTATCATCGTCTATTATTGCTTTCATGAGGTAGATCCATGTTGTGCTCTCGTGTAAATCGACTTTATATCAGAATCGCTGATTTGTGCTCTGCCAGCCATAAGACACGTGCATTTTTACTTGCGCGACCTGAGGTGTACTGCAATGGACAAGAGATACAAAATGTTAAAATTTGTTTTTAGGAATAATCATTACTATGATTGGAAAATGGAATAAGCAATTATCTATTATTAAATATAAAACACGAAGTTAACTAAATGAGTTACTACGTGTTCTGACTCGCGTTCCAGATATACCAGTAGATACACCAAAGAGGATGAACAATGCTATGGTTAAGTATATTGTCTTATATGAAATATGGGGGTGGAGGAGAGCTGGACACATAAATAAAATACAAGTCGATTTTTGAAAAAGAGTTCTCGGTCTTTCAAAAGGAACGTCATGCGGGAGGTGGGTTGTTTAGAAGATGCGGTTAATAATAAAACAAGGGCAGTGAATTACTGGCTTAGAGTAATGTAAGGAGACCAGTACATTTCCCGCTAAATGCTTTAGACACCAAATGCAACTTTATGGGCTACAAAAGTGGAAAATGGTCTGGATTCAGTATGGCAATGAGGCAATGCATATAATAAAAACATGTGGAAGAAAGAACAAGGCTAGAAGCTATCAGCAGGTAGGAAATCGAGGCAGAATGTAACACGAAAGTTTCCTTGAGCCTATCGAATATATTAAACTAACATGGAGTAAAGAGGTGTATATGCTCGTTATAGAGAAAAAAGCGTGATCATGAAGGACCTTTTTTAGACTGGGAAGTTGGAAGGCTCAAAAAGTAACGAATAGTTCTGGTGGGAATATCTGCCCATTTTAAGACATTTTTAGGGGTGACGAATGGGTACCTATACTGGCAGAATGTACCCAGTGGGAACAGCTGAGAAAAACTCTGTTTCCTGAAAACGTTTTAGGTAATTGGAGGACGATTGGCATGCTGTAACCTGTTTGCGAATCACGTTAATTGGTTAAATATGGACATTTTCCTAACTAAAGTGCGCGTTATATTCTGGTTAGTACACAATAACTAGTGTAATTATAAATAATATGCAATATGTTTCCATTAATGTATCTGTAAATATCGTTTTTTCCAATTTAATGTTTATTTGTTTATTATTATTATTATTATTGTTTAATATGTATTATTATTATTATTATTATTATTATTATTATTTGTCTCTCTTTCTTATTGTATCAGGTATATCATACTTGAGCATGTACAGTCTATGACCCATGCTAAAATATATTTGTAATGTGTATAACAATAAAGAAACACCTACTACTACTACTATTACTATTACTACTACTAATACTACTACTACTATTATTACTATTACTACTACTACTACTACTATTATTACTATTACTACTACTACTACTACTACTACTACTACTATTACTACTACTACTACTACTACTACTACTACTACTATTACTATTACTACTACTACTACTACTACTACTATTACTACTACTACTACACTACTATTACTACTACTACTATTACTACTACTACTACTACTACTACTATTACTATTACTACTACTAATACTACTACTACTATTACTATTACTACTACTACTATTACTATTACTGCTAGTACTATTACTACTACTTGCACGATAAAATCTTAATTAGCACCAAAACACATAAATCCTGACTGTTTCTATGCATATTGATTGATTTTCTAACGGAAATTGTTTTATTTTTCAATTATCTTATTGTGGCACGTAAAAAGAAAATTAAAGTAAAACAACAATGGCTTTATAATGATGACGATAGCAATGATAGAAAATAAAAACATATTAATTCAATTCGTTTGAGTTACTGAATTAATTAAAAGTACTTTCAATCTACTACAGACAATACAAACTTTACGGTGACCTCCCTCATAAAACTCTATCATTCCTTCTCGGAGATACCGCCACGGGTGACCAAGGTCGCTAAGGCTCGAAATCGTGAGAGTAGGAGGCCAGGGGTTCGTTTCCCATCAAGACCGTCCTCCCTGACTGAGATTTTTTTTTTTTTTTTCCAAATTTTCCTCTGTTCTCATAAATACGGGAAGGTACCCTAAACTTAGGCCTGGAACGCTTCATTTAAAATAAAATAAAAAATCCTCTCCCAGTTTATCATTTCATCTCATATATCATCAGTGTCCACCACCTGTGATGATTACTCAGTAGTTATAGCGGGTGTTAAACACTATTAGTAATAACTCACGGAGAACCGGTACTTTCGTTTATTTTGGCGATTTATTCCGCCTACATTTCAAGATTTGAGTACCCTGGGTATTTAGATACCAGTAACGCCTCAATTATTGACAGAATACCTTCGGTAAAGTTAAAACACGTTAGAAAAACATTTTCCGATATACGTTTTAGCATGGAAAATTATTTCTCTTGAAAGGTAATATACTTTCCATATATTGTTTTTTAACCATTGGAAATATACAATAAAGAGATATTCACTCCATCATATACGTACTGCATTGAAGTACATAGAGCCGGGCTTACAAAGAGAGATGTGCGGAAAAATTTCCGTTTTTTTTTTTCCTTTTTTTTTTTACAGCAACGTCCCCACCTCCAATATAAATGAGCCGAGGGATGAGGAAGAGCCGTTGAACAGGTGTTTTCGAACTGGGTTCGTGTTTGCGCTCAGCCGATAAACTTGCCATTAGCAATCAATAAGTTTGTAACGTGTGTGATGCATCATTCTGCACTTACTGTAGCTGCGTCGAGAAATCAATACCATGCGAGCTGCGAGTCCCGGCATGGCCTCCTAGATCGTAAATGAATGGTAATGATGCGATCCCACAGTAGGCCATGATAACGTCCCGCACCCCTATTAAAGTGGACGTAAAGCCTTATCACACCTCCCCTACAGCGTGAAGTGGTGCAGATGGGCAGAACGAAAAGAGGATCTCTGTGTTTCTTGCTTGGCGCAACGAATGCAAGAAGGTTTAAGGATTGGAAAGGGACGGAATTGATTTGTACTCTCACTAGCTAAGTACCGTTTAAGGTAGAATCTCAGGGTTCACTTAGCAAGCTAATGAAACTTTTAAACTAGAAAAGAGACAACTAAGCGCAAATGTCGTTATAAAATAAAACAAAACTTTGAGAGATAACGTTTGAAACGGACAATGGAATGCAAACCATACAGCAACAGCAATTAATCATAACATATAACACTTGCTAATTCATTTTCTATCACCCGCATTCCTACCAAAGAGAATCATACACATGATAATATTAATGTATGTCAAAATTTTGATATTTTATGAGAATTTTTCTGTAGAACTTTTAACAGTATAGGTAAACGTACAAAAACGAGAATTCGGTTGAATTCAATGATACTCCTGGCAGTTATTTACTCTATTTCTTATAGATTAGGGAAAAAATAAGATTCTGTATCAAGAAAGGTCCATCAACTCCTCTTAACTGCTAACTACTGCAAAAACATGAGACTTCTCTCTTTTGTAATAACCTTGACCCAATAATAACCTAACTCTATCATACAACTTCCCCTAAACCATTTCCTTGAAATTTTAAATGTATCCTCCAATTTTGCGCTGTATATTGGCTGTACCCTCACTGTTTACCGTAACACACATAAAATCTATTTCACACATTATTTTGACCTTCTTTTCTCTTATATTTGTTATATTGTTGTGATCAATTGTACAGTGTACACAGCCGGTCTACTGTTTACTGATAGGGTTAATATGATATCCGTCTACTTGTGACGTCATAGGTGTAACTTTATTGTTACACACATTACAAGTATGTCGCAGACCGTACATGCTCAAGTATAATACACAATTAGATAGAGGAACAAATAATAATACAAATAAAGCAATATTACTAATAATAGAAAATGAATACTAAAATGGGAATAACGATATTTACAGACATTTAAATGGAAACATATTATAATTACACTAGTTATATTGTGTTCCAACCACAAAATAAGTGCTACTAGCTTCGCGCACTTTGGCTAGGAAAAGGCTAATTCAACCAATTAGTGTGGTTTGCAAACAGGTCCCAGCATGCCATTTGTCCTCCAAATGCCTTAAAAAGTTTTCAGGAAACAGTGTTTTTCTCAGGTGTTCCCAGTAGGTACATTCTGCCAAAATGTGTACCCAATCCTCATCCCTCCACAAAATGGGCACATTATTCTACCGAACTATTGTTATTTTTTGAGCCTTCCAACTTCCCAATCTAAACCATTCCTGGTCTCGCCTTTCTCCCTAGAACGAGCATATATGCCTCTTTACCCCAAGTTACTTTAATTTCATTCGATAGGCTCAAGGACACTTTTGTGCTACATTCTGCCTCGATATGCTGCTTACTGATAGCCTCTAGCCTTGTTCTAACCTTCTTCTATATGTTTTTATTATTTTCATTACCTCGTTGCCATATTGAACCCAGGCCGATTCCTCTGAGTCCTCTTTCCACCTTTGCAGCCTAAAATGTTGGTGGTATATTTTGCATCTGGTATCTATAGCATTTAACGCGATGTGTTGACTGGTCTCCATGCATTAGCTCTAAGCCAGTATTTCACCGTCCTTGTTTTACTATTTACCGTATCTTCACCGACTTCCCTCATGACCCCACAGTTTGACGTTCCTTTGGAGAGATCGAGAACCCTTTCCCAAAAATCGAATTGAATTTTATTTACATGTTCAGTTCTCCCCCATCCCCATACTTCGTTTCCATGTAACAGAATAGACGTAATCATAGTAGATCTTGTCTAGCGTAAGCAGTCCAGAGTGCAAGCTTCGCTATGCAGGGATTTTCAATGCGCGATGTTTGGATGTCTGGTATACAGCTACACAGACAAAATAGTATAATTTTGAAATTATATAGTGAAATTATTCAAAACGTTATAAATTCATGTGTGTTTCAATATGGAATATGGGTAACTTTGGGTCAAAAATATAAAAATGCAATCAAAGGCTCTCACTGAGGAAATGTTAAATGACATCAGCCATCACGTGGAAAAGTTTCCTACGAAATTCAGTTCACAATTTCACAATATAACAGGTTTTCTTGTGGATTTTATGGGAGGTGTGACATATGAATAATTAAATAAAAGTTTATTTTGGATTGTGTCATTGACACTGGACTATACCATAGCCCGTTTGGAGTCACAAGAATCGTTAACACTATATAACTACATTTAACTGGGGGATATTTCCTTCGCGGGAGTGCTAAATACATGCAGTTGACCGAGCTTTGTAGTCCTCATATGGTTCCTACGCTTGAAAGCCGGCCGGGGAGCGGAGAGGATGACAGTTCGAGTTTTAACTCTAAGAACGTATGGGTGTTTTGTGTAACAATATATTAAGAAGTCATTAGACGGCGTGATGCAGTGTATTAATTACCTTAATAAGGCTCAATTCAGGTGTTTTATTCTCCAAAGAGTATGTACGAGGGCCATACAGAAAGTAAGTCCCAATCGCGCCTGGAGATGGAACCACTTGTCGGATAGGAATGCGCATGCGCAGGAGTAGAGAGGAAGTATGTGGGAATAATGCAGTAAAGTTTCAGCCTTGTGACGGCCGTGGTTACCGCGCTGTGCTAGGAGAAAATGACTGCTCTGATATTGTCTCCCGCCAACTGCGAGGTTCGTGCAGTCATCCGAGGTTTGCTCGCTCAAAAGCAAAGTCCAGCAGAGATCCATCGCCAATTGTGTCGAGTGTATGGACACGACATTATGGTAAGACGATGGTGCAAGCAGTTCACTAAAGGACGAACCAATATTCACGACGACGACCGTAGTGGCCGACCGTCCCTGGTGACGGCAGAAGTGTTGGAAAGTGTGCGGGAAGCAATTGAGCAGAACCGGCGCTTCACAATTTCAGAACTCTCTTGTCAATTCCCCAGATGTCTCGCTCCCTTGTGCACGAAATTGTCTCCCGGAAGCTTGACACAATTGCTGATGGATCTCTGCTGGGCTTTGCTTTTGAGCGTGCAAACCTCGGATGACTGCGAGAACTTCACAGTTGGCGGGAGACAATATCAGAGCACCCATTTTCTCCTAGCACAGCGCGGTAACCACGGCCGTCACAAGGCTGAAATTTTACTGCATTATTACCACATACTTCCTCTCTATTCCTGCGCATGCGCATTCCTATCCGACAAGTGGTTCCATCTCCAGGCGCGATTGGGACTTACTTTCTGGATGCCGTATTATTTACGATTCGTACTCAAATACTAAATCGGCTCATAGTGTACGGAGATTATTTCAAGAAATGTCTTGATACTCAACTTCCAAGCTGAAGTTCGGTTAAACAGGGAAGTATTCTTGATGAAAAGCGTACACAGCCACGTGCAGTACTCAGAAGAAACGTCAGATAACATTGGACATGCTCCGGGACGTTTCCCTAAAAATAATGTGGACATCTTTCTCAGCAAACGGAAAGTTTCTATTCTTATGCTAGAAAGGTTACAAAACTACTGAAGTTAAAAACGTATAAAATTACTTTAGTGCAAGATCTTAAATCGGATTACCCTGCATCCAGGAGTAGATTTTGAATAGGGGACATAACGGAGAAACTAACCTTAGTTTAATATTCCTTATGGTCGAATTGTGGGTACGTTAATTCACAAAACAACCTATCCTGGAGTTCTGAAAAACCTTGCGTGATTGAAAGATATCCATTAGCAGCGAAAGAATAATAGAACTATTTTTAAATAAATAATTGTGTTAGATATGTGGAAAATGCTTTCAACTCTTTTTTCGTGAATTAATTGTGAGGGAAAGTAGGTTATCTACTTTCCAACAGGACTCTGTGACACTTACAGCCCATGTCTTCTTGCATGCAGTTCATGAAATATTCACGATAGAGTCATTACTAACAACATATGGCCCCCTCGGTCCCCCGATTTAATTCCCTGCAATTTTATCTCTTAGGGGGGTATTAAAAGAAAAAGTGTGCTAGACAAATTCACACACATTAGATAAACTGAAAAATAAAACTGGTGAAGAAATTTCTTGCGAGAGAACCGCAGAGGGCAATGCTTAATTTCGTAATCAGATGCCAGAAATGTATGGAAAATGAAGGAAGTTAGTTCCATCATCTTCTTGCTAATAATAATGAGTAAATGTACATTTTAAGTGTTTAAATGTAAGTAATAACTTACGCGGCAGTCTTAGCTGCGGACTTTCTGATTACCGTTTACCGCAGTACCAGCTTCAGCAGACCGATCGGCCGTTACGAGTGGAGCGGTTCTGCAAAGAAAAAGTCACCCATTTTCTTCGTTCTAAAAGCCAATTAAATGAATGGACGTCCTTTAAAAACCAATTAATACGTATCAGATTTTGTTGAGGTCTTGAAACTTTTGTTTGAGACTGTAACCCATTAATCCGCGTTATTTCAGACGTGTGCACCAACACATGTTAACTTTAATCTGCAGTAAATTAAATCCGTGACGCGCCTTGCAGTATTAGTTTATTTAACGACGGGAATGACAGCCTCGCATCATGACCATTATTTAACCAAGCAATTTGTTTGGCTTAAAGCAAACCGCACCTGCTTCTGTTCACTTCATTACTAAACCAGCCACTATCTCTCAGTGTCGCTGACATACCTATGATAAATAATTGATTTCCGGAGCATTTCGTGCGGCGTTTAACATTATATCTCTAAATGAGCTAGATGTGTAAGCTTTCCATCACATCAGCCCGTTTTAGACATCACGAAAACATCTAGCGCGCTGAAACTTCGAACAGTAGCGTGCTGGTGTGTATAATTTACCATATTGACTCCGCACCTTTCTTTCTGTAAATTGTTCCTTTTATGACAAAGGCGTGGTCGGAAATCGCCTTACACAGACCAGCAATGAAGTGTTTGACACTTTTTAATACCTATTCTTTTCTTTTTTCCTTCCGTACAGCTATTAACTTAAGAACCATCTAAAATGCCACTCATATAAAACGAAATAAATCACAATTAAAAAAAATGATAGTACTTGATTGTTTATTTTAGTAAATTCCGAAGGAATGCTATTGCAGCTATTCCCGTAAAACATCTATTTTATTTATTTATTTCTTTGTAGCGAATTCCGAAGGAATGAAACTATTATGATTATACTAATGGAATTCGTGTTAATTAATCTTTTCAAATCCCCATCGATCGTACGCACTGGCACCGAAAAAAATTATAAAAATGTATATATAGCAAATGTTATAGAATGTATGTATGTGTGTGTGTGTGTGTGTGTGTCTGTCTGTCTGTCTGTCTGTTAACGCAGTAGTCGCAATTTTTGTTGTTTGTCAATGAAACTCGGTATATAATCATAAATTAACAAACGTTTTTTCGAGATCTTTAACCAGCAAAATTGGATCATCAGCGGTGGGGTTAACCTATAGCGAAACGTTTTTAAAAGTTTGAAAAATTCCTCTAGAGGCAGCAATTTTTACTTTATCTTAACGAAACTCTATATATTTCTTTAAAATTAATTGATAAAAGTTGATTCCGAAAACCAGGGGAATCGAGCCATTAGAAGTGGTAGTATACCTGAAAAACAAGTAAGGGGTTAATTCAAAATTGAAAAATTACTCTAGTGGACACAATTTGAAATGTTTTGAAAGATAATTCGGTAAATACCATTTACTTTCTGAAATCAGGGCAATCGGGTAATTAGAAGGGGGGTTTACCTGAAACACAAACATTAAAAATTACTCTAGCGGCACCACTTTTTTTTCCACAGAGAAACTCGGTGTATACATTTAAATAAAATAAGAAAAATAGTTTCTGAAAATAGGGAAATCTGACTATTAGAAGAAGAGGCATACTTCAAAACCAAAGCTTAAAAAAAAAAAAAAAAAAAAAGGCTCTTGTTTTTCACTTTCTTTCTATTGTTTTAATAAAAGGAAAATTAATTCAGCATATAAACTATATTTATAACAATCCATGTGTTTTATATTTAACAAAAGCATTGTCGTGAAGATAGCAAATGTAAAATATTAATCTCATATGTGTGTGAGAATTATATTTATAAGTAAGAGCGCTCTGTAATAACCTTCAGAAAACGTTTGGTTTACATGTTTTTACTACAATAACATTTAAATTAAATTTTAAAGCCAATGGAAATCAATGTAACTTTCGACTGTTTTTGTTTGCTTTGCACATTGCAATTAGTCTCTTCTTCTTGAACAATGTAAATTAAAACTTTATCTTATTTTTCTGTATTTTACTGAATGTAAAGGTGATATCAAGGGCTCAGTTCATAAACATGGTTATATTTTGGGAGAGGGGCGGTGTCATTGGGGATGTGTGCGGGGAAGCGTTCTAACGGATACTTCGGCATAGGTTATTCCATCGCCAATAGCGCTATGTCTGAACAAGAAGTTGCACAATCCATTGCGCAGCGGATCATTCAGAATTTATTATAAAGCTTTCTTTTACACAAAAAGCTAAGATTTAAAATGAACCAACAAGTACAATAAACTATCGTTGTATTTTAATTTGTAGAAATGTAAGTTTAGTTCCTTATTGAAAGGTGAATTGAAGATTTTTCACTGTCATAACGAAACATTCTGTGAAACATTAAAGAATCACTAACTCCAGCTTATGACACATCTTTTACACTTTAAATAGTCGTTTAATCATAAGTCAAATAACTAGAGGTTCTGATTTTTATAGAGAAAAGTTTAAACAATTTTCCGAGTAAATGAAATCAATGCAATAAAAGCAATAATTGAACTGCTTTTAACAGCTACGAAAAAGTACAGAATCTCATTTTATGTGAAGGTACCATTCCAAATTTTTATAGTCACTGTAGCTTGTGTATATGTTATACTATCAATCATTTCAATTTAAAAACATCTGCGCATCGAATTGGTGTATTGGAAAAACAATCGTACATCGAGGTGATAAAATTGTAACAACAATTGCACATAGAGGCAGAAAATCTTGAGGATAGATAGCCCTTTTAGAACTCAAAGCATTGATATACGAAAGTGATCTAGTGATGCCTAAGCGAAATACTTAGCTAAAAGATACAAAGATTATTGTGTTTCATCTATTGTAATAAATACACATTTTAGCATATTCATTGCCTTTCAAAAATAACAAGACGAGCTTTAAAAAATTATAATTTATTTTATTTTACATCTGTAAGTTTAGATAGGTGTTTGTCATGATTGTTAAAGGCAAAATAGGAAAAATGTATATTTGTCAAAGAAGCTAAACTCATACGGCCTGTATAGCTATAGGTAACAAAAGGAGCTCGTTTCAAATGCGGAATCCTATGGCCTACATGGAGCAAGCAAAACTTCTTAAGATTGTTATGGCGAGCGCTATTGAATAAATCATCCATGCAGAGCCGTACAATAAAAATAAGTCCTCTATCCCCAAACTCTCCCCGTCTTTCCCTTTATCTCAACATCAGCTTCCAACTTTCCATTTTACCAGCTTTATGAGGTCAAAGGAAAATTCAGGGTTACAGTTTTTTAGAAAACACAATAACGTTGGAAATCTGTGACCCGTTTTATTGAGTACTGTTCTCTACAGGACTTTGTTCCGAAAGTGTGCAGACCTTTTAGAGAAACCGATACAGTTCTATTGTCATTTTTTTAGATAGTCGGAAACTGCAAGCATAAGTAAAGCAGAAAAGGAAAATGAAACGAGTAATTTCAGGATACGTTTCTAGAAACTGTAAGTGGAAGCGCAAAAGAGCAACTAAATTCCCGTAGCAAATTAATAACTTTTTAAGCGTTTGACTCATTGACATAAAATCCTTGTGCGGGTATGGCCATACGCTGAAAATGAAAAGGTTATATTAAAAAACTTCTGCTACTACTGGTTTAATCGGAAAGTATGCTATATCTCCATTTTTAAACAAATACCCAATATATTCTTACGTTTATTATAATGCTTATTAAGAGCGTTTAAAAAAATACCCATGCTAGACCCTTCTGTACAAATTACAAGTTGTACACCAAGAGATTGTACCGAATTACAAAATATCCTCCTCACTTTTTTTTTCTAATAGCAACCGTTATAATCAAGAACAAATTTCCATGGTAAACCCAGAAACTAATACTGAAATCAAAACAACTTTCTTTTAACGCCACATCAAAAATATTTAAAGCCTGTGTTCAAACTGGTTGCCCTCAGCTCTTGACAGTGTGCTAGTCGATCATTCAAGAAAATTCTTAAATCAGACTTTGGAATGTCGTTCATTATCCGATACTCCAAATCTTCTACGTTGTTGGGTCTTTCTTTATACACTACATACTTCAAACGGCTACAAATGTGCGCACCTTGCTCTGTGCCCTCTTCCACCATTTCTGTGGTAAAATTGGTGAAAATGCTGAGGAACAATTTGTCTACGGTAGGCTAGATCTCCACCTTGGTTGAGTGGAAACACTTGTGATAGGTGGTACTATGTGATTCGAAACAAATACATATATCTATTAACATTTACCCTTTATCTAAAGAAGAAAGGATCTATGATATAACTCCCACAACACTAGCCGAAACATTAAGTTTTTGTAGTTGCTGATTTACATTTGACCAGCATTTGTCTGTTAACAAACAATTCAGGCAGAATGTAGCTTGAGAATGGTGTTTGAATTGCGCTCAATCATTAATTCAAAAACTGCTTTGATTTTTCATGATCGCACTCTGAAAGTTCCTGCAAGTTGAATTGTATAAAGCTGTTTTTGACATTTTTAAGTATTTTTAACACAGAGGTGTAGCTAATATTATATTCCAACGGTAGAAACTGTTGATCTAACGTAGATTTATATCAGTAGAACTTTTCGGTCTACTTGATCTTGATAGATCGTTTACGCTTCCATTTTAAGGAAATTTTCTCATAGCTTTGTATGTGAAATTCGATTCAGATTTCATGCGCATATAATTAAATAAATTAGATAAACCAGATGTCAGATCTAAACAATTGGATAAGATTTTTCTGCATCAATAAACATGTTTCCTGGGATACAAACAAAGAACATTTTTAAAACAGTTAAAATATTCCAGGCTGTTTGCCTTGGCCATGGTTTAATATGCTACCAAAGCTTTCACCAACTACTGCGATTGGCATCGTCAGCACTGTCGTCTTTTAGCAGTCAGATGTTGTTCATCGTCCAATGATATGCCAACCGCAGTAGTTGGTGAAAGATATGGTAGCATATTAAACCACGAATCAAGGCAAAACAGTCCGGGAGATTTTAACTGTTTTAATTATAACACCGGCCGAGAAAACCTAAGAAGTATTATAAAGAACAGTTCATTTCATGGTCTCGTATTACGGACAAAACACAGTAAATAAATGCAGCATTTTATTACACGGCATGCATGTTTTGTTTTCTTGGCATAGCAATTCTTAATTTGTAGAGGAGAATCTAGTGTGGGTCCTCAGTGAAAAAAACTCTTGAAAATTTAAAAATAGATTGGGTTTTCCATATCAAATTGGACATAGAGCATCATTTCCGGTTAATTCGGAAGTATAAAAAATGTATGAGTTTACAGTATATGGCCATCCCCGCAAACCGAGTTATTAACTATATGCTTAAAACGCTTTTAAATGGTGCTGTACTTTACATGTACATGTGTATGTATATACATTTATGCATACACTGCCAATTATGGTGGGCTAGTGATAACCATAGTTACCTCGTAGTTAAGTTGGTCAGGGTCGATGAACTTTTAGGGCGTAAAAATCTTAACTATGACTTCCTTTGGAAAGGAAGTAAAGCAGTGGGTCTCCTGTCGTAAAAGAATAATTCTGAAAGAAGAGGCCTCTGAGCAAAATTTATCGACCGTTCCACACTGGGACGCTGATGACCTGAGATGTTAAAAAGCTCATGTAAACAATTGGAGCTAAACAAATAATGCAGTGGTCTTTAAGGTAGTGTGATTGAGTTATCAACTGAACAAATTATATTAAGATATTAATTAAGATGTGAAATATTTAGCATTAGATGCATAAGGAAAAGTATTTACAGTGTTAAAGGAAAGTGTAGAAAGAATTTTGGCATTGGGAAGGAATCATGTGAGAGAACCACGCAATTTTCAAAGATTGACAACATAAATATTTAAAAAAAAATTCTCTTTTAATGCATGTAATGTAATTGATCTTCTAGCTGTAAATATCTCTTGTTTTTCTTCCACTAAACTTTCGTATTTACCAATCTATTGAATCAACTTCTATAATAGTAAAATTATCAAAAGCTCTTACTAAAATGTCGCATATGAAAGATATCTGAACTTGATTCCCTACTCTTCAGAAAAATAGCTGACCATTTGAGAACATTTTTGTGCACCCTTACAATGAAACTCTTTTTCTTGCTTGTGAGTAAATTGGAAAATATATTCTGAAAAGCAAACTCTGTCATCTATCAACCTGTGAAAAGTTACAAGAGAACGCAATCCTTCTATATGACAGGGTAGTGGATATGCTCGTATCAAAACATACACTAGCTGCTTGTTTTCCTCTTCTTGGTTTTATCAGATCCAGCACACGAAGTTTTCGAATGAAACTATTCCACACTCATCCATCTGCAGTGAGAAATGGCACTACGAGAGTTTACTCAGTAAGTGTGAACGTTATTTCAGTTCACATCAATCCCTAGCGAGAGTAAATCCATCATTCCGCAATCTGTCACTTTGACTGCGACATGCATTTGGCGCATGCGTTCTTAGTACTGTACGTGGGAAGTGAGGAGGATAACAGCAGCAATAAGAGACACTGAAATTTGGATGTGAATCCAATAGTATACATTCAGGAATAAGGGTAACTGAATGGAAATGACTGTCATTTTGAAGGTATTAGAGTAGAGTAGAGAGATTTTTGAGCTCAATATGTGGGGGATTAACAAGGCTGAGACAGGTTTCTGTAGCTCGATATTGTGAGAGCAGCTTCTTTCAAATCTTGTATAAGCAAGGGGAAGACTTTCGTAGCGTTTTTCAATAAAAGCACAAGGAAAGAGTTCAAGTGTGTAAGTTATAATTTTAACTACATTGTCCCTCATTTATCCAATGAAATATTAAACAAAATTAAATATATTTTCAAAAACATCACCTTTTACTGCTTTCAGGCTCTGGGATTTTAATCAAGCACACAATTGAAGTTTATTCATTCTTTCCTTAAAGTTTTTCTTCAGAGATTCAACTATGAAGGAAACTAAATCTCATAAATGAACTATCCATGCTTTTGTGATCCAAAGGATAAATTCTGGACTTTTAAACACAATATATACATTAAACGAGCAAACTCCTAATCAGTAAATATGTAAACATAAAAATCATTAAAGAAATCGGAGTTGAGTTAGTGAAAATGTTTTAGGTATACAGCCTGCTCAAAACCGACAGTAGAGAACCTGGTTAATATTCGTGCTTCCAGGGCATCTTTCTTGAAAACTGCGTTTTTCCATCATCGTCCGCCTTAAGGTCACATTGCGCAGTATTTAAACAGAGAATTAGGTACCTTATTCTCAGCAACGGTCTTGAATAATAAAGAAGTACAGGGACAATATGATGTGACTCGATGAAAGCTTTTATTGTTTTACTGTTAACATAAGACTCACAGCTAAATTAGCCTTTTGCAGAATTGAAAATCGATATTAAAAATCGTTAACTAGTTTCCTGGATTAGAGGATGAAAATAGGAATAACTATTAATGCGATTTCTTAAATAGTCTATATAGAGCATCTTGTTTTGTAATGATTATCAATTATCTTTCTTTATCTATTTTCATGTACAAATTATAGAATTCACACGGAAGTGGCAGTACTTTAAGAATTA
This sequence comes from Metallyticus violacea, assembly GCA_030762175.1. NCBI lineage: Eukaryota > Metazoa > Arthropoda > Insecta > Mantodea > Metallyticidae > Metallyticus > Metallyticus violacea. The sequence goes on along the minus strand of CM060831.1, from coordinate 34,180,217 downwards.
TCAAGAGAAATACAGAAAATTATTTTTGGGCTGCGTCTGCAACTGAGCGCACCATTTTCCGATAGTTCACTTGGACGATCAGTCGCAGTTTGCTGTTACGAAATAGCTTTTCTACCTCCTTTTTAATAGCATAGGAAAGATAAGAAGCAAACACATACAGACTGGCTGTAAACCCAGCCTGGCAGCTTCTCCAATCAGGAGATCTGTCACGGCACATCAGCCCAATAGGCTTTGCATATGGAGATATTTACAGGCAGATTGGACTCAAATTAACTTCAGGAAACGCAAGAGAGTGCTCTGATGAGACTGCAATAGCTGAGGAGTTAAAAAAAAATGAACACTACTTCTTTACTGCTACCAATTTACATCTCACTATCTATCTACCATTCTTTATCCTTCTCAGTGGTTAAATCCCTGTCGCGGGTGGGTGTACACCTGCATCACTTCACAAGCTACCTTCTATATAATCTGTCCCCCGTAACTTTATAGTCAAATACTATTCCGAGTTTCCGCTTTGCCCCTCACGTTTGTTGCTATTGGTTTTAGTCTAGAATTTATCGTCTGTAAGCTCGGCCGTTAATTTTACGATTTCATCGTCGATTGTATTCATATCTTTTTCATAAAAACATTTGTTTTTGGCATAAATGCAAAGCAAAATAGTATCTGATGTATAATAAAATGATTCCTTCGCGTTATAAGTAACAAAAATAAGTAGAAAGACGCACAAATAACCAAATATATCCATTTAATAAGTGGTACTACTTCATGAATTAATTTGGTACTAAAGAGGTCGGTTAACCAATCAAAATTACTTCCGCGACATGCTTGTATTGACATCCACCATAAACTTATGATGAATAGACCATAGATCAATTTGTCACTTCAGGTACTCTATTGAGATGCTAAATAGGACATTTGACAGCACCGGTGAAAATGACCGCAGATGCAGTCGAAAGTTTTGGAAGAAAAGCAGCTTTCTTTGGACCACGACTTACAAGCTGAAAAGATGAGCACTAACCTAATGCAACTGAAGTTTTGTAGCAGTAATGAATTCCGCTTGTCAATAGAACCTTTGTAAAAAAGCATACTTCTAGACGAACTCTATTTTTATTTTTAAAATGCTTTAAAGTACATATCCCTAAAAAAAATTAATAGTACTTATACAATTCATCAATGAAGAACAATTTTCTAAAAATGAACGAATATATGTTTTGAAGCACTAGGCATTTTGTACAGTTCCTCCGATCTATCCATAATCAGTAAGAATTTTACAGAAGAGAAAAGTCCTTGGTGTTTTTTTGCGGAAGCCGGGAAAGCCAACAAAAGGGTCATAAAACCTGTTTTACGAGGAAGTAACCCGAAGTTCGCATATGAAGCCCGTTCTTCTTTTAAAAGGCCTGTTGTTACAGGGTTAACAAACCTGACGGCCTTTCAAACTCATTAAGGTTTCTGAACACGACAGACGTTGTAACTGTTAGTTCCTTAAAAATAACCAGTGCCAATAAAATGTGGGTAGGTGAACATTAACCAGCCAATGGTAAATGTATGTTTAAACTTTGAAGATAGTTACGAAGTTTGCGCGTGACTTTGTGACCACGTGGCAATGATTGTTAACGATTACTTGATTTGAATTTAATATATAAGAAGACTGTAGCTCGGTTGGGGCTCTCAATTTCAAGCTCTACACTCGGCGAGACAGACAGTCTTGAGTTTTACACGCGGCGAGACGCACGCCGTTCGGCATTTGCTCATTCCTAGTACGAAGTTTTAAGATCTATATGCGGCAAGATACACACAGTTCGCAGTACTCATAAGTTCGATTTTCGGTTTCATGCGTCGCGGCACTCATCTGTAAGTTTCACACGCGGAGATTGTATCGGCGTCGCTAAGTCTATCGTACTCAAAACACCAGAGGACGTGAATGATTTTGAACATAATAAAATACTAATATATATATTATGTTGCATCACGTACTTATTAAAACTATACAACCCCTCTCCCAATCTTGTTGACAACGATTCAACAAAATGGAGAAGACACCCTGAGAAATTGTTGTCATTGAAGCATGGACAACACCACCAAAGAGGCCAATAGCAATCTATAAAACCACTTCAAAACTGGTATCACAACAGGAAGCCACTCGATGTTGACGATAGAGCGCTTCAAGATTGGTGCCCAACCTGGAGCACATAGCCGGGTTCTATTAAACAGCTTCATAATTAGGCTGTAATTGTTGGGACTAATCAAAACCGCTTCATAATTTGGGGCCCAACGATAACAACACTCACCACTAAACCATTTCAATTTAAATGATCACGGGTGCACGTATTTTGCTATACTTCTTACAAAGCCGACAAATATCTTATATTGTTTAACAGTGACAAAATAGATTACTACACAGATACTAGATAGAAAAGATAACTGTAGATAATTACACCACCAATCCAGTTCATTGACTGCAATCAGCGGAATTTATGCATAAAATATAACACGCAGTTTGTATTTATCAATTTATACCAATTAGCAAACATAGAAATTAATAGTTGAACATAATAGTGATAAAGTTCAAGATCACTGACCAAGATGAGCACAAACGTCCTCACACATAATGTACACAGTTCTGATTTGGATTTGAATCTTTTAAAATCCACAGTTACCACAGGAAAAGTCTTTCTCAAGTTTGCCAGTAGTTGTTTCTTTACATCTCGAGTTGAAAGAATTGATGCGAGGTTTAGTCAGAAAGTTTCTACTGAGAGGAGTAGCTTTCACGTTAAACGGTGTTTCGGACAATCTTCAGTATGATAGACAGAATTGATGATCTCTTCAGGATTTGGTTTGCTTAATACGTAGCTTGGGACAAAGTAATTTGTTTAAGATTGTGTTTCAAGAACCTTCAAAGAAGTACCTCACTGCTACTCCATGTGAAAATTGAATTTTACTAGTCATGCCATTGCTTACCTCTAAGGTCTTCCAATGACTTCATGTAATTGCTCATAATTCTTTCCCTCAACTGTTGTTCAATATCCGCACTGAAAGCTGCACCACGGCCAAGTTTTCTGATGGAATCCTTAACTCCACTCCTTTCAATCCGACCTCGAAGTGAATACTGAAACACTTCTGCTTGACTCAACTGCTGCAATCGCCTGTTACGGTTCGTATTCCATTTATTCCGTATATTTTCATAAGGCTTGCCCATTTTAAGAATTACACGAGAAAAAATAAAAAATAGAATTATTATCCATAGTCTCCATTTTGATTTTAATTAACTTGCTTGGTTTAATATTTATTTTTAAAACAAATACATTTAAGACCACTAATAGTACACTTTAACAGCACACATATGTAATTTTACGAAGATATGCTAATTATATCTTCAAACTCTTCTAGATGCCCAAGTTCACTAACCCAAACGCTTCAGTTTGCTGTACAATTGGTTTTTGCAAGAGAGGAGAGATTCCCTCTACGACCATGTAGATTCTATGGACCTGCCATTTCCGAGAGTTTTGATAATTAAGAAGTTCTTAAGATATGGGGTGCAAGCATGCTGACCACATGCCCCCCTGCGATACTGCCCTCTATCAATGAAGTCGTAAGACGGAGACAGAGGAAGCAGAGGTTGCCGAGGCAGGCCAAGGCTCACCCTGAGCTCTGGCACCAAAGAGAAGAAGAAGAAGAAGAAGAAGAAGAATAAGAAGAAGAAGAAGACTGACTTAACTTAATAAACTTTTTTGAGTTCGTTTTTCTCTTCATGAATGTGACATCCCATTCAGAAGCGGATTTATACAACCTTTTCTGTGGATGGTACAAACAAGTTTTTAATTATAAGAAAAGCATAATAAAAGCAAAGGGTTATTGCTAGAAACTTTGCTTAAGGGTAAGTTAGTTGCAGAGAATATTTAAAAATAATTCTTCTTCAATAAGCATAACAGTTTAGCTTCTCTAATACTTTCCATTGACATTCAAAACTACAGAGTTAAGCTACAAAGTGATTTTTTTTTCCTCCTTAATACGTCAATCGCGACACGGGATATTAAATTTTTATTTTTAAATTGTAGTAAACTTAATCGAAAAGGAGACTACCGAATCCAACATTTTTACCACGTACTTCAATTGAAAAATGTTATGAAGCGAGATTTCCGTTCTCACTTTTTGCTACAATTTGTCCATGCAATAAGCGGGCCAATGTCCGCTCCGGACTGCAGGATTAGGGAATGAAAAGAAATAGGTCAACAGGCGCGCTGATATTGATTCAGGCGCTTCTGCCAAAAATGTGGGACGCAACTGCTGGCAAGGTGCGTGCGTAAAAATCACACTTTTGTATATTGTCATTCACTTTTAAGTGACAGTAGATGATCTGCATGGCTACGGGAGGAGGCGTCGCGACGTCGGCCGTAGAACTAGATCCTGTTATGGCATTTGGCCAGATACACTTAGTCATTTGTTATATGGTTGTGATCTAGTTACCTAGTCAGAGTTGCCAACTTAGTGGCGCCATTGTTACCCCAGTAAATTTAACGCCTACCCCTGGCATCCATAGGAAATTCTGGCAAAAATAAAAGTGTCCCTATGAGGCGCATTGAATTCATTTTGATGTCAATAATAAATAAACCTTAAACACGTGCTTTATGTACAAGGTGAGATAAAAGTAGCTTTCCGTAAAACTTTTACAAAATTTCTTTATACCATACCTTCCAATTATGGCCAAGCCATAGATCACGTATATGCGTAGTTCGCTTGCACTGCACTGACAACGGTATTATTCCAGTAGCCCACTAACAGTGAATGACCCGCTCAAGGCTACGTTTATCAGCTATGTTATACTGTGTCAGTTGCTGCCTTCTGTTCGAACTGTAAAGTCTAGAGTTTGTTTACTGTGCATCTCAAAAGTGACAGTTTATTCAAGATATCTGTGTTGTGTGTGAATTATATTGGATTATTCTTATTAATACACTGAAATGCCTAGGGAAAAATTCATACTTGAACAAAGAATTTTTACATATGATTATATGTAAAAACCGAATCATGTAGACAGGTGTGTAGACAATTTCAAGAGAAATGTCTTGGTAGTTCCAAAGTGAGAAATTGTTAGATATATGTTAATAAGCTAAAGACAACGGATAGCTAAACGCTAAACTTAAGAAGCGAAAAAGAAATGTTCTAACGGAAGAAAGATTGACTAAATTAGTGCATCATTCGAACGCTCTCCAAAGAATTTTCTAATACGTGTTGCACAGCAGGGGGTGTTTCATAAGCCTCTGTTCATAGAGCTGCTAAACTTTTAAAGTTGAACCCCACAGAGTGTCTATAGTTCATGAATTAGAACATCATGAAGACGAAAATCGAGTAAATTTCTGTAACTGGATTTTACAAATATCGTTGACGGTAGTGTTCACCCATGCCAGGAATATCTGGTTGCAGATGTACCCCACTTTCAATACCACTTATAACAAGGTTAGTAGGTATTGTAGAGTATGTTACTATCACGCGGAACGGAAACCCCCTTCCCACCCAGTGTAATAGGCAGTGCGCGGAGCACGCGTACTGGGGCATCGGCGGTCCGCCAATATGAGGAAGGCGCGACATTTTAATGCAAATTTATTTGCAAAGTTTGTTTTATATGGAGACTGTGATTCTCGATACACAATTCAAAACATTTTTATCAGTGCTTAATGTCTTTTATTACGACTGCGGCATCAGAAGTGATGGACACTGAATTTACTTATTGTTATTTGATTTATTTATGGACGCTCTTTAACAGCTCAGGTCATCAGCGTCACATTCAATTCAGGGCGTGAAACGACCGAGAAATTTTGCTCAGAGGCGTATCCTTTCAGGCTTGAGGATCTTTATCGTGCCGTAAATGTACGACACGGTACCTACGGCTTTACTTCCCTTCCGAAGGAAGCCATACTTAGGAGTTTTACGCCCGAAAAAATCCATCGATCGTGGCCGGATTTGAACCCGGGATCTTCGGTTTAGCAGGCAAGTATGGTTACCACTACACCACCAAGATGGGCGATGGGCACTGAAGATAGTGTTGAGAATTATATGCACTTAAAATATAATGTGCATTTTAAATTTTACAAATATTTACTTACAAATGCACTAAATTTTTGAGAGTCTGCGAAATTATTCATAATATCAGATTCCACGAGAAGGAAAAACAACGCTTGCGTTGTAAGGCCAAATATTTTATTATTAGGTTTAACACTAAACATTGTATTTTTAGTTATTCCCAATATCTGAGTCTATTAAACCTTGTGATATAATTTTCCAATAGCCCAGCTTATTTCTCCTGCTTGTGCATAAAAATGTCCTTTGCACATCACGCGATGTGAGGGAACAAAACTTGCAATCTGGTAACAAGATGGGATATCATTATCGTAGCCTTGAAGCACTTTGCTAATCTTTCTTAACTTCTTCAGGCCATCATTCTTTGTGAAGACATTCGCCAAATTATGTTTTTCAACTTCAGCTTCCTTATCGACACATTTACTTTAATTAGGGATTTTATACTTTCTTCCTTAGTATGCCACACTTGACTAATTTCCTGTTAAAATTTCTATGCCAAATTGGTCTTGAGTTTCAAAATAGCTGCCCGAGAATGTCTGTTATTCGTTCATAGGCATTTTTGTTTTGTTTGCTTCTCTGCCTTGATTTTGAACCCCTTGAAATGTTCGTGGTCTCTAACTATAAAATAGGAATTGTGATAAACAGCTCTTCCCAAGAGACTATTAGAGCACAATTAAAGTTACCAAACAAAAATTGAAATAGAAAAACGAACATTACATCAACTTAATCTAATTAAAAGTTCATAAATATTAAAATACTGAAAGTAACAAAAAAATCACACATCTTTATTGGATCTTTCTTTTGGTATTTCGAGCTTTTGTTATACAGCTGCCTCCATGTACCACTAATGGGCAACACAAAAACTGCAGGGCACACATTCCCGCCATTGCACAACGTTGGCTATCTTATCAAAAGTTCCACTAAGTAGGTAGAGATAGCTTTACTGTGTGCTGCATGTATTATCTAAGTCAAGAAATCTAATAGAAGCGTTCGCTACTAATTATACGCAAAAATGCTCTTAACTTCGAAAGGGTATACGCTTTATAAGTACAAAAAAAAGTGTGTCGGTTATCATAATTAAACATGAAACATGCAATTATTAAGTTTTATGGAGACATACAGCTCCGATACAAAAATGACTTGTATCGGACTTCATGGATTCTGTTAATACATGAAATGAAATTATAAATAATTGGGAAGGAATATTTTTTCTAGGAAAGGAAGCGCGCCAGGAGTAAATTTAAGGTGCATTGATGAGAACTGAGTAAAACCTGGGGAAAGTCCTCTGGCAAGGAACGGTCTTGCCGGGAATCGAGCACAGACCTCCCGTTTATGAATCCTGCCACACGTTTGGGCTCTGATTTACAAATGACAGAATTTAATTGTTGGAAGTTACTCAGGTCACATGTCTTCTGATAAATAAACATTGTGTGCGGTCATATGACTTGGACGGTTGCTATTGCTTGAGTAGAGCTCTATTTATTTTAAAAGTTCCTATGTCTAGTACAATATTAACCATGACACACTCTCACAAGGTTTTTTTCCAAGTCCACAAACAAAGGATGTATAGTTTGTTGGAATAAAATTTGCTTATGTCTTTAAAATTTAAATAAAATATTAATGCGTTTTAGAATGTTTTGAACTGTGTAACACCTTGTGAGTTTTCAGTAACTTTAGCACAGTATGCTGTTTGCTAGCCCTGTCTTGGATCCTGTGTGAATCGTGGGGGGCCTAGACACGAACACGAAGCTTGATTGTGCGGCCATGTGGTTCACATTATGCAGAATGCAACGTAATAGACAACAAACGGAATACCTAATTCCACACTTGCTCAAGGCAAGACTTGAATCGCCGGAAAGAGCCGGCGTTGAGCACAATATAACTAACAAATACAAATGTCTCATATAGTTAGTTTTAATTAATTAATATTTATTCATTTATTTATGTATAGACATAACTAAAATATTACAATAAGAGCAAAAGCTCGTGCCCAGTGCAAATTCAGTTCTTTATACGTACATAGAAATATGTGTATGTAAATTAATAAAGTAGATGCAGACTTTGCGGGAGTATAAAACATAAGACAGTTATATATATATATCCTTGAAATCTGATTCAGATATTAGTGTAATATAAAAATACATATCATACCGATGGGACATAAAGAACAGCTTAAAACTAATAAACATAAAACTTATGCTAAAAACCTTAAAGCATATATAAAATACTGGAGTTATTGTTTTTAATAGTGTTTAGCGCCCGGTTTAACTAATGAGGTATCACATGATGATACATGAAATGATATATTGGGAAAGTTTTTTTTGTTTTTTAAGAAAGGAAGGAAGAGTGGTTCCAGGCATTTGCCTTTTATGAGGACTGAGGAAAACCTGGAAAAAACTACAGTCAGGGAGAACGGTCCTGGCGGGATTCGAACCCCAAACAATCCGTTTACGAGTCCACCCTTAACGACTTCGGTCACCCGTGGCGGTAAATACACGAGAGTGAAAAAAAAAATATAATTAAACTACGTATCGTGTGATAAGCATATAAATTCAAATTTTTGGAGTAAAAGTTAACCATGCACACCATAATAATAAAATAGCTATTTTTAGTTTATGGACATTTCATATACGGTTTAATGAGATATTTATAAGAACTCATAATTAACTTTAAGCGTGAATGTATATGTATGTGTGTGTATGGAGAATAGCACAAAAATATGTAGGAATTACAATATATATATTCTGTTACTTTTTCTCCTTAAAATACTAATCAGCATACGAATTTACCAAAGTTGGAAAATATGTTTTCCTTATCATTTTAAGAGATTTGTTTAGTAGACGGGATATAGCAACTTCCTTAGCAGAAATGTACGATTCTGTTACGGTACCCAACTCACTCGGCTTGTGGCTTCACTTTTATGAATGACACTACCATTACCGGTATAAAGTATTTGAGTATCTAATAAGACATTAATGAGGAAATCCATAATTTCACTTTTCATAATTAATACTAACGTAAAATCGCTTCTTTTTTTTTTTAAATTAACTATCTTAAGTTAGAAGTTTAGTGTTCATATCCACAAGTCAATGTGAAAGTAGAAGGGCCTTGACTTTAACGTTATTTAACTGATTGCATAAACATCTAGCAAGACTCTTTGTAATCAGAATAACAGCCCGCAGCAGAACCTCCCGTTCGGCCCAATGATAGAAAATAAGATGAAAAATAATTATTTATGGCACAAAAGAATAAAGTTATATTTTATTCACTTACTACTCGAGGTGCTAGTTTTCAGGCACGCATAAAATTTTATTAATCTCATGAGCACACCTTTTCCCCCATTATTAGTATTTTAAACAAATGAACATTAATATTTATTTTAAAATATATGAATTGCTTAAATGGAAGTCTAATGTTGTAGATGACAATGTTTATTGTTAGGGTCCATTAACAATAGTCCGGCCACGGCGAGCCAGATAACAAAGATATACTGGCACAGAGGGAAAACGGAAAGGAAGTTGTGTTATGACAACCCTGGTGGGACTATTTTAATACCTGTGTCGGTACGGGAATGCAATGAAGCTGTCCCAGCGTTTCTGCCAGTCTTAAAGACATGCTTGGAAACGTTTTCTTCAAAATCTCCTTCGCAGCCTTCTTCACCACTGCTTCTGATGATGGGGGGGGGGGGAATGTCCTGACCAAGTGTTTCTTCAATTTGGGTAAAAGTAAAATGCCATATGGGGTAAATCTGCACTACAGAGAGGGTAAGTAACACACATTGCATTTATTTTTGTAAGATATTCAGCAACAACATTTGCGATGTGCGGTCGTAACTTTTTGTGGTGCAGCATCCAGCTTGTTGCTTGGAAACGTGATCTTTAGCGTGTGTTATGACCTTGCAGAATTTACAGGACATTTCTGTAGTGTTGCCCAGTTACGGCTGTCGGCCCAGGTTCATGTTGGTAAGTCATTTCTTTGAATATGGAAAAATTAGATTTTTTATGGAGATTTTCACACAGCATTGTTGTTTTCTTTCAAGATGAAATCATGTAGCCCAGTTTCATCAGCAGTGATTACCTTCATTTTCACGCGGAAGTCTTTTGTTCGGAAATCAGCAGTCTTGGAATCGTCCACTGTGCCCAAACACGTCTCATGTACAACTTTTCAGTTACTAACTTATGGGTGGTACCCAGTGAACATTTTAGAAAAATGTTCGTAATACTCTCTCACAATGATAGCAGCGGCATAATGAAGAAGACTTGTTGAGACGAAAGCAGACGGGAACCGGAAGTGACAACAAGAAAATTAGTGCCGCGTTTACATTAAGTTAGCAAAATATTGTAAAGTTAAATTTTAGAACGAGAAAGTATGCTTGTAAAATAATTACGATCATTCTTTATTGCACAGCCCTCGTAAAAGCTTACTTTCTGTTGTTAAAAGGGTATTGATTGTAATAGAGATGGTTTTCCTGCATTAATTTGTTTGCTTTTATGTTGATTAAGGCCTCTAATGGCTTTTTATAAACAACGTAATTTCATGGTCACCTAATAAACCAAATTGATATAATTGCTTAATGTAAATACATTTAACGAGCGAAAACTAATTAACCAGTTAGTGGCTTTGCTTCTGCCCGCAGAAACCAGAAGTAATTAAATTTTTTTCGCTTTAAAATTTTCGTCATCCACCCCAATTGAAAAATTACATAGTGGTCTGAGTTAGTTCACCTGCTTTAGCACCCTTTACTATGACCCTAAATCGTGGTTTCGTTAGTCCACCATCACCTAAACAGAGAGACATGGCGTGAGGTAGCAAATTCATAAGAAGTAATGCTGTCATTAACATACATAAGAACCTCGGATAGCAGAGTATTTTGCATTGTGTACCACAGTTAATTAGAGCGTCATACATACCATTTTGACACGAAGGTATTCATGACTTAGCAAATCACCATCTAGGAATACATTAGCAGCTATTGCCACTTGAGGAAAATAAAACATACACTTTTTCTGTTTCCTTGAGACTGTTGTTTCCTTCAAAGAACTTACTATATCTCTTCACTATCACACGTCCTTCGGGTTTTATCCCGGCCCCCAGTCTTTTGTAAAAAAGATCACCATCAAGAAATAAACGGAGATATGCGCATTTTTTGTTATACATTTCTTTGCAATCAACGTTGCCAACCCATTACCTGTGAAAATCTGTAGATGAGCTCTAAATACCCGTATATCGGGTATAAAAATCGGTAGATTTTGCGTAACATGTCACGAAATGGTTTAAGGTAGTCGAAGTAGGAACGGAAGATGAGGCATATAAAGTGTTGTTAACATTATGTAATATACTAGTGGCAGCTAGGCATCAAGAACAAGAGTAACGTATAATACTGCAGAGCCCTTGTTTGGACACGTGGCCGACTTAACGGGGATTTGCTTGGCACTGGGAAGCAAACTGTTTGCCGGCGGAGTCTGATATTCATAGCCGCCCCTTAAATTCAAGTGCATAGATTTCTACATACACACACACACCAATATTTTGGATAAGCAATGACATTTCATGTACGGGCTTTTCTGAACTCCAGTATCTAGTGTTTTATGTCGCTACATCCATGTAAATAAACCATGCTTTGCCTGTTTAAAAAAAAAATAAATAAACGCGGGTCAATACAGCTAACATTAACATTCCTGAACTACAGTTATCTTAGTTTAGGTTCATTTGAAATTGATTGCCTCCGTTTAAACATTTTAAACCATCTATTTACAAGTTTATTTTCAAATATTTTAATGAGTTTTATATTCTTAAAATCTATAGAATTTACAACATATAAAATTAATTTCATATCTTTCTTAGTAATAATACGAGAATGTATAGCTCAGTTTATTTTATACTTATTGCTGTTTTGAATTTATTTTTTAACTTATTTACTTCCAAGCAACGGAAGATGGTCCACTGTTTAACTTTCTCCATTCCACGGACATACTGGTTTGTCTTATATTCTAAACCAGTAGTAATATGACTTCAGTTTTGCACGCTCTTGATTGTCCACAGTTGCAGCAGTTTGTGTATGTGATTTAGCACACTAACCTAGATAATGAATACAATTTCCTGTATACTACCATTTTTAGAGCACAGGAATGTTTTCAATCGCATAGCATTCGTAAGTAGGCCGGTCAAATCAGCACAGAAAACATAGATGTACTCTAAAAGGTTCTTACCCAGAGATTAGTTAAAAAAATATTTCACAATAAAGAACATGATTTAGTTATATTTTTGCTCGTTTGCATACTATAATGAGATAGCTCAAGCGCTTCACCTTTCAAAACTTAAGTACAACACCTTAAATACCAGAATTTCCTACTGGCCTTTCTTACAGTGTTACCCATTATCCCTGATAAACAATCCACGTCCTCTTAGGAACCAACAAACATCAGTTTCTCAATCTTGCGTGAGTATCTTACCATCGTGCAACCCCATTTTTGACAGCACAACACAACTTCTCGACTCTGTCGAAATCCCGCTCGCAATTGATGAAAAGAGAATGCCATCGTTGTGTGGAGAATCTCAGTAATTGATGAGGGGAGAGGTTTAGACCGATCTAAGGTGTGGAACTTTTAAATTGCTCTTATTATAGTTGGAAATTAGCTGATTTTACTTGTATAGATTTTCTAAAATTTGGTTTTTCCATAGATAACTTACCCTGAAATATTTATTTTAAGAAAATGCGTTCAAACTACATATTGTAACGAAGTGCTATAAAATTTAACAACATTCAGTTATTACCAAATTTAAATTCATGCGGGATATCATTAATAATAATAGTAATAATAATAATAATAATAATAATAATAATTATTATTATTATTATTATTATTTTAAATAGAATCAAATTATTTTAAATGCATTTATTATTTTTTAATTTTACATATTTTAGTACATTTTCAAAATCATGCCAGAGTAAATTAGTAATATTACATAAATGTATTTCTAAAGTATTTTCTATAAATAACCACGATGATAACATGTTAGGTTGGAAGAAAATCAATAAGAGTTGATCCTAATTGTGTATGTTCAAGGGCATATTATAGCTTCTTTCACCACAAAAAATTACACTTTAAACAGCAATTTTATCATATATATATATATATAAAGAAAATGTAATAATAAATAATTGATATTAGTTTGACCACCTAGACGTTTTTAAACTTCAAATTTCCAACTCCACGATATTAATGCCATTATCCAGAAATTAAGTACCGTGCTACTCCTAATCCCCCCCCCCGAATTGGTTCGCATCGATTCGCAAACATTCTTATCACAAAATAAAATGACACTCTTAACACTAATATAATTTTATTTTAATATGGAGGTCTCAATATACATTGAGGTTATTTGAGTTACGAGCTGGTAAAGCGCGGCTGCGTACCGGTAGAAACTGGTCTTAAGGCCTATATTGCATATGCAGATAACCGCTTGTAGTTATTTTGAGGTAGACTTTGTAAACTAATGGTTGTGCGTTAGTGTGTTACCCAAGGCTTTCATTGTGTGCTGATTGTTCTTTTAGTTATGCCACTACATACACTTCCTTATTCTTGAAGAGTTTTTATGTAGAATGTAAGAACGGATGTAAGGCGACTCTTAAGAAAGTATTCTGGCAATCGTGTTTCAGGGGGTGAAACTGCCACCAACTTACTAAAATTGGCAGGAAAGATATATATTCTTACGGAAGAAAAGTTAGATAAAATACACGAATTTCCTACCCTGATGCCGGTAATCTATTGTCGCTGAGGAGCATCATTACTTATAACACAGTTTAGTACTTATTGTTGTTATTATTCATTTTAAATATAGTTTCATGCTTTCAGTGGAAAAATAGTAATATTAAAACGAAATACTAATTTCACAAGCAGTAATTCTATCTCCTGTTTTAAAGTTCTAGTTCTAGTTACAGTTTCCTAGTAGCACCCCTCTCAGGAGACCTGTAACTCAGATAAGCTCACTGTATTTGTATAACTATCAAAATAAACTTTATAGGTATTGTTAAACAGATTATCTAGTCATCATTTTTTCTTCTTATATTTCTTAACTTCTGCTTAAATGGTTTGACCTCCGAACGGAAATAGGCAAAAAATATACATAATTATATTTTTATGTATTAAATTGCTTAGTTCAAACTATTCTGATAGTGAGCATGGGAATATTATTAATTATATTTGAAATATGTAGAAGTACAATCTGTGAACTAGTCAATATCTTAATAGTTTCATAAATCAATTTTAGTCATTAGCACAGTAGAACAAAAGCAAGAGTGTCGGAAAAAAAAACCCACTCTCGTCACATCGGACGTTCTTTGTCTGGTTTAATGAGAGAGCGGTCTTTCTCTTTACATCCTCAATGAACGATCATCTGCAATCCCTTAAGAGGCATTCGTGAGTGGAATTACTTGGGCGTCAACCTTTAGAAATGTGGGTTTCAAATGCTCATTGCGAATTGATTTACGATTTACAATCACGCTCGATCCGGAGAAGAAAATGAACATTAATAACATGCTACCTGTGGCTGTGGTTTTCATATCTCGTTGAAATGTCGATAGATTTCTTCGTTTACCGGTTGTGGTGCTTTATTCCTGTCTTAGAATTTTTACACACTTAGAAAATGAGAGGATCTTAAGGTGATGTTTATTTAGTTTCGGTTCCTAGATGGGCTTTGTTCTCTAAATTCCGCATTTGAATAGAATCAAGAATAGTTTGTAGCTAAAACGAAATTCCTAAGTTTTAAAAATGCTGTTTTACATAACGCTAGGCGATACGTGGATGATGTATGTGTTGAAATCTGCATTAATATCTTTCGAGGTGCATATGGAGGAAATGAATTTCAGTCTTGCTTTTAATACCAATATCCTTGCTAATTAAATCTTAGGAAAACGTAATTGTTGTTATGAACTTTCTTTTCTGTTTACTACTATAAATTTGCTAGTAAATAAAATGTTTTTGGAAATCTTTAGTAGCCTATTAGAGGTTAGTGATTGTTAATACTGTTTAACGCCCGTATTTACTACTGAGGCATCACAGATAGTAGACACTGATGATACATGAGGTGAAATGATAAACTGGGGAAGGATTTTTTTATTGTTATTCTTAAGGAAGGGCGTGTTCCAAGCCGAAGTTTAGGCTGTCTCTCTGGCATTCGTCATTTATGAGGACTGAGAGAAGCCGGGAAAAAAACATCAGTCAGGGAGGACGGTCCTGACAGGAAACGAACCTCAGACCTCCCGCTCACGAGTCCGCGCCTTAACGACCTTGGCCACCCGTGCCAGTTGCGTTAGTGATGTATAGATATTTGTTATAAAAAGCAAAAGAATAAGTTATCTAATAGATAGCTACGTCGTATTTGATAATATTTTATGAAAGTTTAAGATTAAAATTCAGTAAAGATAATTTATTCATTTTATAATTGTACAGCAAGGAAGTTTTTATGTCTTTCCTGCGCAATAATAAGACTACGTTTCCGAATTTAAGTGAAATAAAACGAAGATAATAAAGACGTGTCTCTGCTGCCAATACAGACAATATCCACGCTATTCGTTATACGATTTTGGAAGTTCTAAAATTGGCCTTAAGCATATATCAAAAACTTTAAACATTTCCCATGGACGTGACGTTCACATCGTATGTCATGATTTGGTTTTGAGATAACTGTCTGCTAAATGTATTCTGAACTCAGAAACGGCTCTGTTAAAACTCCCAAGTCGCATTGCAGCTGTTTTAAAGAGGATTCCTTCAACAGTCTGCATTATATTGTATCCATGGACGAAGTATGGACCATTATTACAATATAGACGCACAGAAGAATCAAAAGAATGGAAACACTTTGGTACGTCATGCTCAGAGAATGGTATTTCATGACAGACTAGCCACTTTGAATAGACAAAACTGTCACAGGAGTAAATTAAATTATTATGATGTGGGAAAATTTGTTTTGGTTAAATTTCCAAAGATGTGCCCTTTTTCCTTCTCGGATTATTATCTATATACAAAACTTTAAAAAAATGTGGAAATGAAATAATTTTTCAGGGAATGAAGCAGTAAAAATATTGCGGGAAAACGATGCAAAGAAAGACTTTTTTGCTTTACGGCAGTTGCGCTTATAAAGAATAAACTTCTGTTTTGAAATAATAGTAATTTGCCCGTGCTTATCTGTAAGGTATCCTGCATCAGTTTCTTGGTTATCTAAGAGCATACCATGATTTGGTATCTAGATATGCTACAAATACTTTTTAACAGCTGCTGTCGGCAGTGCTTCGCACCAGGTTAAAGGGAAGAAAATGCTAAACTGACCTGAAGGTGAGAGTTGTGAGCGGACGGTAGGACTTGTGGCTGGTGACGTCACTCATGGCAGTGCCCCAGAAGTCATTGCGGAAAACCTGGCCGATGGAACTGAGTCCCAGCACGTCCTTGTTCTGAGTCACGGCCGGGATGTCGTCGTGAACGAAGTCCCCGCCAAGGCCGTTGAGGTAACAGCCAAGGGCGACCACTCCGACAACGCCGTACATGCCCGTGCTGCAGGTAACGGCCATTTTGGTGCGGCGCCGGGACGCCTTGGACCGCCCTCCTGTCTGCTTCATCACAAACAATGTAACAGAAACCACCCTTCTTTTAAACTCGCCCTTTCTCACCAAAACACTGTGCTCCAGCACTTCATAAATCTTGAGTCATGATGTAGAAAGTGGGCGTTGAGGAAGACAATCACACACTCACACACGCACACGTGTTACCTCCTCGTTTTCCGCTTCCATTCCAAATTGCCCCACGTTTCCTTCCCTTTCATCTCAGTCATTGCCGAGGGAGGAAGTAAATTGCGGAGACAGAGGATCTTTGGACCGCTATCCGAGATTTACGAGTTCCCTTCCTTGGCCGGCACCTGCCATCTTCCACTTTTCATCCGCACCTCCTCTAGCACGCGAATCACGAACCTTTTCTCGTTCTCTTATCCTCCTTCTGTTCCTTACTTCTCCACTTCCTCTCATATATTATTCAACTCTTGTTTCATCAGCAACTATCTGCTGCCTTGCGTCTTTCCCTCATTATCTGCTACGGTGCGCATTCTAACGCAAGGCTAACTTTTCGGTTGAACTTTAGTGAAGTGGTTAAAATGACAGAAATGGGATGCAGTATCGCGGAGTTCCCGAGGGAAGTTCAGTTCATGTTCATGTCCATCACGCACGGTTGGTGATGACCGAGTCATCAGTATCGCCAACTTCCGCGAACCGAACTAAGCGGGGTCTGAGTCCGCAGCCAGCTTATAGCGAGCGCCGCGACGTCGACCGGCGCCTGCGTCCCGCTGCACCCCGATCTTCTCCATGTGGAGGCAGCTGCGCTCGAGTACTGGGCCACTTTAGGTAGAGGGGGAGGGGGTATGCGTCAACTTGATGTCTACAGAGGGCAAAAAGTTTAAGGTGACCTCTTGTGCTATGCAGGACATGTAAACACACAGCTTTTGTTGTCTAATTGCGCGTGTTCATACTCCGAAATTGTTTATCTGTTATCGCTCCTTGCAGTTGTTTTAACTAGCAGCAATTTGTGTGTGTATATTATTATTAAACGGATTAACGCCTTCTTCCTATAGTGTCAATGTTTTAATTACATTAATTACCCCACAAGGCAGACATGCAATTGGCGAATAGCACAACACGTCCTCTAAATTTAAATGCTAATTACGGGCACTAGCAATTATTTAGTCACATTGATGTCAAAATATTCCAAAAGACACACTGTATTTCGTCACAAATATCCAAACTTGACCGGTGCTACTACTAATTAGTGTTGCCATTGGAGATTTCTCTCTTTCAACTTAATTTCCAACTAGTTTGCGGATGAGAGTGAAGTAAATTAAAATATAAACGGTACAGAGAAAAACCAACAGAGTTCAAAAACTGTAATTTAACGGGAGAGATAAAATAAACCTTCAAACGCTTAAACTCTGATACCTTGTACCTTCCCAAGTGACAATATTTTTTAAAATTTTAGTAGAGTACTGATTGTTGTTTCCACCTGATTATTGAATTAATTTTAATTGTATTATGTTGACATACATTACCCTAATCCTAAAGAGAGGCCTATATGGTTTTCATTATCAAATGTTGTTTTGATGTTCAGAGAACAATAATTTTGGCTAATGGGCAGCAAGTAGTCTGTTGTACTTCTTGCATCCTTTTACTTCACAGAACTTCATCAGGTCCTTACACTTCTCTTTAGACAGAGGAGTAGGTGAGTGCTAAATTGGTTCATGGATATCTTGTGACTGTGGCTTTGGCTCTTACACCTCTTATTCCTTTGATCCCTTATCTATGATGAGAAGAATGCTCCGTTGTAAGTGTTCCCATGATCTACGGCGCTTATTTTGATTAGCTGTTTCAGTGGCCTAAGAGTAAAAGGTATCTTGTGCTTGTAGGACTTGCAAGAAAGAAATATACTCCAGCTTTTAAACATTGCTTGTTCACATGAGACCACAACAGACGGATTAGGACTTGACTTCGGCCCCTGCGATCACTTCTTTCCAGCCATCAGGAGTTTCAGCCTTTGCAGTATTGGGGATCAATGCCATATTTTTGTCTGGCTCCATAAAAGAATAGATAAGTAAGTGGCATGTTTACAAATATATTTGTAAATTCAAATGAATCAATTCACCGTGAAACACGCCATTACTTGATCTGAAACAATGCAATAACCTCAGTACATTCAGTTATAGATTATTATTATTTTTCAGCTGCTACATGGACTATGTACATCAAGATGGTGGTAAATATGTTGGTTTTTCCATTGCAAGTAGTTTCTTCAACTGGCTACAGTGTGGACTATGTTGGGTCTTCCCTTGTAATGATTTAACACGATGAAACAGCTGACCGAGAAGCGCACAGTGCTACCAATATCTTATTTTGAGCTTTTTTTTTTTCCCCTATACCCTTCATATACAATGTACAATTCCATAGAGTTTTTGACATTCTTAATGCAAAATCCTCAGAAAATAAGGTTGGAGCCCTTAACTATACAAAGACTGGAGTTTTACTCATCTCTTAATCACAAAGTATGTTATAACAACAAGAACAGCAAATATACTTGCTCTTGTAATAAACGACAAGGAACTATTCACATGCAGCCACCATCGCGGGAAGAGAACAAGCGTAATTTTTGCTAAGAATGCACGTAGTTCAACTGCGGATAAAGATTAAAATAACTCTCTGTAGTTTGGCGTTTAATGAAAGTTCATTTAGCATTTACTGATTTAGCAGACTTAGATTTTATCTCCTAATTACACTCTAATTAATTAGAAAAGCGCAGGATCCATGGCTTTATTTCCCTTCCGAAGAAACCATACTTAGAATTTTTACCCCCGAAAAAAATCCATCGAACCTGGTCGAGATTGAACCCGCGATCTTGGATCTACGGGGAAAAAAGAAGTAATATCTGTGCAAAAGTATGTATGGAAATATATAAAAATTGCAGCTTTGTGCTTACAAAATCTAATTTGTTTAGCGAGTTTGTATAAACTCCGTTAGTAGCACTGCTACTGTATTTCTGTAGTAAATGTTAACAAATGATACAGGGAAGCTAAACTATCAAGGGACTAACTATAGCTAGGTTATTTGAGTTGCGGGCTGACAGAGCGCGACTGTACGGTTGGAGAAGTCGGTCGTTAAGATCTATAATGCATTTGCAGGTAGCACCTTGTAGTTATTTTGAGGGAGGCTTTGTTAGCGAGAGGTTGTTCGTTAATGTGTTACTCGCTACTTTTATTGTGTGTAAATTGTTGCTAATTGTTCTTCATTAGTCATCCGCTACGTAATATATAGTCTAGATGAATGGGTATCAATGTAAAAACAGATTCTTAGACTGCAGTGTCCTGGCTAGGAAATGTCAAGAAGAAATTTTTTACAGTGTGAGAATATTGCCGGAGAGCTCTCCTGACTTATCTATCTTTATACTTCAGGAAAGCGTGTTGAAAATTCCGCGTTCCCAGAAGAGAAATGAAACCTGAGAGGGAATGAGAATTCATTGTTCAAAAATATGGCATTTTATTTGCTGAACATTTTCAAGATGTAGTTCTAAACCAGTGGTTCTTGATCTTATTTGTTCACGACACATAATTTGACAAAGCGAGTCCCCGCTGCACACTAATGTACGAGTTGACAACAATGCAGAAGACTCGCTCTTGGAGGAGTAAAGTTTGTAGGCTTTCAGTCGTAACGTCGTTTCTGGCACATCCTAAGATTGATTAGTAGTTTGAAAGTGTTATATATATTAATATGTTGATTTTGTGTTTTTAAAAAATCTAAATTTATTAAGAGTAATTTTATGAATAAAATAATAAAACTTTGCATAGTCATTGACAACTGAGCTGATTTTAAATAATCCCCTAGCTCTTGAGAATAACATAAACCATTATTTTTCCTCCATCACTGCCCCAAGTATGACTGACTGGTGGCGCAGTCCTTAAGCATTTCCTTAGAAACCACTACCGGCCTCTCTGATGAAAGTAGAATACTCCCATAACTTCAGTCAGACTGCACACTTTAACTGAAAATCCTACTTCTCAAGCATTGGATGTTAGAAAAGAGAGAAAACCCAATAATAACAGTGGAAACAGTTGCTATTTGTAAAAGCTGGCCTTTCCGGTATTAAAAACATAAAACAGAGACTTTTCTCAGTTGATCAGGAAATACAAGGTTTGTCTTCAATTCTACAACGAATTGTGCTTCTGTATAAGAAAGGATAATCTCAAGATCCTCAGTAATAACTCAAAACTTTTACTGGAAGCTTAAGCCAATAAATCCTCTATAACATAAACATTTCTAAGACTTGAATATTTTCTGTTGTCCCCTTTTTAACATAAATATTGAATTAAATTATTTTAATTATAACTTTTACAGCAATATCACAAATTCTCAGATTTCACAGCACACCCGTTCAGAACCACTGTTCTAGAATATTTAGGAAAACCATGCGGAAAGACACATTAATGAAAAGATCCGGCGGTATACGCACTGAAGGTACACGGATTGATAAAGAAGAACATCGAAATATTTTTCTGTATGGAGTATTTTTAGACAAGTAATTTGAATAGAGGACAAATAGAGTTAAGTTTTCTTTTAGAATAACTTCACATCTCCTTAGTGAGCAAAAGAAAGTTATTGTTAATGCCATTAATTTATCATTGTCTCAATGTGCCTAATTTACTGACTAATTTCATGATTGCACAATTGTGTAGTAATAACGCAACTACTAACAACAAAGTTACGATTTAACTTGTATCCTATTGATGCATGAAATCTGTCCTCAATTATTTATGTAAACGTTTACATCTTCTATCCGTACAATAGTGAAAAAACTCAAATATCACAAATTAAAGAAATAGGATGCAACGAAAACACCGAGCTTGAGAAATATTCTTAAAAGATGTGCAGTTTAATTTTATATTTATTTTATCTT
This sequence comes from Metallyticus violacea, assembly GCA_030762175.1. NCBI lineage: Eukaryota > Metazoa > Arthropoda > Insecta > Mantodea > Metallyticidae > Metallyticus > Metallyticus violacea. The sequence continues at coordinate 34,158,669 of CM060831.1, read as the reverse complement.
TGTTTACTATATATCATTCTGAATTTTTTGGCCTTTAAAATGCACTGCATTCTCTAGTTTGTTCGAATCATTTATAAACAAAAGTACGTACTTTGCATTTCGAGTTGTTTTTAATTATTGTGATTGCGAATTATTGCAATTTTAATTAATAAACACAGTACATCAGAAGTAAGAAAGTTGTTCAATAAAGAATGATCATGCCTTTTTTTAGGCACAATTTCTCGCGCTACAATTCAACTTTACAATATTTTGTTAATGCACAGATGGTACTAGTGTCACTTTCTGTGAGAGATTGCAAGTTGAGACATGTTCAGTACCACTACATGGAAAATGGATGACACGTGATGAATACTATGCTGCTCTTTCATCTCAACCAAATCTTCAGCAGTGTTACAGGAGACCTATAGAGAGTTTCTTATTCCCTACATACATCTCAAAAATGGTTTAAAATGTTGAAAGAGGGGAGGCAGTCAATTTCAAAGGACCCGTGTGCTCTAACGGAAGAAAACATTAAGGGAGGCCGCACACCGGCATGCATCAATTCAGCGTCAAGTCAGATAAATTTGATTCCTTCTTGTCTCTTTAGTGATTCAAGACATTCGGCTGCACACCGGAGCAACTCGTGTCTGCGTCAATCTTCTAATGGAATAGAGACGATGTTTTAAATTACAGGGGCTGAAATTACACAACAGGAGAAAAAGAAAATGGGTTCATAATTTCCATTATAGCCAATATCTGCATACCACGCAGCTAATCTGAAGAAAGTCTGCTTCAGGGATCTCTCAGTGGGTGCTGAATCAAATATTTTTAATTTATTTTTTATCTCAAGTGTCCGACTTTGAAACATAAACATTTTCCGTGATCCCGCTTCCTTATTCACAGAGCACGTGAAATAACAGCATACTTTGTCACAGTTCAGTGTTATAACCGAGGTGAAATAATCGCAACTTGTAGGCAAGTTCATGTTGCCATGACCCAATCCAAATATCTTATGTACATATGTGATGTGAATATCAAGCCATGTTTGCATTTTCAACATTGACAACTTATGTGTGATTCATTGTACAAAGTAGCACCATGATCTTATCTCTCTTGCTGACATAGAACAAACATTTGCCAGAATTCTCAAACGACTCGTAAAAATAATCACTTTAGATCAAACATTTAAAAGAAAATGGATTCCAACTGTACAATATTGTAAAAAGACTAGATTTCCTGCTAGCAACTAAATCGTTAAGTTTCCAACTTACAGCCTTTCAAAAACACCAGATTTAGTTGTAAAATAACTAAATTGTCAACAAATGCTTGCAGGAATCGGATGTGAACTGCAAATTGCCATGAGACATGCACGGAATCTCGTGAAACGTGTCTGCGACATGTTCATGACGTCATCAACAAACCATATGCGGCGAATTCATGCTTGCATTGCTTTGTCATTGAACTCCATTTTTTGGCGACATGTTTGTTGCTTGACTTGACGCGTTCCAGTGTTCAGCAGGCTTAACACTACACAGCTGCTGTCATTTTGAAAGACGATCGTCCAATAATGTTAAGAAGACTTTCAGAAAATTTGAAACATTTCACTGAGTGCTACCCACACGTTGGTAACTGAAAAGTTGCACGTGAGACGTGTATGTGCAGGGCGGGTTCCAAGACTGCTGATTTCCGAATAAAAAAACGTTCGTGTGCAGGGCTTCCATGTCGTTGAATATGATGTAACAAAAAGTTTCTTTGAAATGTTATCAATACTGTTAGAACTTGGCTACATAATTTCGATGCTGTGAGCAATCAGCCCAGCCAGCTGTGGGAAATCTTCATCATCAACAACACAAAGTGGTTACTTCTGCTGGGAAAGTTATGATCGATGTTCAAGGAATGGTTTTCCAGCGTACCTGCACGCACAACTGTAACTAGGCAGTACTATAGAGATGTCCTGAAACTCTCTAAGTCCATATCATATGCAAAAGGTTACATGCTGAATGCTGCACCACGATAATGTTGCTGCTGAATATCTTGCAAAAAATTAATGTGAAGTTATCCTTCACCTCCCTACAATTTATAGTTAGACCCGTATGATTTTTTCCTACTCTCCCCCCAAAGAAACGCCATCGTGGTAGACATTTTCCATCTTCAGGAGCAGTGGTGATGGTTTGCATGGGCGATCCTGAAGGACCTGTCAAAAACTGGTTTGCAGCATGTTGAGTACTAGCAGAAATGTTGGAACTGTGGGACAGGTGCATTGCATCCGACAGGGGCTTCAAAAAGTCCTCGTAAACATCTCTTTAATGAATACTGTGACCAACATCACTGAAACATCATTTAGTATAATTGAAAATTGAATTTCGTTGAAGTCTGTAGCATGCATACCCTTTATAGATGCTATGCCTAACATGGAAGTTTGAAGCCTTAGACCTGGGATTCCCTTTCTCAAGTTACATGTCTGAAACCCTTCTAAACAGAGTGAAAATATTTGGTTATTATTTATGAATATTCTGTATTTATGTGTGATTTCAGGATCATCAATTAAGCGTGCATAGTTTCTCACAATATAGGGAAAAAATCTTTTGTTTTTTTCGCCCTCCCACTGAATGAACTTAAAAGCTCAGGCAGTAAGATACAGCCCAAGAGGTAAATGATGTGTGACACAAACATGGAACGGTTTTATTGCCACTAGCATTCCAGTCTATAATTGAAGACATAGCCGAGGGAACTAAAGCGGTGCTGACAACTGCTCTTCAACTCCGTAACCACACCAGACGTTGTCTTCACAGCAACTGCAGACGACATTTACTGCGGCGTTTCATTTCCCGAGATGAGAGGAATCGATTTATAACGTCGACATCTATGAGAATCATAATAGCACGGTTTTCCCTTAGGGACTCCGGATTCCATGACTTTCTACAAATTGGCAATAGCGAAACACGAGAATAATGAAAAAAGGAGGCTTCTTTCTGTGCGGAGGGAGGTTGGAGGAAGAATTACGGTATGCGCAGCCCCGCAGGAGCAACGAGGATTTCATAGAAGTCCCGGGACAATGACCTTGTGTTTCGTGATGCACTTTTGCACAGGGGATCCATGCCCCAGACGGGTCGATGTGGGTCACGAAACTTGGCGGGTTCCTTACTTAGTCTTAAGGGAACACGAAACAGCTCTTTCTACAGCTCCCATTTCTATTTGACTACCATTGCGGCACCGAGAGAGCCCTGCTCTTCAAACGTGCAGTGTGGCAGAGCTTTTGCTGTTTTATTAGTTGCAGTGCCTTTCTGTTCGGATTACAAATGTTCTGTTAAATGTTTGGTACATTAGAGCAAACACAGAAAATGACTTCATTTAGATTTACTTTGTTATTTATTTATATATTTTTTTCTGATTTTCAATGTCTTGGCTATCTTTCTGCAGATTTTTTTCTTTTCTGTCGCCTTCACTGGATTTTATACGTTTTTTACTTTCCATTTTATAATTTCTTCTTAATTACTGTGTTTATCCCTGTGTTCATGTAACTTGCTGACTCTCTTCTCGGAATCTACTAAAAACAATCTTGGGAAATTTATTATCTTATATGTTTTATAAGGCTTCTACAGATAAAGCAGCTTAAAAGTCTCGATATATAGTTCAGCCTGTCGGCGGTTAGACCCCACGTTGCTGCCGGTATTTTCTTACGTACACTCGCTGCGCTCAAGAGTTTGACTTAGTTACAACATATGAAATAACAGAATTCGGAACTCGCCCCCCTTACAGTAAGTGTTGGAAATGTTGTCCATTTTCCCCGACACACAATCAACATTTTCTTAGGAAAATGGCTGACACGCATCAGTTTTCTATTAGTAATGGACCTAACTTCCTTACGATGATCGTTCCTCCAGTGCGCGAGTGTACTCCATTATTCAATGTCTCCCAAAGATAAAAAATCACAAACCGTAAAATCTGGGGAACTAGGAGGTCATAAACCAGAACCAATAATTCTGGAACCAAATATGAGGTGCAATTCCATCATGAATCTTCGATTTTTTCCCTGTCAATCACAGAATTCTGTCTCCGTCTGACTTTCTATACCTGATATATGCCTTAAAAATGAATATACAATGATGCTGTTGCACAATAGTACTGCACTATTTAATGAAATGTCACTCGACCACACAACTGCCCGACTCCTTCGAAATCGCTCTCGTAACCGCCTGGAATAGAAAATCACGCCGCATGTCGGCTTAGTACCCTACGCAATTGGAGGGGGTGATAGTCCAAGTGGCAAAATTTTTTATCTGCACTTACTGTATATAACAGAAAACTTTCATTTTTGTTTCATCCCCAGTAACGGTCTGTGAAAAATAGCAGGCTATATTTTCTCTCAAGAGATCCAAATTCTTAGCTGAATTGCTTTCTTGTCCAAGGTCAGTGTTTCATCGTTATCATCTGAAGTTGCCTGATATTCAGCTTTTTAGGATAAAGTAAGCAACATGTCCTAACAATTTCTTACTTCTAAAAGTAAAGAAAAGCGTAAGTGTTTTGGGAATATGTATTGTTTTCTCCCATCCGACTAATAATATTGAATTGTCCAAATTCTCAAAAATTAAAGCATGTTCCATACTAGAGCAAATAATTATGAACATATCCAAGTAATCCTAAATTAATTTATTTAATCAATTATAGAAATTCCGTGGCTAACATAGAGTATTAACATGGGAAACTGTATTAAATGATCATTTATCAGAAAGTTAAATCCATTAGTCTCACCAGACAAGTAATCTATAAGTAAAAAACAATCACAGCTTTATAATGCCACACACACATTTAGGGAACGACGCAGAAACAATTTTGAATAGTTTAATGCGGAAATGTCAGCATACAACTACCGACAGAGCATGCTCTACTTCGGAAACAGAATTTCCAACCTTACTCCCATCTAAGGAATAATATTAATGAAATATCACTGCAGAGTTGCTGCAATATGACTTTCCTGTGCCACATTTGCTTATCTGACACTGACCAGCATTAAGAGGGAATGAAATGGTACGGAATGACGCTCTGGGGTCAAGCAGAGCAGTCTCAGGTTTCCGGTGTTATCTCCCAGTTTCCACATACCTAACCACGGCGAAATAATTTTGTTCCGGAGGTATTAGACTGTGCTTGCTGACCACAGTACTTTGTAGGTGTCAGAGTGCGCTTTACAGCTTTCAGCTGTATATTCAACGCCACAATACTGATCTTAATATCTTCATTATAAATACAGTATATATTTTCTCTGTTGTTGATTCAAGTCAGGACGCAAAGCTGGAGTGTTTCTGAATACTTAACTGCCATAGAGGCAAGTAATGAGAACATGGGCTCAAATCTTTCTTCGCTTAAGCTACAAGATTGGAGATTTATTTAAGGTTTCTTCAATATGAGTTCTCTTCTTCGGTGTTTACATCATTATTGATAAAAGTACCGCCATGATTGAGTGGTTAAAACGACCCGCCTTCGATTTCAGAGGTTCAAAATAAGTTCGAAAAGAATATATAAAAAGATTTAAAGAAAAAACTCAAAATTAGGGCATATAAATAAATAAAAAACGTAATAAATGGTTGTAGTGTCTAAATTAAATTACTGTCTAAAGTAAATTTCCAATACTAAGCGAATGATTTGTGTGTAAATTCCTACTTTCACCCTTAAATGGGATATAATATACCAGAAGTTAACGAACAACACCAAAACACACACTCTTTCGACAAGTGATTTGATACAGGGAGCTCAGGATAAACGTTTTCAAACTGACATATGAAAGCATAAAATCTTCAAAAGACATACACCCCACTAACTTGAACTAAGTTTCATGTAAACTGTTACTAAACAATATCTTATGGTCACGACATTAAATAAGTGGATATGGATATCTCACGTGCTATAGTAGAATTTCAACATTTTTGTTAACATTTAAGTACGTGTTAACTAAAAGAATGCAGTGCCGCGAAATCATGTGATTAGTGCATAAAATTTGCAGTTTGCGATTACACTAAACTATGATGATACGCTGTCGATGGTTGTTAACAAATAATGAGGTCATTTTAGTACAAAATGTAATACTATTTCGCTTTAATGTTAATTACTGAGTATCAAATTCCAATTGCTTAAATGTCCCCTCTCTCTGACATTTTACGTCAGTAACCCTGGATCTCTATCTCGAATTACATGTTTTGTAATTGTGTTTATCGCCCATTTTTACTGCTCAAGCATCACAGGCGATGGACACTGATGATCAGAGCCCGGAAGCAAAGGTACTTATTTTGGTTACAACATAGTAAGGCAAAAAAATCACTCAAAATATTGAAAATAGGCAGTAATATAATTGAAATAGCTTTTTATTAAAAGTGAAAATACAGGGAAATATCACTCACTGATAATGAAAAGATATATTTAAGATACTTAATAATTTATTTATCAAATAATTAAAGTATTTTAGCTTACTTTTCTTGGTTACATGCAACAACAAGATGTTTTTCAAGGTACCCATTCTCATAGTCAGCCGCTCGTCAGAGGGAACATTTTTCATTATGGAAAAAGAACGTTGTACTTCCCACTAAAGTGGTTGAAGCACAAAGCTATTTCGGAAGGACTCATACCAGTTACAACGAACCTTTCAACACATTATGGAAAGGTTGATCAGGACAAAGTAAAGCACTTTTAATAGTCTTGGCGAATGATCAAAAGATACGCAGTCGTTTCTGGTTGAGTTCATTTTCTGTTTGTGCGTTAATAGAGGAATCAGGTTAATATCTCTCTCACTTCCGTACTGAACGCATTATAGGGACGGTTTATTGTACAGCTGTACCGCTCTCATCTTTCTGCTTGCAATCGTTTGTTACATTTACGCAGCTGAAAAGTTACCCCCCACCACAAATTTCCTAGAATTGTCTCGCGCAGATCGATACAGTCATTTGCCAGAACTATTCAAAACTGCAGTACTTCCCTTATCCTCTCTATTTCGTGGTATTCGTTTTCGCTAATGAAGGTTGTGCTATATAAAGAGCTCAAGCGAATGAGTTCATAAGAATGTTTTTGACTGCTTGAAAAGAAATAAATGTATAACAAGATTTTCAGTAGATGTTATCATGATGTTCCATTTAATTTTTATAACTTTTTTCACTTTGATACATCGTAATTATTTATGTGCCTTTTAAAATGAGCAAATAATCGCAGAAAAAATTCACAGCGATCCAAAACAAGAAAAAATAAATAAATAAACTTTAAAATAGGCAACAGAAGCTAAAAAAAGGGAAAATAAAAACTGCCCCTACCGCCCCAAAGGTATGGAAGCATGCTCATTTCTATCTGACTTTTAAATATATCCACCCAGATAGAAAAGACATTTTACCTAACTTCCGAGCTCTGTTGATGATACACGAGATAAGCGTTCCGGATCTAAGTAACTCTTCATAATTCTTTCTATAAGAAAAGAGGAAGAAAATTTAAAAAATATTGGGAACTAAAACAAATGAGATTATGAAAACGAAAAGGTTTGCAGAAGGGCTATAGGGAGAAAAGAAGGATTAATTTGACTTAGGAAGAAATTCAAATGCTATAAAATAAGGCTTTTTAAACTCTACAAAATGTAGGCAATAAGATTAATAATAAACGATGCTTGACTACGGGTTAGCAAAACACTAGACTTTGTCAAGATTATTCTGTTTTTCTTAAAAACATAGCTATCTACTGAATGACGGTTTTTGTTTCCGGAGTAACAAAAGAACAATTACATGCTATGCATCAATCCAGTACGCACATTGTTACGAGACAAGAAACCAAGTGAAAATGAAAGATGAGTTGTGTTTCTTCTGGCAGCATGAGGAGGTGAATTAGAAAGCTGGTTGCAGGTTTGTTACGTTATTATTTCAGAGATAGAAACACGCTTTTGTTAACCGAGAAGAGAGGTATGGCATGTGTGTGGCAAGTATTTCTGTTTGCAAGAAGATGGAAGGATGAGGGGAAATGGGCAAGAGCTATCAGGCATACGGAAAAGGAAGGAAAAGCAGGGTTTCAAATCCACTGCCTGAATTTCTTTTTCCGCAATGATTTTTTCCCCCTCGGTCTTCTTTCTTCATCCACCGTTTCTTATTCTCCTGAGCTCTAATGCCTTTCCATTTCCCTCTCTCTGCTTCTTATACACTGCTATGGCTTCGTCATTTGCCCTTTTAATGCTGAATATGGTAACGCTGAGCATGCTGGGAGAGAAAATCAAAAGCACGCATTTCCTCAAACAGGAGAATGATCCAAATCCATTGCTGTAATTCCACGTGAAATCAGGCTACGGTGTAATAACGCTTTGCGAGACCTGAAAACAGAAAACAGTTTCTCAAAGGACAGACTTTAAAAAAAATTAATGAGAAATGTCAGAACGTAAGAAAAAGTTTCAACAAAAATAATAATTTGTTTTCATTCATAGGTGTTTTATGAAACAACAACATTTTAAAATATATTTTTGCTAATAAATTATCAATTATATATCGTTTTAAAAGGATAAAAGTATTATACAGCTAAATGTTATATCTACACTTGCCTGAATAATTTGCATTAAAACACACAGGCCCAGTTGTATAAAAGTTGCTAACTGGAGATTACTTTTAACTGTCATTTACAAAAGTAGCTAGAGGTTAGTCATCATTTCTTAATATGTCCTGAAACATGGGTAAGGAAATGTCAAAGCTAACGTGAGTAAATTTTAGCAAATGTGAAAAGGATACTATTATTATTATTATTATTATTATTATTATTATTATTATTATTATTATTATTGCTCTGCTGCTAAATTAAAGGAATAATTGAAAATAAAAAAACCAGATTTGATCTCAAATAAGTGTAAAGAACATACATAGGGGAATTTGCCAATCAGTACTTAAGACTTCTGCATTATTACTCTCCATATACTAATAGCATTTAATGATTATGTGTGTGCGCAGTCTATAGCACCTAAAACTTCAGGAAAATAACGAATATTATAGAAGTCTATCATTACGTTCCTTACGTCAATTTCTTCGGTTCGCATTTTAATGAACTGAGGTCTCAGAGCTGCAATTGCTCTACGAATGATTCTACTGGCCGTTCCTTTCTCAACTTTAATATATCTGCAATAACTATTTGGAAGTTCTCTGTAGCATAGAACTTTAAAGTTATTAGTATCATGAAAGTCGAATTTAGAGCATGATTTCACTTAATATGTGATTGTAATCAGAGGCAAAACATGTTCCAGTTTTTCAATATCTATTGCTAAGAGAAACTTGCATTTTGAATTGTTTGTTTTTTAGTTCTAAGAATGACTTATTTCTTTCATGAAATACACTAGGAGCACAGTGAAGTTCATCATCGGATAAGATCTCGGAATAATCAGAAATCTGTACAATATACCGCTTGTAAGATTAACTAACATAACCTACAATTGTACGCAACTCTGTATGTTGTTATTACACGGTAATTAAAAGTGGAACATTGCAGAAACTTTATCAAATAAAATTTACTCAGTACTTTATTTATAAATTAATTTGTTGTGCTTCTGTACTGTCGGAAAGGTTTTATTTAACAATTACTAGGTATACTCTAGTAAAACTCTTGTAAAATTTCGCGAGTCAAATATAATTTAAGGTAAAGGTGAAATAGTCTTCGATTAATGCTTATATAATAAAACTTTCAAAGTTAAGTAAACCTGGTGGTTAATATTATGCCCTAAACTCAAGTTAGCTCTTTATACAATTGGCCCGTAGTGTACGTACCTTTTAAGTGTTCTACTATGTATGCATAAACTATTTTCGAAAACTTGACTAAAATGTCTGGAAAATAACTGCACACTAGTGGAATTTAAGTGGTATAGGTTGGGTATATCTGTTATAAATTAAAGCTTTCTTTTGTTTCTAGTTGCGTTATCTTGAAATATTTCGTTTTGGTTAATTTGTTTAGTAAATATATAGATGTTTCATTAGTTAGATTGTTTCCAGATAAAATGCAAAATTTGCACGCAACATGCATTTGTTTAGAAAGTATAAACTAAATAACAATAGTGGAATAATAATTTCACAATGACTTGTATTAAATATATTAACATTACCTAATTATAAAATGTATAAATATTGCGTTAATTTTGTTCTTAAAATGCCTTCTTTTGAGGAAATCTTAAAAAAATCAAATCGACCCACTTTTTGATTTCTAATAAAACAATTTTCTTGTCTAAAAGTACTTCATCTCATATTAATATGTCAGATATTTCCGATAATAATCTGTTTTGCTTTCCTTGCAGTATAAAAATGTTTAAGGAACACAACATTATTCTCACATTTATCAATAATAGCTCTTTACTTAACAGTAAACAGTGATATTATTTATATTATATTTATTTAAGGATGTTATTTAATACGTCTGTTCATCAGAGTTCCGTTCAATTCAGAGAAATAAATTTTGTTCAGAGGCCTCTTTTTTATGTGCCGTAAATCTACGACTTTATTTCCTTTTCGAAAATAGCCATACTTTGGAATTTTGTGGCCTAAAATTCTATCACTTGCTTCGCAGACCCGTGATCGTGGGTCTACGAGACAAGTATGGTTACATCTAGACCATCAGGGTACACGTAAATACTGACAATTTCAACACTTGTTTTAAATAAACAATGTTTTTAATAAAAATATACCATTTATTTACTGCAGAAATTAAGCATTTAGTGTAAGCTGAATTATATTATGATTTGAATATAATGAAATATTTAGTTTCATTACATAAAAAGCATTAGTCTATAGGAATGAATTTCAGTCGCATTATATGTTGCCTAAGTATATACAATTCTTAAACCTACATATAATATAAAATAGCCTTGATATACTTCAGTTGTTAAAAAAGTATATATTTCCTTCTAGCTGTTAATACTAATACATTGCATTGGGAATTTAAATTAATGTTGCTTTAAAAATACAGGCCTATATACCTTAAAATATGAAACATTATATATATATATATATATATATATATATACATTGCCTTCAAACGAGGTTGTACAAGTAGGGCGATTAGCAAAAGATTTTAACTTAAAAAAGTGGTCCCTACTTAAGAATAATTTGCAAAAGGCCGTAATACATAACAAGAAAATGTCCTCCAATAATTCTTTGTTTTATATATCTTAAAATGGTTGAATACAAAATAAATGTTATTCAAATGTTTGGAATTACTTCTTTGTTCTTTGTTTACTTAAATAATTTCCCTCTTTTATGGCGTTCTCTACCACATTGAGGCAAGGCACGCAAGACTAGAGCTAGTATATGAGGGGAAATCATAAACTAAGTGTGATTACCGCTTGTTCTTGAGGTGTACAGATCAACACATTGCAATGATAAAGTTTATATATGCTCAGGGTGACGAATCTACACCAACACACTCTTAAAATCAAAGTCTTTTCTATCCGTTTTTCAATAAAAGAGTTGTCTATAAAATCGAGGACTGTTTTACCATACACCGAGATAGATAAAACTTCTGAAGGACTGGCCCATAAACCAGGGTAAGCATTTTCTGCAATTTTATGTACAGCTCCTTTACGTGATTTGGTTTTCTTAGAAAATCTCACAGACTCGACAATCTGTCGCCCACGTCTAGTTTCTTCATAAACATAAGAAAATATACTCCAATCCTTCAGCCATTTCCTGATATCGTTTCAAGCCGGTGCTTCGATACGGAAATAAAATGAATATCATTTTGGAATCCTATAAGAAGACTCAAGGTTATGCGATTGGGGCAAATTTATTTATAGAAATTAATTTATATTTATATATTGTTGGCGGTTCAACTAGAAAAGTACTCGTAGTATTATGAGTTTCCTCTTAAGGAATAAATATCTCAAAGTAGAGAAATCTTAGGGAGGATTCGCGGTCATGTACTTAAAGCGTCTGTCCTTGTGGTGTAGTGGTAACATACTTGCCTCGTAGACCCAAGATTCCGGCCAGGATCGATGGATCTTTTCGGGCGTAAAAACCCTCAGCATGGCTTCCTTTGGAAGGGAAATAAGACCATGGGTCCCGTGTCGTACATTTACGGCACGAAAAAGAACTTCAAGCCTGAAGAAAGAGACCTCTGAGCAAAATTTGTCGGTCGTTTCTCGTCTTGAATGGAATGGGACGCTAATGACCTGAGATTTTAAAAAGTGCCCGTAAATAAACCAAATCAACAAAAGTACTTAGAGGAAACACGGTAGCTCAGTTGGTTAGAGTGTCAGCCCGAAAGGCTGTAGATACATATCGTGGTATCGTGGTTTATAGAAAACACAATTGAAAAAGTTGCTGGGGTATATATAGAGCTGGTATCTTATTTATTGTGGCTTTGACTGTATTGATTTTCTCATGACGTCTGCAGATTGGAAGTAAATACTCTATGTGTAAGCCTAGTTATGAAATGAATTACTAGTGATGCAAATGGGCTCGGGGCCTTGGCACCTTAAAGCTCTCTGGCATTTGGTAAGCAAAAACTCCTACACAAAACTTTACTCCATACAGCTTGATCTTACCAGGATTCAAATCCAGGACCTCCGATTAGTAGTCACAAGCGCCACCACTAGACCGCAGAGACGATCTACTAGATTTTGTCAAAGTATTTGACTGTGTTCATGTTCAAATGATGTCTACACTAAATGAACTTAGGTTTGGTGGAATAAGCTATAAACTTATAAAGGCATATATCCAAATGGGACACTGTATGCAAAATATATTGACTGTAGAAGGCTTAAGGAGCACTTTAACAACTGAATTCGAAGAGTTCCGTATAAACCAAAAGTGCATAGCACAAATGTACGAGTCGGTCCTGGTGGTGTAGTGGTTACCATACTTGCCTCCTATACCCAAGATCGCGGGTTCGAACCCGGACAGGACGGATGGATTTTTTCGGGCGTAAAAATCCTAAGTATGGCTTCATTCGGAAGGGAAGTAAAGCCGTGGGTCCGGTGTCGTACATTTACGGCACGAAAAAGAACCTCAAGCCTGAAAGAGAGGCCTCTGAGCAAAATTTGTCGGCCGTTTCACGCCCTGAGTTGAATGGGACGCTGATGACCTGAGATGTTAAAGAGCGTCCATAAATAAAATCAATCAAAAAAGAAAAAAGTACGATGGCGCTGCAGTTAAGAAAGAATGTCGGAAAAGACTATATCTCTTGATAAAAGATACCCCCTCCCCTTTTGGGAGTCGTGTAGTTATGCCCCTGGCCAGCTCTTCTATAGGAGCAATGAGTCGCCACTGTCCTCTGCTATGACACTTTTTCAAAAAGAGAATCAATGGTTGAGGAAGGGTGGCGCACCCCCTAGAAAGGTCAAGTAGCATAGCGCACGAGCAAGGCGACAATTTTTTGAAACTGATGATAGATTTCAAAGGGGGGAGGGAGCACAAAAGTGATAGTGAAGTTGAAAAATGATCAGGCCGGAAACTTATGGATTGCCCTTAGTATACCCCAGTAATATCCAGAGGTCAAAATCGAAGTAGAAGAAGTGTCAACAATTTAAACGTGTCTTCTTCTTTTTTTCAGAAGAGTTACTGTCGACATACCCCAGGAAAGGGAAAACCTCAGCGGTTGTTGCACAGTAACAGTTTCAAGGTAAGGTTGATCCATTACTTTCGTAGCTTTGTTGTCCGCAGTGAGCCTGTAATAGCAGAAATTACTTAAAGTGAATTAGGAGTTGGAATAAGTTTTAAGCTGCAAGTGTTAGAGTTAATGTCTTCCATTATTAAGAAGACAAACGGGCGAAAGACCAAGTACATTTTTTTCTGTACGGTTGGCAGAACTTTGACCGGAAAAGTAAGAGCATCGTTAAAACTGTGTAAAGTAGGACGAGGGAACCAGTCGCAATAAAGAAAGTGAGATGGGAATTTTGCAAGCGTTTCGCTTAAAACATGACAAAGGAATACTTTTTAAAAAACGACTTAAAAACGAAAAGTTCTGTTAAAATAGGTAGCCTACTTCCCTTTTGTCCCTAGGCTTGTGTGCTGCTCCGGTCACACATTTACATACCTATGCTAATGTCCGTACATTTTCACTCCTTGCTTAGTGCTATAAAAGTTGCGTTATATTTAGCCCGTTTACGGTTGTATTTGTATGTAAATAATGTATTCATTGGTGATTATAGTGAGTCTTAGAAAAGTTTAAGATTTATTTTACTGAATGTAAACACATTTAGATAAAACAAACTCGTATATTTTTCATACTATTGCATGGTAACGCAACTAATGCCTACCCAATTTTTGAACTGAAAGTAGCAGTCTAGCAGTAATGGAATAAAACAATTGAAGATTGGTGCTGCAAAGTGACTTTGCGCCACTAATTTATAAATTACAACTGAAAGTAGCAGTCCTGCTATATCACTCAATTTAATAGAATAAATTCACGAAATTATTCAAGCTATGCAGATTGCTTGCTGTTGATATAAGTACTTATTCTACACTTCGTCAAATTCTATTATAATTTTCAATTAAACTTCATATCATCGAGCTCAATAAAATGAACAAAAACACTAACGCGTAACTAATAGACGTACGAATAATCACTACTCGATTCGATCTTTTCAGATTTCGTTATTTTTAACTTCCCAAATTAAAATAAATATTAATAAATTAAAAATAAGTCAATTTCGATATGGTGGTATAAAAACAGTACGTAAACATACTTGTTGAAGCTCTAGCGATCTTCGGATTGCAACTAATCACACTAGGATGCGCAATAAGTGCCTTTCAATACTTTTATTACAATAAATAGCAATGCTCTGGTATTGATATAAGTACTGTAAATTTCACTAAATGATATAATTATTGTTTATTATTGTTTTTCGCCATTTTTTTTTCTTTCCTTGAGCTATCTGTTATTCTCCAGTTGTAAATCTTAAAAGAAAATAATTGTTATATTTCAAGTGAGTGTTTGAAGCATATAAACAAAAGTGTTACTTTTGCAACTATAAGAATAAAAGTTTTGGTTATAAGACGCTCAAAAGACATGGGCAGATGTCAAAACTATTAATCATTGCAGTTTTGGCCGGCTCTGTGGTCTTGTGGTCAGAGTATCGGCTTGCAAATCCATAAGTAACGGGTTCGTTTCTCGTAAGATCATTGCCTGGGTAAAAATGTCCGGAGTTTTTCCTTACCGTGAAAATGTGAATGCCAGGTGGTGGTGATGTTGGGTATTTATTTCAATAATGGCTTCCGATACGTAAATTAAATACTATCCAGCGCAGGGGTTTAGCCAGATGGTTCGTGATCGTATTTAGAAAAAAACAGAGAAATACACAGATTTATACACACACGCATATATAATATTATATAAACATAGTGTATATATAGTGTATATAATGTATATTATATATTATATATAAACACTAAGCGTGTACTAAATCGTTTAAAAAATAACCCTGCCTCTTCCACAGTCATGACAGAAAGAAAAGGTGCCATTAATGAGAATTTTAAATTTGTCATTATTGTCTTTACTGCTTTATTAAATGAAAATTTCGCGCTCACGGTTTCAGCACTGTGAAGATTTATGATGAGTTGCTACTGATGAAATAAACTTGGTCAGCCCTATAAATATACATATATACAAATATACATAAATATTATAAACGCATATATATCTGTTAATCTGTTAATCTTTTAGATACCACATTTGTTGTCTTTACTGCTTTGGAAAACTTGTGCTGTAGGTTTGTTTAAAACACAGTGGTATAAGATGGAGCGTTAGACTATAAGCAACTAATTATGAATGTGATATGTTATTTTTTATCTTTGACTTACCGTGTCAATGCAATTCTATCTCAGCTATAATGTCCTGTTCGTTTCAGAAGCGATTCGAAATCTTCAAGTGCTTGTAATCTAAACTTTATATTTACAGAATGTACCTATGTTTAAAAGCTGGTCATTTGCAAAATCGCTTAAACGGAAAATCAATTATGTAGTTTTTAGGGATGTTTTTAACGGCTACAGAGACGGGTTGTTGGGACGGATAGGATCCTTTGGCACCTTAGCCACTGTATTTTTTTTACTTAAGCTTCCAAAAGACACCCCCCGAAAGAAATGGATGAGATGAACGATACACCGGGTAAGCAGAAGCCCACGGAAAGTCTTTATGATAAGCTCCAGACGCCGGCTCCACGCCTATACCACCAAGGTATTATTCGAAGTGTCCCGCGACCCCTTCCCCCGAGAAGGTCTCGAGACAAAATCCGCCAAATACTGGGGAAAAAATGTTTTTCCTGGTCGCAAGTCACCGCCACGCCATAAGCATCAACCCTGCTTGCCTGACGCTTCCGACCCTATAACTGATGCTATGAAATGAACTGGGAAGGCAGAAAGTTTATGATGTGTAAATATACGTCCCATATTCCAACATTCTTCTAAGTGGCCAGGGGGAACCATAAAAAAATACAAGAACAGAGGAGTCGGTTGCAAAGGAATCGAACTAGGGGCCTCTTGAACGCGAGTCTCATGCGTTAACGCCTGAGCCACCCAGATAGGTAATTTTTTTTTTCAACCTTTGATTTTTTAATGTTGCAGTTACAGAGGATGTACCTCATGTTGATGTTACCTTATTTTCAGTCTAATCACTTACCAGGTGAGCTTTTAGGTTTGATGCTTGGATTAATTTAAGCTGCTTAAATTCCCTTATAGGTATCAAATTAGAAACGGATCCTTTTACCTACATATGTCACATCATGGCTTACGTATTAACATAGATTCATTTTACTATCTTGCCGTGTTATGTCAGCCAATGTAATTTAAAATTCACGAACGGTTCTCTCATGATATTATGCCTGTACATACATAATTATATGACATTTTCTTAAAATATATCTCAAATAAAGGTATTTACGAGTATATACCTCTTCGGAAGAGCAATGTAAAAGCGAAATTAAACAAAATACATAACTTAAAACAAAACATTTTCTAAAACTAACCACTAATGCCTAGTGCAGTAAGAACAGTTGAATAGTTCCGCAAATTAGATCAGCCGACCAGCGGACCTATCCCCTCCAATTACTGAGTTTCCCCACCTGGCATTTGCGACCCCATTCCATCTTCCAGAATGTTACGGGAAGATGAAAGAAAGATGCTCATTTTTTTAAATTGTAACCCTGAGAATAAGACAATGAAGAAGAGCAGGCTTACAAAAGAACTTAGAACGAAGAAATGTCAAAAGCCACGATTAAAAGACAAAATACTCAAGATAGACGAATTTTTATATTTGGCTCAGGAAGAGAACGGCAGTCTGTATAGTTCCGGTATTATTAACTATGAAGCGGTTTAATGTCGGCCCTAACAATTAGAGCCTAATTATAAGACTGTTTATGGCTCCATTTTGGTGCAAAATTATGAAGCTCTTTAGTAGGCTCCGGCTATGTACCCCAGGTTGGCACCAATCTTGAAGCGATTTGTTGTCGACGTTAAGTGAATTTTTATATTTGGCTCAGGAAGAGAACGGCCGGCTGTATAGTTCCGGTATTATTAGCTATGAAGCGGTTTAATGTCGGCCGCAACAATTGGAGCTTAATTATGAGACTGTATAACTATATATATTATTTTTTTATCATGTCCAAAATAGTTCGCGTCCTCTGGTGTTTTGTCGACAAGAAACTTAGCTTCGCCGATACAAACTTGGTTGCCGCATGTTAAACTTAAGAACGCCTGTCTCGCCGCGTGTAGATCTTGAAACTGGCGGAATTGCTTCTCTCTAGCCGCGTGTATATCTTATAAATACTTGCCTCAGCAATGTTGAATTTACAACTGGCCGTTGAAAAATGAGTCAAACTGAGTGACCCAGCCGAGCAACCGCTTGCTTATATATTACATTCAAATCAAGTAATCATTGGTCGCACAGGCTTGCGCAATTTTCGCTCCTATCCTAAAACGTTCTAACATACATTTACCATTGGCTGGTTTAAATTCCCCTGCCAGGAGTGCCATTCGCTATTTTTTTGAAAATTTAAAACACTGATGGCATTGGCTAATTTAAAGGGCTAACAGTACAACGCCTGTCGGGATCAGAGCCCCTTAACAACTTTAAAAGTTCAAGTTATTAACCTTGTAACAGCGATCTTTTTAAAAAAGGGACTTCATTCGCGACCTTCGGGCTTCTTCCTATTGTGTGGTTTTATGACATTTTACTTTCCAATCTTCCGTAACAAAACACCAAGAAGATTTTTCTTTGCACAATTCTTACATTTAAGTTAAATCTTATGATACATATGTTACATAATATTTATATTGCTTATTGCAAAGTCAAAATATGATGATTGGTAGCTTACATAAATATACATTATAATTATATTTCATTGTGGATTGATCGGAGAAACTGCTACAGATATTTATTATTATTATTATTATTATTATTATTATTATTATTATTATTATTATTATTATTATTATTATTATTATTATTATTATTATTATTATTATTATTATTATTATTATTGTGTTCTAACTTATAACTTATATGGTGCTACTTTAGTGCTAATCTAATGACCTGGTTCATATCTACTTAATAAAAATACTATAGGCAGGAGCAAGCAAGAGGTATTGCCGCTTGTTTTTATTATTATTATTATTATTATTATTATTACAACTAAGTTATAATGTGATATTTAAGATTAATTTAACGGTTTTACTCGTTCATGCTTATTAAATGTCATGTATAGGAACAGTAAGGTCACTTATGATATATACCATGCGTTCTATTTACAACTGGGTCATAGATCGCGTATATACGTAGTGCGCCTGCACTGTAGTGACCTCGGTATTATTCCAATAGCGCATAGGGGTGAATGATCCACTCAAGACTACGTTTATCAGCTGTGTTATACTGTGTCAGTTGCTGCCTTCTGTTCGATTGTAAAGACTAGAGTTTGTTCATTGTCATCTCAAAAGTGAAAGTTTATTCAAGACATATGCGTTGAGTGTGAATTGCATTATTTGATTCCTATTAGTCCACTGAAATGACTACCGAAAAATTCACGCTTGAATGAAGAATTTAATGTACGATTCATACGTAAAAACCAAATCATGTAGACATGCGAAATTTCCTGGTATTCCAGTTCTAGGTAGAAAAACTGTTAGATAACTGTTAATAAGTTTAGGACATCGGGACCGCTAAACCTAAGAAGTGAAAAAGAAATATTCTAAGGGAGGAATGCGTGTGAATGGACATTTCATTCGAATGGCATGTCTGAATTCAGATGGACTCCCCTTTCAGCATCACTTATAACAAGCTTACTCACTCATGAGTAAGTAACGCGGGAGTTTTACAATGGAAAACCTCCCAGTATAATAGAGTGCGCACAGCCATATATGTGCCATCCGCGGCCCGGCAGTATAAGGAACGCTCTGTATTTATTTACTTTATTATGCGATGAGTTTAAAGCTACTGTTTTAGTGCTACAGAGTATGTCTTCTCCCTGCTTATAAAATATCCTATAAACGTGAACAACAGGTGTTGCCACTTGAAATGTTTAAAAAACATGCAGTGAGAGTATTTTACATGAATCACTGTGCAATCTCCTGACTATTTTTAAAAGGTTTTATTTGTTTTTTTGGCATCATTGTTTCCTCTTGTGCCCAGAGCACCACAAATTGTGTTTTAATGTCAGCCTTAACCCGGGAAGACAAAGTATTCTCCGCAACCGTTAAAATCCTACGCGGGGGGGAGCCGGTAATTAAGGATTGAGAAGGTGAGCCACTTGGGAAAGTCTTCTGTTCTCTAGGGAAGGAACGGGGGGTCGCAGTGGCGTGCATCAAAAGACTGCTTCATTGTAACGTTAGTTGCTTCATTGGTATCTGCAGCAAGAGCCTTTGCGATGTGGGTAATTATTAACTCGGCAAGCATAGCGTATTTTTTCTAATTGTTTTACAAGTGTATTTCTGTCTGTCCAAAAATCAAACTGTAAATACGTCTAATCCAACTACGTAGAGGGAATGATATTATTTCCAGCGATAGCAAAAACACGCAGGAGTGGCATGATTTATTACACTTCGAAATAAATGTCGCCAGGAAAAAAGTGAAACAACCGAAAGCAAGTTTTGTGACATAAATAACTCTACACATAGAGGTGAAGACACTGGAATACATCTACTGTTTGTTCGAGGACATGGAATTGAAAGGAATCATGTACCGTCTACTCTAAAACTGCACACTATTTCAGTGCTTCTAGCGTCACTCTTTAAAGATCCCACTCAAATTTGCAACCTACATATTTGAGGCTCTCGGTCATGAAACCTGATAACTGGCAAAAAGTAATCTGTTAGAAAAAGGCATATGAAGTATTTGAAAAGTCTTGTGGGTTGTCATAAGTAGATATCGCTCTATTGACGCAAAATGGTGATGCTACTTTTAATTTGCATATTTTTTCTTGAAAGAATACCGTGACAAGTTCTATCGTAAGGTTACCATATTTTACTTATACGCTCCCTTTTATTATTAAATAATAAGTGGCAGTTACCAGACTGCTGGGTGCTTGCATAAAGCATCTCGTGCGTTACCAAGCAGAGGTGAGTCTGAAAATTGGATCTCACTTTCACTTGGGCAAACTATATACTTATTAGCTTTCTGCAAATATGCTTCTTTTAGCTGTTATTGTCAACATATTCCTAGTGTACTCACGAAAACAAAACAAGCTTATCATATACAACAAAGCAATATGTACATTTTTCTGTAGGTAAAAACACAATTTCTCTAGAAAATATTTATAAAGTTCTTCATAGTTATACTCCTAGTAGCGGAGGCTTAGAACACTTCATGAGCGGTCAAGATTTATAATTAAGTCATTATAAGTATATCTTAATTGTATGCATCTGCTCCCAGAGATGTTCAACATTGTGTCTGGCAGAGATTGTGCTGGAGCATTGCTTTTCTAGCCTTTAATCTAAATCTTTTAAGTTGTTTGTTTGATTTCCTTCAGTGAGAGTTCGGCAATAATGTTTTCCTAATGAGGTCCATGGTGACAGATTAAGATGCTGTAGTATCTAAGGAAGTAGACCAATGTGGACTACAATTGTGATCTCCCTGGGCTGAGATAGCTTTCTTGACAAGACGTGTGATCAAATTTTGTCGAAGGTCGATTGAGTTCTCACGACTAGTCATTAAAACTATCAGTAAAATAATATACAGACAAACATAATGAATAGCTTTATTATTAAGAATTTTAAAAGAGCTCTATACAGGTTCAAGAAAACTCTTCTTGGCTTTCCTACACGCAAGCCCCATATACATTTTTCTGCATTTAGCAAGTTATTACTAAAATTAAAAAACGCGTCGAACCACCTGCGATAAAGCCCCACGCATTTGTCCGTCTGGTACGCCACTGCAACTCCTTGTATTGAAAGGAAGTAGGGTGCGCGGAGAAGACGATCAAAAACCCACAAGAGCTGAATTGCGGCAGGCGACACAGAACCGAGGCACGGGTTTTACGGCCACTCGTAAAAATAATCGTAAAGGGAGAAAAAGCACTGTTCCGTGCTACCTGCTACATTACGAGCATCTAGACACAGACATATTGACTTCTCTCACGACACCCAAAACGTGTCATCGTAAAGATGAAAAACACAGCAATTTGTATTAGCATGCCATTTCCACTTAGCATAATATCTGCTTACTGCAGTAGATGAACTGCATGTCGTGAGGGAAGAACCAACTTCTCAATTCTACTTCTCCTCAGTAATATTTAATTTGCAAGTTTTTCTAATATTCTATCAGCCAATAGAAAGACAGGGCTTTTTAGTAATAACGACATGTAAATTTACAGCTCCTTGGTGCATTAGTATGCAGCGTACAAAGCGAGATGGTAGCCATTCTCATTAAGATATTCTATTGAGTAAAAAAGTGAAGTTTGAGTTTCTTTTAATAAAGCTCCCCGAGTTAGGTTTTCAAATATTTCTATAATATATCAGGTAATGAATGAGTTTCGGATAATAATAATAATAATAATAAAATAATAATAATAATAATAATAATAATTTAAACAAAAGCAAAGAGCTCTCACAAGCAGATTTTTGAAATAGTTTTAAGCATTCTCTTTGACTCGCTCTAGTCTCTGATCAGGATGTATATATTCTTAAACGAAACAAAAATCAAATAAAATTAGCAACCAGATACCATAACTGATTCTAAAAACATTGGAAGCATTCGCTAACACTGGGTTCATAATATATGTTTCAATACCGCCTTCAATTCTTTTTCAAGTTATGAGCTAAAGAGGAAATTAAATGCATTTATTCGGATCGCGTTCTCCGATTGTTGAGCGGTAAAAAGCACGTGCCCAGTATTAAGAATTACATAGGTTGGAATTCCTATTATGTTTGCATTTTTTATTTGTTAGTTTTGCAAGTAAAATTAATGTTTAAATATACAGCAATCATATGTATTTTATAGCCAAGATTTTAAGACATTTATGCTCAAACACAAAAATGTCTACTGTGTTTTGTGTGTGTGTGTGTGTGTGTGTGTGAGAGAGAGAGAGAGAGAGAGGGGGGGGGGGGAGAAAGAGAAAGAGAAAGCTTTAGAACTCAAACAAATCTTGGCAATTTTAAGTTATATTACTTACTACACACTATCTTTACTGGCAAAAAATAACAAATAAACTAATGCCTTTATGATAAGATCGAACTTCGGTAGTTCACATCACTTAAATCACCCGACCATCGGCGTAGGTCTGCCATGGAGAACTGGAAGTGATGGTTATGAATGAGTAAAGACAGTAAAACCCGCGCGCAGAAATGGGCAAAATTTAGAAAAATTAACCTTTCGAAAGTTTCTTCTTCTTCTTCTTCTTCTTCTTCTTCTTCTTCTTCTTCCTCCTCCTCCTCTTCTTCTTCTGCTTATTATTATTATCATCATCATCATCATCATCATCATCATCATCATCCTTAAGATGTACATTGGCAAAACAGCTGATACAGAAAATAGAACTGATTCGTCAATATGATGAGAAAGTTAATATATGTATGATTAGTTCTAGATTATTTGGAATAAACATTTCATTTCAATTGTTATATGATTTACGACCCCCCCCCCCAAAGAAATGTTGGAATAATGTTGCAAGACGAAAACCAGTCTTGATTGATGGACAAAAACTGATTTCGCTCGCGCATGCGTCTGTACACAGCGCACGAGCAAACTACGTCAGTTCACTAGTCGCCTACAAACAGAATGGAGTTGGTTCGTGAAGAGCAATATGATGTTGAAGTTTTACTTTCGTTTGCAGAAATCCGACATGGAAGCTTACAGATTGTTGCAGCAGGCAGGCATATGGTGATGATGATCTGCCATAATCAACAGCACTTCGATGTTTCAAGGAATTTAAGGAGGGCCGTGTTTCAACAACAAAGCAAGGCGGTCCAGGTGCTCCAGCAACAGCAATAAACGAAACCATGATAACACAGCTGGCGTCATTGTTCGTGAAAACCGACGAATAACAATTGACAATCTTGCAGACATGTTACACATTATACATGGCAATACATTTTCGATTCTGCATGATCACTTGAACGTGAGACGCGCTTGTGCGAGGTGGTTACCAAGATTACTGACTTATGGTGCGAATGGGAAGTGTAGGGAACTTCGAATGTGTCCCTCCATACTCCCCAAACTTAGTCCCCTGTGACTTTTAACTCTTTCCCTGTCTGAAAAAGGAGCTAAGGAAAGCATTTTGGTGCTTCCGAGGGCGTCGTGAGACAGTTTTGAAGAAGATATCAAACGATGGCTTCCAGTACGCGATCCAGGACTGGCATACGCAATGGGCAAAGTGCATTCAACTCAACTGAGAAAAAGCCCACACCAATTTGACAAAAAGAAAAAGAAAAGAAAAACCCAAGTCTTCTTTGACTAGCCCTCATGCTTGTGTTCCAATAAGTTTCAGCTATGCATATGCAGCTGTCTCGTGAATCATTTAATTGACTGTAAAAGTATATATATAACCACCCAAAATACCGAACTTAATCTGCTGCGGTTCAAGTTTGGAAAGTCAAGAGGTTTTAATATTATTAACTTAAGATGCTCTGTGGACAATGAAACCATTAACTCTCTTACTTTTCAATATTTTTCATAAATAGGGGATTTTGTACCTGTGACTGGATACTGCTGAACGCGATGCTGATGCATCTCTTATTCAGATGAATTACTGGACTGAGGGTGATTAAATTCAGTTCTTTTCAAGCTCCCGTGCGATTCCTATAGACAATGAGTCGAAATATTAAATTTTCGTGGATAATTTGGAATTAAATTAAATTTTTTCTTTTATTTCTTTTTTTTTTTTTTTATTTATTTTCTTGAAAGTTAAATTTTGAAAGTAGGATTTAATTGATCTTTTAACTTCATTCGTTCGCTCACAATTTTCTGCCCGTTCACAATTTGCTGGTTCTTCATTGCATTCTAAGCACCAGGCATTAAAATTATAGTATTGTAATATTGATAAAATCCAAAATTAAAATTGGTTCATTTAAATGCCAAATCAATTTTTGTAACAGTCAAATTATATTCTGTTTATAATATGTAATTTAATAAAAATACAGTAATACCCTAATATGTATTTTATCTCCTCTATCTATAATGTCCCCTATCCTTCTCTCTGTAACTATTTCTGTGTTACAGAAGCAATAAATGGCAGGTAAGATTAAATTTTACTCCATGCCTCACAGAGGAGTAGAGACCGGGGGTATGCAGGAAGTCTGGTGTTACAAACGTGGCGCAACTCGTGACCGAGTGGGTAGAACGGGCCCAGCTTTATTCATCACTAGCGCTCTAATCCTGCAGCAAAAAGTATAATGATTTCAATCAACTTATTGCCCAGCATGCCGTTATATTGATCACAAACATAGTATGATCATTTTCTGGGAGCTGCACCGAATTAGCCATTGACATCCCAAAAGATCATCAACATGGCTTTCTCAGCGGAAGCATGCATCTTAAAATCATTTCCCCCCCCTAAAAGAAGGCGACGGATGCTACCATTCTATCAATTGCCACTCTTTGGTTCATAATGTTGCACCCAGCGCTCGTCTCGTACTACAATGCAACAGCCACGAGGCCCAAGAGGCTTCTTTTATAACTTCTGCCGCCCTTGCTTGTCTGCCTTGGGACCCATCTGCTACACTTATCTATATTCGAGGTCAATAATGTACACAGAGCAATTTTACGGTAATTTATCACACGCAAATAAAGAGCGTCCATAAATAAACAAAAGAAAAAGAAAGAAAAGAAAACAAGATGGTTGTTTCATTGTCTCAATTGCAACGTAAACTAGTCTCCCACTGCGATGTTGATCTTTTCTCTTCCGTTTTTAAATATGCTTCAGTCCCTTTGACTACTAAAAGCGAATGATGTATCGTTGGTCTTCCAAAGTGATATTTTACAGCGCAGCGGCCACGTTTTACAAGCTATTGCTTATGTGCATATTGCTGAATCATCACGACCAGTAAGATTTTTCCTTATTTAACTTTAGAATATTTGACCTATTATTTAATAACTTCCCCTTGGTTACTGATTAATGACTCAATCTCTTCCATCGGGGTCGGATTCACAATTTGTCCTACTCGTTCAAGTTTCAAAGCAAACCAGCTGGTTGTCTTAGAAACGGTGCACACATAATGTTGAAATTTAATGTAAACAAATAGCAATAAACTTATTCGACTTTATGATAGTTTGTTACTGTTATATAATGAAATATTTTTCATTCTTGCTAATTTAGACTTATTCTGCCATAACAAAAACTAACTAAAGGGCACCTTGTACTGTTCACGGACTTTAAGAAGAGCTATTCCTTATTTATACCGCAAATTGAATATTACAGATATTTCATATGTTAAGCAGTGCTGGCATATGAACGTTTAGACACCCTCAAATTCACAGTACCTAATTTAGTGCGTTATAGCCACAGATTACCTAGTTGCGAACTCAAAAATGAAAACATAATAGATGCAGATAATGTAAGTTTAATATCGTACTATGAATTTCAAGATTCACGAAATAAGTCAAAACAGTTACAAATGTCAAATATTACATTACATTAGATTTTAGCTGTCTCCTACTCAGATTATTTTCTTTCAGATTTCGTCTGGGGTTCTGGCACTTCGTGGTTGAAATCCTGGCGATGTTTGGGACTATGGTTAATGCAGGATTTCCCTTGAGGACAATGCGGTCGGTAGTCATCTTCGGGAAATAGATTTTCTTCCGGATATCTGGGTTTGCCAGTTTTTGATTTACCTAAAGGCAAGGGACTGGTAAAGATCGCATCTTTCGTCCAAAAATCCCAAACTTTTCTCTCACTTGAAGGCCCGAAAACAAACTGTTTGTTGGACGTTGTAGTGTTTGATTCCTGCACTTGTTCTTGACTTTCACCTTCAGCCTTCTGGTCAGAAGAATTTTCTTCTTTTAACCAGCTTGATTCATTCTCTTCTGTTTTTTCACCAGCTTCTGGAAACAAAATGTTTATCTCTTCCTCCTTTTTGGAAGTATCCTGGTCCTGGTTGTTGACATCACCGTCAGTACGCTCGTTTTCGCTAGTTTTCTGTTGCTTATTCTCCTCTTTTTCTTCGTTTTCGTTGCAGCATCTGGCAGAAGTACCTGGGTCATCTATTTCTCTTCTCATTTTCTTCTGTGCTTCGGGAGAGTTATATTTGCCACTGGCTTGCCCACTTATTATATTTTCACTTTCTAGCGCACTTCTGAATTTCCTTTTACTGTATTTTTTCTGCGTCTCTGGTGCAGAATCAGAAATGTCCGAAGAAATACTGATTTGGAAGCAAAATCTGTGGGGCAAAAACGAAAACCGGTCGCCATCGTGTAAGGTAACCGCACTCCCTCTGCGAACCAAGAGCCTCTTCGCCCGTCCGTATGGAATGTAGTACATTCTCTCTTGCGATTCCAGGATTACATTTCCATCCGTAGAAAGTCTTATCGTACCATGATTTTCTGAGATTCTTCTGTCATTGCAGTCAGTTGTCAAAGATCTTCCAATTACAATTTCCCCAATGACAGCGGAAATGGGATTTTCTTCTTTGTCTTGCCTAGTTATTAATATGTTTTTCCTCATTCTTTAGATTTTTAGTATAAATTGAAGAAAATGTAAATCCTAGCCCTTGATTATCCGTTTGAAGCTATATATTTCGTACTATAAACTTGGAAATGTTGCTTGGAATAGAGACGTATAAACTTCTAGGCGACTGTCTATTGTTTCCCTGGCCTTCTTTATTCTTTATACTAACTTAATAAAGCAAAATATATTTTCATGTTTTATAGTTGTATATAAAATCACGATGTTCATATTTTTATTTTTACTATAATAACAGTTGTAAGCCTTTGTTCTATATCATGGCTGAGCTATAAATCACTACAAATGTCAACTTTGTGCTGTAAACTTCTTATGGCATGTACGCAATGATTAATGACTGCAATGGAGATACGATAAGGAAGTTTCTCCCTAAAACTGTCGTACAGTTTTGTGTTTAAACAGACGTTAAGCAAGCGTTCTCTTGTACATCACAAGAAACACAAGTGACGCACATAGTAAATCACTTCCTTTTCGTTATTAATACTCCAATCAAAGATGATTACTTGAAACCGGACATGGAGACTTTGAACCTCTCCTTGTTTGCTTAAGACGTCCGTGGCTGTTTGTTTAATTGGAACTGATGCGTTGTGTCGAGCCGCCAGTTTGTGTTCGGTAAATAAAGTTCGGCAGAAATACCTTATACACCAGCGAAGAAGATATTGTCAATATACTGTTCAGTTCCAGAGTAAAAAAAATGCCTAACTGTAGGATAAAGCACTTGGGTTTAATTATTCACCTGAACATACACAGGACTTTATGAATCATTCCGTTATCAGGCGAAAACTCGCCCAAAAGTCGTAATTTCTCGGATATTCCTTACTTTTGAATACATTTTTGCAAAGTGAATAATTTTACTGCTTTGTTTCTCTATTTGGGGAAAAAAAAATCAGGTTTTAAGTATTTTGAACATAAATGGACCGCTACGGGCGGCCGAGGTCGTTAAGGCGTGGACTCGTGAGTGGGAGGTCTGGGATTCGAATCCCGCCAGGACCGTTCTCCCTGACTGAGATGTTTTCCAGGTGTTCCTCAGTCCTCATAACTGGCAAATGCCGGAGAGGTACCCTAAGCTTAGGCCTGGAACGTTTCCTTCCTTAAAAAAATCCTTTCTCAATATATCATTTCATTTCATTTATCATCAGTGTTCACGCTCGAGGTGCCTCAGTAGTAAAAGCTGGCGTTAAACACAATTAAAAATAATAATAATAATAATAATAATAATAATAATAATAATAATAATAATAAAAGATAAATGGTGACATCATTAGATAGGAATAATTTTTTCAGAAAACAGGAGGAATATAAGAAACTAAAACAGGTTTTAAATTAGTATATGAAATATACAGGATGTACCTGATTCGCCGCCCACTTTGTTCGAATAGACAGTGGCAAATGCCGGGGAGTTACCCTAAACTTAGGCCAGGAGCGTTTCCTTCCTTAAAAATCCTTTCGCAATATATCATCTCATGTATCACCAATGTTCACCGCATGTGGTGCCTCTGTAGTAAAAACGGGCGTTAAACACATTCAAAAAAAAAAAAAAAACGCACACACACAGAAGTAACACCCGATGACTTAGGAATAATATGAGATAAAGACATTTATCATCCCAGGAAGAAGTTC
Organism: Metallyticus violacea; assembly: GCA_030762175.1. NCBI lineage: Eukaryota > Metazoa > Arthropoda > Insecta > Mantodea > Metallyticidae > Metallyticus > Metallyticus violacea. The sequence goes on along the minus strand of CM060831.1, from coordinate 34,129,994 downwards.
AGCAAATGGTGATGGAAACATTGGAAAACCCCTCAAGCACAATGTGGCCATCACCGGTAGTTTATAACCGCCACGGGTGACCGAGGTCGTTAAGGTGCGAACTTAAGCTGGAGGTCTGGGGTTCAATTACCCCAAGGACCGTCTTTCGTGACCGAGATTTTTTCCAGATTTTCCTCAGTTTTCATAAATGGCAAATGCCGGGGAGCTACCCTAAACTTAAGCCTGGAACGCTTCCTTCCTTTAAAAAAATTCTTTCTCAATATATCACTTCATCTCATGTATCATCAGTGTCCATCGCCTGTGGTGCCTCAGTAGTAAAACAGGCATTGAATACTGTTAAAAAACCGGTAGTTTATAACTATACAGGTGGCCCTCCTGCGTCGTCTTTTAAATAAGGGTAGATTTTACTGCAGTACATTGTTTTCCAAGCGCGCAGTTACCATCTAAGGTAGAAAATGGAATTTTGTTGCTTTACTACTGGGAAATCTACCTTCATTTAAAAGATGGCGCAGAAAGTATATCTGGTACACTTGCGTATATAACGGAATATAGTTATATCTGCGTTTGAGATAAATAGGCGTCTTAATATGCGGTGAGCGGCAGCACGTGATCAGCACCAATGGCTCACACTATCCTAGGTTACCGATAGTTTCCACAGTATTTCATTAACCATTAAATAGCAATTTATTCTGGAACAGAATTCAATGTAGGTGACTGAACGTTTATAAATTACTACCAAACATCAATATGCCATTACTACTCTGAAACTCTGTACCGGCGCGGGTCAAAAGTAAGTAGGGGTTGCTCGCAGTTTCTTACCATTTACTCATTCCAATTGAAAACACAACGTTGTGTCTCTGCGAAAGGGTACAGCAACATCTGACAGCACCCAAGTGAATCAAATTTTGGTGCTGTATTGAAGTACTGTAAGTGTGTTTTTCAATTAGTTGCGATTATCCAAGAGAGCTGAGCACTTTCACTCGCATGTTCGAAATTAAAAAAAATAATAATAATAAAAAAGTGATATGTTTAACCTTATACAATATTTTGATATGCTTTAAATGCTACCATGTTTGGTTTTACCTAAACAATAAAACATTTTGATTCCGAGCAGGGGGTAAAAAGTGACTAGCCCTTAAACCATGCCTGAAAGCACTTGCTTTGTGTGTTGTGTACCAATTTAATCAACCGGGAAGCAATACAGAGACTGCAAGTTTGGGACAGTTGATCCAATATTTAATTGACCTGCATGTTTGTGTTTAGAGTAGCCTGTGCTTTGCTAGCAGTAGACTTTGTGTTTGCAAAAGGTTAATCTGTTGATTTGCTCTTAGATTAGCTGACCATGCTGCGTTGCACAGAGTACTTCGGTAACAACGTTAAATCTGCCACTAAGGTGTCAATTAAAGGCAGTTCGGTGAAACTGAGTCAGTTTAAAATACAAATAATGAAGACAAGTGGCAAGCAAAACTTAATGGTAGCTCTGTGCGGACGTGCAAGGATAATAATTATAAAAATATATAATAATTATATAAATGTAATGAAAACACAGCGTTTTCATTACATTTGAAACAATGATTGGCAATAATTGTTCACGAAAAAATCAAGACAAAATTCTGATGTGGAAAAAGAAAACTCTTTTGTAGAGTTTTTGCAGGTAATACGTTTATAGACAAATTCTGTTCAATAAAAACATTTTTAAAATATATAGCGACGAAAAGGAAATAACGGGATGATAAAACATGTTATTTTTCAATTCCCTAAGTTTCGTTTACTTTGTTTGACTCGAATTCCTTTAATGAAAAAGAATTCAAACTGGCAGGAGATAAGATGATAAAGTAGTATGGCATATAATTATGAATTTTTGCTTTTCTTACAAAGGCAAAGTATCGAATTACAGGATATACAGGTACATATAAATATTATTTTATTTTACTCTATGTCACTTTCAGAAAGAAAATGTGCTAATTCGGTAACAGGTAAAATCATAAAATTTATTCATACGATAAAAACGACTGCAATTAATCAAACGTTTATTCACGCCGTACTATTTATTAAAACTTCCCCCCATATACAGAGTTAGTCAAAAGAGTCCCCAGGATTGCATAACGTAACTCATACCCATTATAAGCTATTATAACAAAATAATAGACAATATACACAGTGATTTTTTTTTTTATCTAATTCGAATGTGTTTAATGTGGAGTTTCAGGGCTGCGTTGGTAGCATTGTCACATAAGCACAACGTTGACTGCAAATAAATATGGGCATGCAGTTAATTTCCTCTTACACAGCAAATCAGAATCTTTAAAATACGCATAACACTTACGGGTAGATTTCATCTATTGATGGACCCGTTTGAACTGTAATTATTAGAGCGCAGATTTATGGCAAAATGTCTTTTTATAGGTGACGGTCATAAAAGATCTAGGTGTATAGAAATGATGTTCGTTAACTGTCAAGGTACTACGAGCAAGTTTATTTTGTATTGTTTTATACTTTACTGCTATCACGTTCGTGAACTGTCAAGGTACTACGAGAAAGTTTATTTTTATATTGTTTTATACTTTACTGCTGTCGCGCACTGTTCTCGTGAATGTATTATTTTTGCAATTGTATTGTAATGCTCCGTGGATAACATCCTAACAGTTTATTCATCCTTCCTGGGAAGATCTTCATAAAATAATTAAGTTCCGGAAATTTGCCATAGTACTCTCATTGCGGGCGAGCGGTATTCGTGTGTAAACTGCTCATCTCAATTTGCATTATTGACTTCCCGTTTATTCTACTTCTTTTAATGTGCGAAAATGCGGTCTAAAGTGATTCGGGGCTAGGTATGGCATTCCAGCATACAAAATGTTTTCTCCGCTGCTGTTTCACAAAACACCATCTATGAATATAAATACAAATTTCCAGTATAAATACAAATTTCCAAAGACCCTTCGTGCCGCTGTGTAAAATGCAGCAAGAATAAACCAATTTCCAGAAAGTGCTGATTTTTTAAAACTCCGGAGATTTTTTTACTAACTGTGTAAAGCATTCAGCAGAAATCAGAGTCTTTATGATTCCTCCTCAGCTTTGTGCGTTTCCATGTCACTTCAAAAGCTGCCTTGTCTAAAAGCAATTCATGATAAGGAACACCTCACCTAGCCACAAGTCTAGACACCATTCCGAGATTAAATATTTATTTAAGTGTTACAGCATTCTCCATCTGATCTTGTTCCCTCAGATTGTTATGTTCTTGTACTTTTGAAGGACACTTTAAGAGGAGAGAAAATTGGGAGTCATGATGAAAAAGAAGCGTGGCAGGTGCAACCAAAACTTGTATGTCCTGGTGAAGTAAAGAAATTGGTGTAACGGTGTGAGAAGTGTATTGAAAAGCACATTGAATATTACTTGTTGAAACGCCTCGTCCATTTCAAACTCATGTTTGGTACCGAAAAGAGCAGCACACCAAAGACAAAACGTAATCTTGAACTGACTTTTTAAATAGTGTTTCTACTGAAGCACCACACGACGCTGATGGTATAAGAAATGAAATGTTAAACTGGGAAAAGATTTTTTTTTAAAGGAAGGAAGCGTTCCAGGCCCAAATTTAGGGTACCTCCCCACCACTTGCCACTTCCAAGAACTAAGGCAAACCTGGAAAAAAGTCAGGTAGGACGGTCCTGGTCAGAATCGAATACCAGGCCTCTCACTCACGAGTTTGCTCCTTAACGACCCCGGTCAACCGTGGTGGTAAACTGAAAATGCAAAGAAGCCGCATGCTTTCATTTGGATATCTTTAATTTCCGTTTAACTTCCGAAAAATATATTGTGTTTACTTTAAAATAACAGCGCAGTTAACAAATGACTCCCTAACATAAATATTTATACTTTGCAACAAAATATAAATAACACAGCTTTTAAAGTAAAATAACATAACCGCTACTGTTAATCAGCGATCACAATCTTCTAGAACCTTAATAACTAAAAGTATCACTTATACATAAGTGGCTGAACATACAGAAAGAGAGAATTTAATAAAAATATCGAAGTAACGCACATATGGAAACATATTTCGCTCAAATTAATGCTAGGAGTTTGTCTACCCAGTGTTTTAATTCCAGTTTTCTCTTCCATTGGTCTCATATGAAAAAGTTTAGAAGAGAAATAATAGCAATAGTGATTATAACTGACCTTTTTAATGTGTATCAAAGGATGCTGCCTACCAATCTATATATAAAGACATATTTTATTGAAAAATATTAATGCGTTAAATGATTATCAACAGCTTAAAATGAATATGAACCTAAGATATAGCTAGAGGTAACTATAATTATCAATACGCAAATATAAATTTAAATATTTAATTATTATCAGAATACAAATGAGTTTATACAATACTTATGAGTCTCGCAGCATTGGATAGCTATATCTTCAAGATTCTACAGGAAAACAAACACTGTGAGTGTGTCTATTGCAAATATTATTACAACATCTCTGGTTTTGTTCAGTATTAATTTTCTTTACTTTTGGTTAACACAAAATGAAATAAAGCACTACTTCACGAATTAACGCTAAACGGTTACAGTCTCTATTCAGCAACAATTGAATACTAAATAAACAACTTATTCTTACTTATTGAGGTATTGCTTTGCACCGTGACTCTAAACTTAAATGTCCTACAAATAGTAATAAATGCAAATATTATGGTGTATATGACAAAGGCAATGTGCAGAGATGCATTGTAAGATTAAGTTCGTTAAAAAGCAGAAATGGCGGTTGGGAAAGATTACACGTATTAAAATTAGAGTTTACGCTTGCGCAGGAAGTGGAGGCGATAAATTATCCATTTATGCAGGGTGGAAATCACTATTGCTGCTCGTTGCACCCGAGCGACAGCGGAGAGAGCTGAAGGCATTAACTTCCACAGATATAGCTAGACAATAAGGTTTTCAAGCTCAGCGGCATAATAGCTGAAACGGTTAGAGCGTCATGCTATATAGTCGTGAAGAATGGGTTTCAAATTCTCGCTACCCGATGGTGTTTGTTTTAATTTATTTCCCCGCCCATATCAAGTTGTATTTACGAGCTTAGCCGTAGGGAGCCTCAGCAAACCAGTGGGTCCACCGGTATATAGGATTTACCCAAGGTTAGCATTAGCTTAGCGCGCGCGCATGTGTGGTGACTTAATTTCAAATTTGAATAAGAGCAGATTTGTCTCCGTTACAATTATAATATTGCCGCCAACAATCCCTTGTCAATTTATATTTAAAAGTTACGGAGGACAACGCATGGGTTACATTATTTTCAACAAAAAAAAAAAAAGGATACATGCAACATTTACTCTGTTACAAGAGGCCAACAAACAATAGTTCCGCTGTCTTAGAATTGCAGCAGCAGGCAGCAACAAGTTGCACTAGCAGCACATGATTTCCGTCCTGCGTGTAAAGACAAGTAAAGAGATAGCATTTTTAACGGCTTTCTGAGAGAGTCTAGGGATGGAAGCCTGAAGAGAGTGGACGTTGCACCTTCGATCTCGAAATGGTCACCGTTACGCCCAATCCGTCGAGTTCGTAAGAACTTTACACATGGTAATAAAGATACCATTTAAATTAGAGACATTTTTATAGTTGTATAGCATACCTTGGTTCCTTATTCTCTTGTTTTCATTTAAGTTTAATCAGGGATGGGTAGGATTCGTCTGGATAGTGATATACCTACGCTCCTTGTCCTGCTCGTGGATGAATGATTACGGAATAATAATTATCTGGTAGACTGTTCACATTGGGCCGCCACAATATCAGGTATAATTTCTCTCTATATATTTTTTATGTTTATGCATAAAAACGCGCTAAGCAATAGTTATAGACAAAGATTTAAATTTGGGGGGATATATCCCTGAAATAAAACGTTCTTATTAGTATAGCGACTCGGGGACAAAAGTAGAAATACCAAATTCTTTATACAAGAAATAAAATCTCTCGTGATGTCACAAACAGCCTGAATTTTCTTACTACCTATCCTAAAGTGTGACAGTTTTTTTTATTGAAACATTCCATATATTTTGTAACATAAGGTAATCAAAGTAAATATCCGAATCTGAAAATATTCTGAATATGTTGAATACGTTAACAATTCTGGCTGGGGGATATTTTAGCTCGAAATGGGACAGCAATGACCTTACCTTAAACGGAAGAAAAAGACTGTGACGACTGCGGGCATGTGGTGACAAGTGCTGCCTTGTATTTGCATAAGTTACTCCCATCGCTAATGACGAACAACTGGACTGAAATAATTGCATTCTATGAATACCATTTGCATTTCATTCAGAAACCTGTCTGTGGCTTTCTGGAGAAGAGTACAAAGGAGAAACAAGGCAAGGGGGTGGGGGCGTTAGAGATAAAAGTGAAGACTAGATAGAGATGGAGAAAGAGAGAGAAAGTTGTCTTTTAAAATTTTATTTATTTATTTTTTTTTGAAACCGAATAAAAGGGAAGAAGTGGGGGAAGGAGAGAGAGAGAGAGAAAGAGGAGTTTATTCTTTTATTTAAATTACGCACCGCTTGTAGAAGTTGCAGCTGTTTTTTTCTCTTCCTCTTCTTCTTTTTTTTTTTTAACTTTACCTTTTCCCTCTCTGTATTTATCTGCTCCTCTTCTTTGTACACGGAACCAATGGCGTATTTCTGTATATAGCAGAGATTAGATTTCTTTGAGCATGAATTACATGGTGAAAGAGCTACCGCTTTCTGCCTCTTAGCAGTTCTCAGATTCCCTTTGAATAATAAACGGATATTTTCCTTTCTTCAGCGTTAATGTAAGTTTCAGGGAGGAATAGTGTGAAACAGAAACAAAAGCAAGCAAGATGTCCTGGAAATGAGTTACGTTACATTGTATTACACGTGTCGCTGATAATGAACCAAAACTTCAGAATTGTTATGCAGGTTCCTGGTTTGTATAATGAATAGAATTTGCAGTGTCTCCCTTATAATGGTTTCAATATGTCTGTTACCGTAAAAGTTCGACTTCACCCCTCATTTCTACATTGAATAAATTGTGGACCTAGATTCAGTAAAAAGTGATTTCTTCACTGGCTGCGAATTATTCATGCGAACCAAACTTTCAATTAGGGAATTATACTACAGTGAACAGCTGATGATAGGAGGGAACATGACACTAAGAAATGGACTAGAAACTATAGGGCCGGGCTCCATTTGAATGGTGGATCAGGGGAATAAAAAGAGCACATGGGGGAAGGTTAAAAATAGATTGAGGGATAGGGACAGGCAGGAGACAATTGTCTAATGTAGAAAATTAGTTTTGCTGGAAGTACAATCGGGACTAAAATCTGAATGGTGGGTGGAGCAATGCATCAAAACAGGGGCTAAACTAAGTAGATAGCGGATCGCGTGGCTCCCATCTGTGAATCATGGGCACAAATTCTAACTTAATGTAAATATACGGAAAAATGGAGGGAAAAACTATCCACCACACTCCTTTATGTGATCGAACAAAGAGAGATGATCATGCTGGGCTCTGCTGGCAGTCAAGGAAGGGAAATTGAAATTAGGTAAATTTCTGATGAAAATGAGACAGCTCAAGGTCAGAAAAGGCTGATAGCTGCGGAGAGGGTTGGGGGAAACAAATTGATTGAATCCAGCTGTATGTCCTTCACAGTGGAATTTATTATATACAGAGAGATGGAGAATTGAGCGGTCTGAGCGCTCTTCATCTTCAGTGCTTCTTCGACCACGTTTAAATTCATTCATCTAGAAATAAACGGTCTTCAGTGATGGTGCAGGGTCTGCATGAACTTCACACAACGCTTCTTTGATCTGTTTTGTAATCCAACCCTTTAAATGGAAATGTTTAATAATAGCACGAAACTTTTATTTCTTTTCCATTTTGTACGGGATGGTGACACTAACCACTTCAGATAGCTGTCAGCAATTAACTGAACATCACATCTGGTTGAAAATTTGTCAAAAACCGTTACCAACAATGATGGCGCTTAATAAACGGTCCCGCCATTTAATGGTAATTTGCCACACTTATTAACCTACCTATAAATTTAGCGAAAAGGAAATTTAATTAATACCGAAACCCTTAGAAAGTTAAAAAAAAAAAAAAAAAAAAAAAAAAAAGATTAACAAGCCATAATATATGAACTTTTTGGTGTAAAAACAAGTTTTTTGTTTGCGCATAATCAAAAAAGCGTCGTACCTATTTTATTATAACCAGATGCAAATATTGTCTTTGAATATCAGTCCGAGTGCGATATTTGTTTTTAGTTTTACAAGCGGTGGGAAATGCTATCCCTATGAGACAATGTAGCTCTGCTGCTCTTTGTTATTGCAGTATAAGTGGACACGCCTCAAACGTCAAGAGTGATTATAACAGAAACAATATAGATTTCAGTGACAATGTAAACAAGTAAGCGGAGTGTTTGCAGCCCGCCCCACAGTCACGCTGCAAGCGATCACTAAGTCAGTAATCACATGCTATTTCGTCTAAACGCGTTCCGTTTCGCTTTCGTTTAAAAACAACGTCTCAGTATCATCTCAAGAGTATATTCATTCTCTTTCCATCTATCTGTACATATCGTATGTGTCTGCGTCTTTCTGTGTTTGTGGTGTCTTAGGGGCAGCCCTGACATGGGATTGACCAACCATTAAGGGAGCCCTTCAGTATACATTTGTACTCTATGAGTAAATTTCTCCCTGACAGGCGACTGATCCGGGCATTAGTGAGTCTAAGGTTGCTTTTTGTGAATGTTGAAAGTACGATATTAGAAGTTATGACAGCCATGCATTCTTTAGCAATGGCGCCAACTGCAGCTTAACCCTTTCACTTTTAAAATCCCCGTCAGTTGCACTGCTGTGGACAAGGTGACCACAAGCCCCGCCCCCCCTTCCGTATTTGACGGTTTCGACCCCCCGCCCCGTTATTCACTACACCCAAAAAATAAACGCGGATATGTTGTACATTTTACTAGGTTGTCTAAACGTCCCCAACACATTTTAGAAATGACACGGTGTGAATCAATAATCATTTTAATCTGTATTGTACAGTATTTCTTTTTCAAAGTATAATAGGTTATTTTTTTAAAAAATATGACAACATATTATAAGCTTACATGGATAGCTCTGAGAATGTTGATTAATATCAATAATTCCATTTTAAATTTCCATGATAAAAATGCCTAAGAGGAAATCTGGGTTTAATAAAGACTTAGGAAAAGTTTCCATTTAACAAGAAAAAAAATCAGAAAATGTTTAATGAAGCAGTCAGTGTAATCGTAAATGTTTTTTTGCTTATAGTGAAAAGGCAGACAATTCTCAACTTTAATAAGTGTAAAGCACATGGAAGCGTATATTGCAGATTCTAGCTCTAGTATCAAATTACTTTTTGCATAAAAAGGCATTAAATAGAAATAATCTAAAAAAAAAAATACATAGTAAGAAAAAAAAAAGGATTAGTGTAAAAAACCTGCAAAACTACAAATGGAGCTCTTAATGATACTTTTTGTTTCAAGAGGTCTTTTACTCTGCATGTACTGAATGCAGATACAAAGTTCCTAATTAAAACACTTTAACCTGATCAAAAATTGAGCTACAGATTACAGAATTTGACATAAACCTAAAAGACTGAAGATAAGTTCACACATTGAACGAAGCGAACATACAATTTGATAGAAAATGAGTGGAAATCTTCGAAAACCAAACATTTATCGTGGAAACTTGCTAAAAATATTCGCATTCTGTCTTTGTTTACTGGATCCAATACTCCAACAGAAAGGATTGTGGGGCACAAACAAAATACTAACGAACGTAGAAACGCTGAAAACCTAATTAATAAAAAGTGTAATTATGTGGATTTTTATGACTACATAAAAACGGGACGCACATTCTCAAGGTCGTTAAGGCGCGGACTCATGAGCGGGAGATCTAGGGTTTGATTCCCGCCAGGACTCACCTCCCTGACCGAGGTTTTTTCCAGGTTTTCTCATGCTCATAAATGGCTAATGCCGGAGGTACCTTAAACTTAAGACTGGAACGTTTCTTTTCTTAAAAAAATCCTTTCCCAATGTATCATCTCATTTCATGTATCATCAGTGTCCACCGCCTGTGGTGCCTCAGCAGTAAAAACGGGCGTTAAACACTATTAAAAAAACACATATCAAGATATCCAAATAGGAGACCAGCGCAGCTCAGCAGCAATGTAGTCATCCCATCACACCCTTCTTCATATTTACACATTTGTCGTGAGGTTGTAATGTTGTTATTATTTTTATTACTTTCACTCATTTTCTGTATATAATGAGTACAGCCCGGAAGTTCAGACATGTAATAGACAGGCCAAAAGTCACTTAAATATTAAAGATGGGCAATAATATAATTAAAATAGTCACTTATTATGTCAACACAGGAGTAATATCATTCGTTATAAATGAAAAGATGTATTTAAATACTAAATAATTTCTTTACCACACAATCAAAGTACTTAAGCTTACTTTTCTTAGTTACAAGATTTTTTTCTTCCAATATATCAACTCTCATAGTCAGCCGCTTGTCAGAGAGAACATTTTTCACCGTGGAAAAAGAGCATTCTAATTCCGCTGAAGTGATTGAAGCATGTTTAAAACAAACTATTTCGGAAGGATTCATACCCGTTACAACACAACGTTCAACTTTCAGAACACCATGGAAATGTTCATAAAGACAAAGTAAAGTAGTTTTGAATAGTTCTAGCGAGTGAGCAAAAGTTGCGCAATGGTGGTAGAGTTCATTTTCTGTTTATGCGTTTATAAGGGAATGAGGTCAATATCTCTCTTACTTCCGTACTGAGCACATTGTAGGTACGGTTTATTGCACAGCTGCACCGCTATTATATTTATCCCTTGCAATTGTTTGTTACATTTATGTAGCTGAGAAGTTACCCCTACCTCACATTTCCTAGCATTGTCTCGCGCAGATCGATACATGGTCATTCGCCAGAATGATTCAAAACTCCAATACTTCCCTCATCCTTTTCCTGGTGTTCGTATACCCGAGGTAACCGTGTTTTGCTTTCGCTCATGAAGGTTCTGCTATTTTAAGAGCTTAAGTGATTGGGTTGAGGGGAAAGTTGTTTGATTGCTGAAAAGAAATAAATGTATGACAAGATTCTCAATAGAAATCCCTACACTATCGCTTTTGTTTAATGAATGATACAAAGTCACATCCATTACTCTTAATAAAATACTTGCATACGAACAATTAGATCGGTGCACGCAGTTGAAAACGCGTTGCTACTGGGTAATTTTAAACTTTCTAACCCGGTAACTGTTGCAACGTCGGTGATGTCATACCTCTGACAATAATGTGTTTTGTTATCTGATTGTAAAAGCCTCTCGCCAGCTGAGTCACCGGCATAAAAACAGCCCAAGTGTCAATCACTAGGCAATTTCTCCCCTGCTATAGTTCTTGTAAATTAATGATGCTGATGGATATAGTGTGGAACTGTTTGGTTTCCAAGTATACCGGCTACTTACCTAATACGAATGTTTTACTGTAAAATGCAAGCATGCCTGAATATTCGGTTTCCCATGTTTGCAATTAATTGAATTGACAGAATTTATTGAAATGTAATTACAAATGTCAAGTATTTTAGAAACTTTTATAAAATTACTCACGGTTGCAGAAAAACAACTTAAGTCCAGCGAAGCTGCAAAAAATGTTAGTCCGCACTGTTGGTAATATGTATTCAGTAACTGCCGTTGTATTTATCTTTGAGTACCAATAAAATAAATAAAAATTAATGTTTTAAATATGCAAATCAAGGTATGTCTCCAATTTCTGGTTAAATCTGCGTGATATTGCATTTAGAATATTTCGAAAGTGCATATGATACAAATGGAATGTTTATTATTTTTAATTGCAGTGCACCCCATGCTCCGCTTGCTATTTCTCTCTTTTCCCAATTACACTTCACGCCTCTTCCTTTGTTTGCTCGCTCCAAATTGGAATCCAATGCAGAGTTTAGTGAATACGAAAAACATAAAAAGACAACAAAGCTGGAGATCAAAGCGTTATATTTGTCACTAACATTTGCGACCGTTTGGAAGTAAGGGCCCAAAAGTACACAGCATGAAAAACCGTTGCTACCTCTCTTGATATCGAACTACAATAGCGGCGTGTGATAAATATTCAAGCATTATTGTTTGCCGTGGGCATTGTGTGTGTGCATTTGTGCAGAAAATGCATTGCTAGGCTACTAGACCTAAACCAAAGCTATGTTTATATGCATGAGTTGCTATACCACCAGGATTATATTTGCGATCAATTTAATTTCTTCTACACATAGCATAGCATTGTGACCAATTCTGAAAGTCAAAACATTGCTGCAAAGATGTGACGAAGCATTTACTTAAGAGATTCTCCTCCTTATTTATCTATATGCCATTCCAACTTTATGTGGGGGGGGGATCAATTCAATCGCTGATGTTTTAGGTCTAATCTATGACATATTAGTATTTACCTAGACTCACAAGAGCGCTTTGAGAGCGAAAGTTCGCGTATCGCCATATTTTGAGCACCCCATTGTAAATATCATTTGCTTATGCGATGCTAAACCCATACAAATCATCAGTTAAAAAGAACAACCCCCAATGCGATTTATTTATGCTATATGTATCATTAACAGTTTCAGTTTTCTATATGTAGCAGTGTCATGTCTATACTTATTGAAACAAATTAAATATGGCTTCAAGGAATAGCTTATGCACAATCATATAATAATTGTAATTAATTTTTTTTATAAAGAGCAAAGTACTTGAGATGAAGTCATTGTTCTGCAACTTCTTAGAGATGTGAGACATTTTGGACATGTTTCTAGTACTCAATATGGGTTACACAACAACACAGGGCAATCTCATTTTGCATAAAGCTGATATACTAACCCAGGAAATTATATGAGAAGCGTACAATGTGCAAGATTTATGAAGAACAACTTGACATTTACTGCCACGGGTGACCGAGGTCGCTGACTCGTGAGCGGGAGGTCTGGGGTTCGATTTCCGCCACGACCGTCCTTCCTTCCTAAGGTTTTTTTCCAGGTTTTCCTCAGTTCTCAGTTTGCATAGTAGTATATGTGCGGAATCCAATTAAATTTGAGCAACGGTATAAGAAAAATAAAATTTTCTTTATTCAAACTAGTGCACTCTCTGTAACGTACATAACTGAAACCAAAAAATGCGGTAAGGATCAGCCTTGCACAGGCACAGAAGTGATTTGCATTACTGTCAGGGAAAACTGAGCAAGGTCGTTAATGACTTTATCGTTACTGTGTAGGCCAGCCCTTTGCGATTATATGTTCCCTTTTCTGCGGTTTTTAGAACTGAAATCCAACAGAAAGACTATATGAAGACGAAATAATGTGAAAATATAATATTTCGCTATTTTTGTATTGTTGTAATGTGGGATAATGTAATCATTTTATTTTATTAATAAATACCATTTTATATGATTTATTACTTATGCACATATTGTGAAAATCCCTTAATCATATTTTAGTGGACGTATTGTAGATAAAAATCCTTTATTTGTAACTCCCTATATTTCTATGTATTTCACATGCAGCGGAACGGCGCCGTATCTTATTAGAAGTATCTTTAATGGCGGTTTTATTTTACACTTGCTGTGTTACAGGCGCCCCCTATCGTTCTCCTGGGTACTACAATTATAGAAAAAAGGATGGTATAATGTTCAGTGAGATGCTAAGAATTTATTTCAAAAGTGATTGATATATTTTCATAGAAAAAAGACTGGAATATTGAGCTTATATACAGATTGATTTAAGGGTTAGTCATGGAACATTAACTTTATTGTAATATTTCACGCAATTTAATTTTAATATCACTTACTTTAATATTAATTACACTTTTGAAAATGAAACTCTGTTATGATAACATTACAGCATTTTATGTTTAACATAAATTAAATTGTTTACTAATTTTGACATGCCATTTCTCAGCCTACCCTATCCAAAGAGCCATGCTTCACCATTGCTTATCTCAGTTTCCGATTATGATTGCCTTTCTTCTTCTGCTGAGCTACCCCAGACATATGCCGCCTATGATTTCTCCACGCGTAAGAGTAAATCACATTTAGAAATCAGGTCACCAAACGCCACTGGTTATAGGGCTGCAGGGGAGTTGTGACAAATGAATGAGAGAGCACTTTTAACATGCACGATGTTACACACTATCACCATAACTCTGCGGCTTGCGTTGGCAGGTGTTAGCCGGGGAATTACCCGTATGTATGTACTGCATGCGACTAAATTGTTAGATTTGCAGAACTGCAGTGTGGGGTGGTACAGAATTACATCTATATGGAGAGAGCTTAAAATGGCACGAATATCCTTTACGTCACCGCAGACTTCAGGAAAGGACCACCATTGCTACGCATTTGTTTTGTAATTCAACAGACGCTTGTTCAAATTCAGTTGTTTTAGCAAGTTAGACATACTAATGTGTTTCGTACTTTTTCGGTGCATGTTTACATTTTTAAATGTGTGATAATTTCATGATTCTGCATACAGAAATGTGCAACCTATTTTAGATTAAGAAGTGAAGAATGCATTGACAGACATAAAATTGTAAAGCTAATGGTCCTTGTGGAAGTATTTAGAACTGTGGAAATGTGGATACGATCATCTAATAAGATTTCTTACTAAAATGTTTATCATATTCCGGAGGGGGGGGGGGCAATGTTCCTGCCTTATACAATTATGTGAAAAATCATATGGGCAACGACAGGATATGAATTTAATATTCGTTAATTTTAAACAATGTTGCAATGTGTATCCAATACTATATAAACTCTATTTTCAATATGTATTGGAATACTGAAATCGATCGTGTGACGGCAGGGAATACCAATAGAAGGAGAAAGAATGCATCCTTTGTTGTTTGCAGATGATAAGCTCACAATAGCCCAAACCAAGAGTATGCAACATTTGTGATGAGGAAGCTCTTGGAAGCATTGAAACTGGAGATTTCTTGAGTGAATGTGAACAAAACATAACATGTAATTATTGGAGAAGGTTGAAAGTACATTAAATTACCTCAAGGGTCCATTAAGTTAATAAAGCTCTTTAAATTTTTGGAACTAATAAACCATGAATCTGGAAGCTGCCATGCGGATGTAGATCACAATACTTTGGACAAGAAGTTCAATAAAAATTCTAAATGGGGTTTTGTGGAGCAGAAATATTAGCAGACAAACAAAGAAGTTTTTTTTTATTATTATTATTTGCTTAATTTAACATCTTGGGTCATCAGCTTCCCACTCAATTCAAGGCGTGAATGGACGATAAACTTTGCTCAGAGGCCTCTTCTTTCAGGTTTGAGGTTCTTTTTCGTGCCGTAAATGTACGACATGGGACCCACGACTTTACTTCCCTTCCTTAGGAAGCCATACTTAGGATTTTTACGCTCGAAAAAAATCCATCGACCCTTTCCGGAATTGAACTCGCGATCTTGAGTCTACGAAGCAAGTATGGTTACCAGTAAACCACTAGGACCAACATCAAAGACAAGAATTGCTCTATCAGTCATAGAGAGTATATTAATTTATACCGCTAAGAGTGCACATTAGCAGAAAGGCAGAAAAGTAAACTACAGGCAGAGGAGATGGGTGGAATTTGAAGAGAAGCCAGGATATCTAGGTTTGAAAAGAGGAGGAATGAATAGGTGAGGCATATGATGAAAATAGAAGAATCAGTTACCGTTAGGTCTGAAAGGCGGTACGAGCACATCAATAGAACGACTGGGGAGAGATGGCCTAAGATTTTTCTTGAATGGTCGCCTTCTGGAAGGAGGAGGTGTGGACGGCCGAGGGTATAATGGAAATCTGTGTAGCCCAAATGATGAAAAACATACTTTTCAGGAAGGAAACTAGAAAAATCTTGTAAAATGGCGGCTGGTAATGCAAGTCAACTACCGACTGAGTAAAAACCCTCAAAAGTAAAAAGTGTTAATTTTAAGTATTCTAAAATAAAGCACACAACAAGTTACGTTTAAAGATGTAGTTCAAAGAAATTCAAAGAATTCAAAGTTACGTAATTTTTTCTCTCTTTTTGGACAGTCAAAACTAACACAAGAACTTTCTCAGATGGAGGGAACGGGAAATTTGTGTGGGAATCTCTCCCATAGGCTCTAAATCAGCTCGAAAAAAATGATAAAAGTTTAAACTTTTTGGTGTCTTCCTTCTCTCATTGCTAGTCAGAGGTATCGTTCTCTTCTGAAGAATTGGAACTTTCAGCAATTTCCTCTATTTCACTCATGGAGTGACAATGAACTTCACTGTCAGTTTTATCACGCCTGACTGTTAAATCGAGAGTTTCCATGAATATATTAACAAGTTTTTTCCTCCAAATCAGTTGTGAGCGAACGGTTACTTCTGCATTATTTCCAACTTTAGGAGATCATCTAGAAAAAATATTGTAAAAAATTTCTTTACAAGAGACCTCATTGGTCTCGGGGTAATGCTCCCACTTCACAAGATGTGGGTCCTGGTGGTCTAGGTAACCATAGTTGACTTATAAACCCAAAGTCGCGATGTCAAATCCGAGCAAATCCTTCTTTCGGAAGGAAAGCAAAGCCCTCAAGTCCCGTGTCGTAGATTTACAGCGCGTAAAAGAAGCTCAAGCCCGAAAGAATAATTCTCTGAGAAAATTTTATTGGCCAATTCAGGCCCTGAATTGAATGTGACGCTCGTGACTTAAGATGTTAAAGAGCGTCCGTAAATAAACCAAATAAGCAGTTCAAAAGCAAAGGTTAGCGGGTTCATAGGTGCTGGGATCGATGGCTTTTATTTTCAGGAGATAAAAATCCAAAGGGTATAAGTCCTTCGGAAGGGACTTTAAGTTGTGAGTATCATGCCGTAGACTCGTGACACATTAAAAAACTTCACCACCCATCACTCTGCTCTCTAAGGCGTCATTTAATTCTCCCTGGTATAGGAACTTGTCTCTTTAAGAGAAGAACAAGGTTCGAAATGCAGTGGTGCGACAGTAAAAGAAGAAAAAAGTTTATAGTTTTATGAAATATTTACATTTAGAGCCCTGTCACTTTGAATATATGTTTAGTGTTCTTCAAACATAGAACCTTCTCTTTGAACGGAGAGTTGGGTGAGTCAAAACAGTTTAAGATGTCTCCACTCTGTGACCTGTAAGTGGGGTGAGTTGCCGTCAAACAATTTTCCAGCACTGTTAGCGATTGCTTTTCGGTGTCCAAACGTAAAAGGCTATATTTACAATAGTATAGTACGATCGTTGAAAAACATTGTCAAAAAATTGTTCATGGGTACAATAGCAAAAGCCTGTATTCCTTGGGATTTTGCTAAAAGTCAAACGTTGCAGGAATGATGATTAAGAGGTGTATTTTGCAAGAGAACATATAAATTTAAAGTACTTTGTAATAGATTCTATAAAATGCCATAAATCATATTCCAATTGCGTAAAATGCATGTATTTTTACAATATTTAATTGTTACTTTGTGAAATTAAGAAATACGGGAAATTAAAAAAGAAGGAACAGATTTCAATTATTTATTTCTTCCAAACTAAAAAAGATAGAAATACAATTCAAACGTTCCTGGAAAGGGAAAAGTTCAATTTTCATTTTTTATGCATTCAATATGAGCACCATGTGTTACACGACAAATATCAAAACAGTGCTCATTTCTTGGCACAAACGAATCAGCTGGTCCCTAGTTATCGAATTCACAGCTTCAACAATTCGATGTTGCAGATTTTCAAGAGTGTCAGGCATAGGGCGGATAAAAACATGGTCTTTTACGTAACTCCTCAGATAAAGGTCACAAGGAGTGAGGTCTGGAAACCTGGGAGGCCACGGGCGATGAAGTTGATCTTTTGCTCCTCCTCTTCTAATCCAACGTCTGGAATGGTGTCATTCAAGTAACGTCGGAGGTGCTTAGAGAAATGAGGTGAGGCACCATCTTGCATGAAGATGAAGTCGTCTGAATCATCTTCAAGTTGAGGAAATACCAGTTTTGAAACATGTGTAGACAGGTTAGTCCTGTCACAGTGTTCTCCATGAAGAAGAAAGGTCCATAAACTTTGTTTACAGATATGGCACAGAAGACGTTAATCTTCGGTGAATCTCTTTCATGTTCAATAACTGACATAGGATTTTCACTTCCCCAAATTCTAACGTAATGCCGATTAGTTTTATCGGAAAGATGAAAAGTGGATTCATCGGAAAAAATTAATCGTTCAGAAAATTTGTCTTCTTTCATATCATCTAGCATGCTAATGCAAAATTCATACTTTTTGTTGTGGTCGTCAGGGTGCAATGCTTGCAATAACTGCAGTTTGTACAGCTTCAGGTGCAGACGGTGTTTCAGAACTCGTTAGTTGAGGAATGTTAAGTTCCTTGCTTGCTCGTACTGTGGATTTTTTTGGGCTCCTTTCGTAATCTTTACGAATACGCTCGACATTTTCATTCGATGTGCGTGGACGTCCCGTGCTTTTCCGTTTGCAGATGTAACCATCCTCTACGAATTTTCGATGCCACTGGTAATTCTGTAGGTGGTTGTTTATTAAACTGACGGCGAAAAGCACATTGAAGTTCAATAATGGACTCTAATTTTACTAATTGCAGCACACAAAATACTTTTTCTTGTTGTGTCGCCATTTTACTACAGACAATCAACATGACAAGCAACAGCGCCAATGCGGCCATGATTGGAACTTCTACCTAAACGGTTCAAATTTTAAGCTTTTGTCTGTCCAGGAACGTTAGAATTATGGTTCTACCTTTTGTAATTTGGAAAAAAAGGAATGTTTGAAATCTAATCCTTCTTTGTGAATTGCCCTGCATATGCTTAAGATGAGTGCAAGTGTGATATATTCAGAGTAATGTGTCAATATTAAGATAAGACCTTTCAGTTGCAGAGACAGAACATACACTGATACGTATCCTAAAAGCATAAGAATTTAATAAAATAAAGTTAAGAACTTCAGAACCGAGTTAAATATTCTGCCCGATCGAAATTAATTAATGACGTTTTTCTTTTCTTTTCTTTTACCAATACTTTGGGGGGGGGGCAATACTGAGTGAAATTCGGACAAAAATGATTAAAATGTTTCCAAATTTATCATATGCCGTATATAATTATCACTACGATATTCAAAAGCCACCACGTGACCATTTATACTTCGTAATTCCCTTGTGTGGGTGGTTGTGGCACTTTATTGCTCAGGGAAATTCATCGGCTTTATATATGAAAATTGTGTTGGCCACGTGGAATTGGCTGAAGGCATTATTATATGTGCAGCATGTGGCCAACCTGCTGAGACAGTTGAAGAGCGATGTGCTATGCACATGTAAACACAAACAAAAGTAGCTATTTTCCTGGTAGATATTGGCTAATAGACTGTATTTTAGTTCCAAGTTGCATTGTTATCTCGTTTTCTTTCCAAATGTAACATGTTTGGTGTACAGTCATTAACTTTTGTATTAGACACACAGAATTTGTATATATCGTTGTAGGGTATTAGGTTATAGGTTAGGCGCTATTTATCTGCTGCTTTTGCATTTCATAATAATTAGTACAATGGTCTTTACACATGCGTCGTTCGGACCATCATCAACTAAGAAGTGTGCTTTTAAAACTGTAAAGTGATCAAGAAATTTAGCTGCATTCAGGTGACAGAGAAATAAAGTTACTGAATCTGTGAAACTGCAAAACAAATACCTGTGCAAGATTCATACCAAGGCCCATCCATCTCCGGTACAGTAGTAGGAACATGAACTTTTAAGCAATCCAAATCAGCTGCTATTGAGAGAAAGTTACCTCCATATCTGCACCACAAGAAACAAACTGTGAGTACCAATTCTTTTGAATATTTAGTAATTCATGGAAGTTCATTGAGGGACTGGGTATAAAGCGATACATCAGTAAAACAATGAAACAGTCCATGAGATAGAAGTTAATAATGACATTG